>CM053513.1:80735689-80767867 GCA_028627145.1 Eidolon dupreanum
CCCCGGGGGCTTTACACAGGAGCTGCCTGGCACCCTGGAGTCTGCCACGTAGTACAGTGCATTTGTTAACGTTAGGGCAAGCAAATCAAATCCCACGCCTGGCCTGGCTCAGGCTGAGAAGTGGAGACTCCAGGAGAAACATCGTTTTAAATTACAAGGTGTTTCACTTATAAGTGCTTTTCTTTGTGAAGACTTTCTCAGGAGTTGAAGAATCCCTTCTCATTCAATTAAATTCCTTACACTCCCCCCCCACCCCCAACACACACACATACAAACACACTTGGTTATCTGAGGACAAGAGTTGGGTTGTTTACCATTTTCCCAGAGTACAATGTCTTGAAGAGTTTAATTGTGAATGTAATCTGAAGAATCAAAGCCAGCCCCATTCCTCAGAAGAATGTGACAAGTAGGAGGAATTGTTCCTTTGCCCTAAGCTCAAAGTGTTGTGTCCCACTCCTTTTCCTGTGAGGCCAAGGAAGGAGGGAGATGGGTGGGCGGCATCTGGGGACTCAAATATCCTTCTTTATGGAAGAACCCCCAGTCCTCTGGGCTGTGCCCTCCTGGCTTCTTGCCGCTTACTTGGTGGGCAAGCCCAGGCTTCGTCTGAGTCATGTGGCTGCTACGCCCTCAGCACAGATTTGGTTCTGGCTGGGACAGGCTCCTCATTTGTTGCTGGAACTGGTTTGAAGAATGGGAAGAACCTGAGTCTAGTCAGGCTCTGGTCACTTCAGGCAGGGAAAGCAGGAAGGATTCTAGAAGCTAAGTGATGACTATGTAGGATATAGGAGATCATATCAAAGAATTCCAGGAAAACCTGTCCCAAGTTTCCCTCTTTGGAAGTTGGGGGAGGGTCGGGATTAGGAAAATGGGAGGAGGAAAGTGCGGTGGGAAGAGGAAAAGACGAGAAACATACAGTTGACCCTTGAACAACGTGGGTTTTAATTATGCGGATTTTTTTTTTTTTTCAACAAATACCTATATCGTTTTCGATCATTGGTTGGGAATTAGCAGACGCAGGGAGCCAACTGGATGCATCGACGCCGTTTTACACAGGGGAATTGATCGTCTGCGGCTTTGGGTGTCTGCACGGAGTCCTGGAACCAAACCCCCATGGACACTGAATGACAGCTAAATTTTGGGGGAGTCAAAAGTTACATGCAGATTTTCAACTGCATGGGGGGTCGGCAACCCTAACCTCCACATTGTTCAAGGGTCAACTGTAATTTCAGGGTTCCCATGGATCAATTTAGAGCTTCGGGGAAAACGAAGCTTTGGTTCGTCCAAGTACTCATTCAAGTGACAGGGTTGTGGTATTTATGCCGGAATCACATCACGCAGGCGCAGGAGGCCCCGGCTTGTCCGCTGCTGGGTTCCATTTCCCTCCGTGCATTGCCGGGCTGCGGGCCACGTAATATTTTCTACACTTTGTGAACTCAGTGTTAAGGGATGGCAAAATGAAGGCTTGACCGCAGTATAAACAGACCACCATTATGAGGACTAATACAGATATTAACCTGTGTTCCGTTTTTGCCTTTTTAAAATTTAGATGGATCAAGTCATAGTAGCCAGGAGCTTCTTTCTGAGGGAAGCGACCTGGCAGGTCACCGAAGTTAGTTCATCAGCCGCCGCAGCTGAATGCACTCCCGTGGTAGAAGTTTCTCTGCACTCGATCTTAACCCATACCATTACATTTATGATGCTCCTTTGAACATTTTACGTTTTATCTCTTAAAATCAATAGATAGTTTTTGACAGATGGTGATGGGATTTCTTTATGCATACCGCTCTTTTTTTTTTTTTTCTGGCTGAGTTAAAAATTACAGTCTCTAAAATGATTTCATTTACATTTGATCTCATGTAGACCGCAAGGGTCAAATGGAACAAGTCTGACTTTTGGATCTTTACTCTTTTTTTTTTTTTAACCTTTCATCCACCACGGGTGATTCTTACACTTCTATTCCGATTGTCTCGTTGAATATGTTGGCTTCTGTTACGTCCTCTTAGCAGAGTCTCTTATTAGCAAGAACCCTATAATGCTGATTCGATTCTTCCAGTTTGATCCAAGTTTCAGGTACTTTTCTTTGTCCTCCATTTACTCTCTGTGTCTGCTAAGCTACTTCATCAGCACATGAACAAGGAGAACATTCTGTCAATAACAATATTTTATCTAGGGCTTCTGACCAATTAGTGTAAGGGCCATCACTCAAATCCTATTTTCTATTAGTAAGAGGGCGGACTTTTTTTAAGGGCTTGAAGCAAGAGGAGAGAATCACTATTCATTTATTGAGAATTTAGAGAATGAGTGAAAGCTGAGCTGCCTCTCAAGGAGATCCACAATTCACTCATTTTTTAAAGGGAAAAAAACTCTTGTTTTATTAGATAAAAAGAAATATTTCGAGCTGCAAAAGTCCTCCTTGATGTACAATATCCTCTAAGATATGTAGAATCATTGAATGCTGGGTTGATTTGGGACCTTAGAGATTTCCTATCGACTCCTCTCTCTTTTAGAGATAGGGAAACTGAGGCCCAAAATAGTTACGTGAATTTATGCAAAGTCATGCAGGTAGCAACTGGAGATCCACATAAAGGTTTTTAGGGCTCTGAAACTGATCCTTTCCCCATGCTATCATACAAAAAGTATTTGTTGAGTACATTTGATATAGCTAGCGGTGTGCTTAGTGCTGTAGAGGCTAAAAGAATGAAGATAAAGATTGCTCCCCTCAAAGAGCTTTACAATTTTATTTAAAAAAAAAATAATAAGGCATATCCAAAATGAAGAAACTGAAGAAGGGTGAAACCTGACAGATAAACAAGTGCTAGATGAAGTGCGGGTAGAGGCAGTCCTCAATGTTAACCATGTTGGATCGTGGTTTATAAAATAGTCGGGCCTCAAATAACTCACAAAAGACCAGTAAAATAGAGCTATTTAGAGAGACCAGCAGAGGAAAAATGAGCAGGGTCAGCATAAAATACATGGAATAGGAATGTCAAGTACTTGACACAGAGGCCACTTGACCCATTCTCTCTTCATGGCAGACATCACTCATCGATTGCAGCATTTTCCCTAGAGTTTAGGCATGATCACATCTTTTACAATAGTGTATTCCTGATAGCCATTACAAAACAATTGGAACAGTTAGGAGACAATGAAGTCTATTTCCTAGTCTCCACGTTGGGATAAAAAGATCTTCCTGGTTAGAGTGATTTTAATATTGGCAGACAAAAATATATAAGCCCTACCTTTGGCAGTCATGAATAGTATTTGTCATGATGATCCATTGTTAAAAGACCTGAAATGTTTGTGTGTCATCTATTTGAATTTAAATGATCATTTTTGTCATGTTGGATCTCCCCAAATCTAGTAGTGCTTTCTGCAAAGCGTGGTACATGTTGGCCATGTAGTAAATATTTGCCGAATGATTGAAGCTCATAGAGAAGTTAATTGTAGCCTTGGAGAGGTGAAAGGCCAGAGTTTTATAAGCTGAACCCATCCAGCTCATGCTGGGACCTGAGCCAGGAAGTAATGCATCCACCATATATCTCAATGTACAAGCCACCTTCTTTTGCAAAATTAGTATCAGCAGGAACCTCTGTTTCCTACCATGCACATTTGCTCTTAGTCATAACATTAATTAACAGAAAATTTATTGTAAAAAAGTGTAGCAATTCTAAATTACTTGTTTTCATGCAATTGGATGCCCTACCCAACTCCATCCTACCAGAAATAATATGGCAGGTTTTATTTTCAGAGAATACATTAGCACTTTTATTTTAATTTTAGTTATTAATCAGTGAGATTGTAAAATATGTGAGATCGAGGTCTTCAGTCATTATTTCAACTGCTCTCCACAAGAGAACAACATTGATTACTTATCTAATACTCTTCTGTGACATTCTATTGGGCAAAGGTAAGGCTGCAGTAAAGGACAGGACATGTTTTCTAATCTCCAGGAACTCAGAATATAGGTGGGTCAATGATGTAAATTAATATAGCTGCAAAATCTATGTCTCGCAACATGTGTACCTTATAATAGCTGCTCTGACAATACTTGTAGGTATCACTTTTTATTCTTTATATCCTCAACATGGGGTTAACAAATACATTTCGCCTCTCTTGCCTTTTCCAATTGTTTCATAGTGACTACTTGGAGTTCATTGTCAATAAAGATTCTGATGCCATGGGCACATTCTGAAAAGGCCCAGAATCAGTGAGTGATGCCTGTCTGTGGGCTTTGTAGAGTATGTGGGATGGCATGTGGCAGGAGAGACTACACAGTCTTCATACTGAGATAGGCCCTTGGGAATATTCTCACACCTTCTCTAGTTCTGATCTAGTAGTTCATATGTTTTTCCTGTTCAGATGTGGGATTCCAAATGCCATGCTTTTTTGAACGATGGTGGGGGATTAAAATACAGTGAAAGAGACCTTTCAGAAGTTCAATGGTGATGTTTAGATATTTATTTTAAAAATAATGATGATTATAGCTAACATTTGTATATTACTATGTAGTTTACAAAGCACTTTCACAAATTGGAAGCAGCCTAACTGTCTGTGAATGGAATATTGGCTAAATAAATCAAGACACTTTCATACAATGGAATACTAGGCAGCTATTACATAGAATAATGTAGATCTTTATTTGCTGATATGAGATCATATCCATGATAAATTTTTAAAAAGCAGGTTTCAGAGCAGTATGTTGTATGTGTCTAACTCTGTTTAAAGAGTATATTTTCATAAACACATTATATCTGTATGTTGATATGGTATAGAAAGAAATCTGGAAATTTATACAAGAAAATGCTAATAGTAGTTATCACTGTTTACTGAGATGTAAAGGATTTTTCTTTTCCATCTTTTTGCATTTTCTGAAAAACATGATGAACATATGCTACTTTTATGAAAATAAAAAGTAAGGCGTCTATTAAAAACTTAAGCACATTAACGCATATTAAGATAACTTGATCTTTATGACCCCACCAAGGGTAATTATTATATATGTTTTACAAATGAGGGTCACACGTTCAAATTAACAGGCAGTGCTTAGCTTTACCATGTGCCAGACAACATTCTGATTGATTTACATATATAAACTCATTTAATTCTCTTAGTAATCCTTTGAAGAGCCTACCATTATGCACATTTTACAGACGAGGAAACTGAGGTACAGAAAAACTAAGTGAATTGTCAAATGTCACACAGCTTCTAAGTTTCTAGAGCCAGGATTTAAAATCAGGTTGCTTGATTCCAGAGTCGGTGTGTTATACAGTTGCGCGTTTTGTCTGATAGAAGGCAGAGGTGAAGGAGGAGGTGGCCTTTGTGGTTGAACTTAGATCTTCTGGTTTCATGTTATGTTCTCTCGTCACTACATATTTGCAGGCACCTTTTATGCTATGTTTGTTGGAGCCATTTTCTCCCCACTCCAACAGATAGCCTCATAGCCTGATGTAGTCTATTTAGGGGACATCATGATAAATTTCTCCTGGAATTCGGTATTGAGGATAAAATCACTCTGGACTATGTGAGCATGTGTATATATTCTACCATGTGTGCCAGACACTATTCTAGGACTTGAGATAAAATAGTGAACAAAAAAACAAAAGACTCCTGTTCTCATGAACCTTGCATTCTAGTGGAAAGGAACAGAAAATAAGCAAATATATGGAATTTAGAAAATTGATTAATACTTTGAAGAAAAATATAGAAGGAACAGGAATACTAATGGCTGGGCAGCATGTGTGGTGTGGGATTCCAACCCAGCGAGAGAAGTAGAGGAAATCCTGTTTCCTTTTCGTCGGATAATGAATATTTATTTAACTCAACATATTTTGCTTTTTTGTCCAAACAGCCAGGAAACACAGAGCTAAATTCAGAACTCAGTTACAAAAAAAAGGAGTGCATTCCAGATATGTACTAGCGTTTACTTCCTTGTTCCTTTTAACCTGATTTGATCTGGTTTTCATTTGTATTGTCTTGTTTCATGTGTCTAACTTTGTATGTAACCCAGAATCCCATATTTGGAAATAGATAGGACACACATTTGAAACGTCAAAAAATGAGCGGAGTTAATGAAAAGTACAAAAGAAGCCAAACAGCCTATTTTCCTTTAGCCCAAGGGAATCTATTGACTGTTGAGTAATCTCCTCTCTGATTTGATTGGGGACTCTTACCTTTCCCTTATTGCTTTCTTCTCAAAAGCACACCACTACCCCGCTCCTAATTTTCACTTCCAAGAAGGTCTAGGTTTGTGTTTTCTGGATAGAATTGGCCTTTTTCTTTTTCTTTCAAGATACAAAAATCTTTCCTTTTTCATTGCTATAACCTTTTTGAGTGTGGAACTTCCTAAGATCGTGGTGCTACTTAGCAAGAGTTAAGAGTATTGATAAATGTTGTAGTTTTCTTTGGTAATTAAAACTACAGTTATTTATAAGGCTTCATTTAGAAATTGTTGCAATATATAGTTGCTGTTAATGGGTGACAAATTTGTGCTATTTATCAATATTGCAGGATATTTTTATCAGCATCTTCTGTTGCTGCACTGACACTGTAAGCATTAAGATCTTGAGAAACAGTGCTTTATTCTAGAATGAGTGGCTGGGAAACACTGGGATTGACTGACATCTGAGGTTGATGTGTTAGACTCAGGCCATGTTGACCTGCAGTTAATATGGTGTCTAGCCCTTAGTCACATACATTAAAAGAGAAAGTTTTGTTTTTAAATATAATTTTGAAGGTCTATCTCTCATGCGTGTTAACAATATTTCTCTTTGGCTGTTTTTCTTATATAAGGATAGGACAAAACACCCTGAACACATTTCTATTGTTTGTATTCAAAATCATATTCTTGAGTTTTTGGAAAGTTTTGGAGATATCACACTTATTCTTATGAAAAGGTCTTTGCAAGACCGTTAGAGTCTGAAATTGAAGTTGTTTATGGGTTTGTCCATCTCTTCTGTTAAATATAAGGGCAGAGATATGATGTAATAATCAAATTGCTGTCTAACAGTGTTGCGTGCCTTTTAAATAGTAGGTGATCAATAACTCTTCGAAGTGTTAATATGTGAATTTATGCCTGCGTGATTGTCTTATAGGAAAGAGTATGGGAAATACATACCAGATTCCTGTGGTATAAAGAGAATCACTAAATAAATGTAAACGATTTAGAACAATGCTTGAAACACAGTGAGCACTCAATAAAATTTAGCGATTATTATTATTGTTTATTATGCTGAGTATTCTCAGGACATAGCATAGGGCTTGGCACAGAGTTCACCTTAATAAAAACTCATTTAAGAAATGAATGCATGCATGAATGAATGAATCCCTCCCAGAAGAGGATAGCTGTCCATTCTCCGAGTTTGCCCGCACCTCCCGCATTGCTCTAAGCTATAGTCTACTAATATAATTACACTTATTTATTCTTCTGCTCAGTTACTGGCCTATGGTGTTCCAAAGGAAATACTTCTGTTCTCTTTATCTTCACAGTCCTAGGGCTAGCACTGTGGAATGTGGCAGGCACTCGGGGCATGTTTTGTGAATGGGTGGATGTAGAGACAGGTGAATGAATACATGCCTTACCCATGGTGCTGTGTTAGCTCAGAAGCAAAATGGTGTGGGTTGATACCAAGTAAGAGGAAAAAAAGAATGTCCTGACTACCTCTACATAGCTATGGAATTCTTTCATTTATTCGTTTTCAACACATTTCCTGTATTAAGTTGTTCACTCACTCTTTTAGATTATGTTTTTAAAACATCTTTAAGCCTCATTTTATTTGCATTTCCTCTCTTCTGGGAATCCCAAATTTGCTTTTGAAATCATATTAAAAATTACAATCCTGGGCTTTTAGACACGAACCAGTTGATCTGTAAGGCCTATACTCTACATGTTCATTTATTATGTGGGAGTGGGAATGAGAAAGTGGGGGTGGGAGAGAGAGAGAGAATTAATTTAAGAGTTAAAGTTGTTAAAATTCCTGGAGTGCTGATAGCACATACTGAGCATTCAATATATTGAAAAATGTTGTATTAGTTAGGGGTCTCCTGGGAAACAGAGGAACAAAAAGATCTGTATTTATATCTATCAGGCCAGCAGGCTAGAAACTCAGGCAGGGCTTCTAGGTAACATCCTTGAGGCATAATTCGTTCTTCTTAGGGCATCCTCGGTGTTTGGGCTATGACCTTCAACTGATTGGTTGTGGCCCACCCAAACTATAGTGTTATCTCTTTACTTAAAATCAATAGATTGATTGTAGATTTTAATTATATCTATGAAAGACTTTCACAGCAACACTTACGGTAGTGTTTGAATAAACCGCTAGCCACCATAGCCTAGAGAAGTCATATATTATATACATCTAATATAATCAGATGTATTATATTTTATGATCCTTAGGGAATCCTCATAAGACCCTAAGAAGAAAACTAAGGCATAGACAGCCTTCACACCTTTTCTCAGGCCATATGGCTATGAGTCAAGATCAGTGTTAGTTTCAAGGGTGTGAGGTCCTGCCCTGTGCCATGCTACCCCTCAGCCCGGCCAAGCAAATGCAACCAAGACCCTGCTTTTGAAAATGCCATTCCTTCTTCTGTGATTTTCTCTCTTTCTCATTTTTCCCCCCAAACCTTTTCTAGGACATTTTCCTACTTAAAATACTAATTTCTCATACTGGGTATCTTTCTAAACTAATCCTAATGACCTCTTTGGGATTCGACCTTTCATTTTGTGTTCATTCAGTTTATAATTGATTACGTTTGGGGACATGCAACTCCTAAACTGCTTTTTAAAAGACACCAATATGCATTTTAGTATATATACATATATATATCTTGATGAAATAGATATTTATTAATCATAATTTCTCTAGTCCATGGTAGACTCTGTAAATCTTTTTGTCCAATTGGAAAGTTATTAACTTATTATAGTTTAACACATGTTTCGTGGTTAAATTCATGGTCACTTATCTTAGTTTATCAACAGTTAACAGCAGATACTGTCAGACTGAGGGCCCTTTGGGAAGATCATCAGGCAACCATCAGAACCTGTCATGTGATTATATCAGGACTCTAATTGGATCTCACGTCTGGCATCTCAAGATTTCAGATTATCACAACAAGCCATGCGAACTCATGTTAGAATTATTTGACTTCATGCCTCTGTCCCCACAAGATTGTAAACTCTTGGGAGATTAGATTCTATTTCATTCATATTTGTGAGTAAGATCAGTGGAAACTATCGTACTTTTTACTGGTGTGCCTCACGCTGCGGTAGGCACACACAGAATGGTTTCGGAGATGGGAGAAAGCTTCTGTCCTGATAACGCCTGCTTCTCCTTCGCCACTCTCTTCCAGGCAGCCTGGGTTCCTCTGCTCCTTGTGTTTTCCTCACGACGTGCTGCTGATTCCTCTGTTGCTTCAGACTCATAGATTCCATTCTCCCGATTAGCCTGTGGATTCTGTGAGGCCAGGAGCCAGGTCTTTTTCAACTGTGTAGCTTTAGTGCTTCACATGATTTTAATTAGTGAAGATTTAACACTGTGGCAGGTGGTAGAGGGTAGTAAGTTTAGCGGAGGGGTTAAGAGCGTGCACTCTGGACCAGGCTGCCCAGGATTAAGTCCCAACCTTACCAGTTGTTATATGGGTGGCTTTGGTTAAGTCACCCTCTGTGTCTGTTTCTCTGTCTGATGTAAAAGGGGGTGATATCTGTCATTCCAATATTACTTAGATAATGTATATAAAGCACTTAGAATAGTAATGGGCACGTGGTAGACATCACACATTTTATTTTTTAAAATCTGCCTTATCCATTTTAAACTGTTCCAAATTTTGTATCTCTTACATTCTAGTGACGTACCGGAAATTTGGGGGTTAAAGACAGATTTTCAATAAGATCACATGAGCAGCTACATTCCACCCCCTGGCTGAGAGCTAAGTCTCAGTTCTTACTGTCTTTTATATTTCTTCGTGTTTCCCTCAGCAGCTTACACGAGACCTTGTATGATTCATCATTTGTTAGTAGGACTTTTTATTTTGTAGTGCCCTCAGTATTGAGGAGAACTAGCATTTAGCAAATACTTACCAGGTGCTGAGCTAGGTATCTGATCCTCACATTCTCCATGAAGACAGTGGCGTCATCTCTATTTCATAGAGGCCCAGGGGGATTAAGCATCTTGACCTATTTCAAAGAATTATGAAGTGTCAGAGCCTGGTTCTGCCCTCAGTTCAGTCTTATTTCAAAGGGAATGCTGACTCGCCCTCGTTATCCTTTCTCCTCCAGCCTCTTTTCCTTCTGAGATCCCAGCAAGCACCCCAAAAGCTAGAGAAGTTCACATGCTCTTTTGCAGCCAAGTATACCGCTTACAAGCCTTTATCCTAGATTCCAGAACTTTTATTGAAGGGCCTATGAACGGATGGGTCCTGGCAAACCACACCTCTGTTTTCCCTTATTTGTATGTTGGCACCAACACAGGATTACCCAACACTACACTTAACTAGCGAGTAGGGCATCCAGTAAAGCAGGGCACCCATACAGGGGCACCAAAGTTTTACCTTTGAAAGACTATTATATTCGACCACTTAAAGCAATCCGTGAAACAGCTATTATGACAAAGATTAGAACTCTACTGGGTTTCTCGATACATACCTAACTTAGTAATAAGTCTAGTTTTTATTTTCAATTATGTATGGGACAGGGGCCTCTAGGTGCCCACAAAGCCTGGCTGGTATACGCATTCTAGGCTGTTTATGAGGTTAATTCGGTCTAGTTTCAAGCCCCTGACTGATCCCCATCTCTTCTCTCAGAACACGCTTGCAATTGTTGCGTTCACATGTGGGTATGGGGATCGACTGTGAGTCCGAACTTGTACTCACCTTTAGACTGTAGGCATGTACAGGGCAGAGAGGTATGAGATCCTACACAAGTTAAGCACCCAGCATGTGGCTAGGCCACCTTCTGGAACATGGTAGATTCTTACTGATTTACTGGCTGGCTGTTTTCCCTTTTTTGCTCTGCACATTTGCAGAGAGATACATATTTTCCCACACACGTGTCTGGGTGTATAGGATTTGTGGCATGTATGTGCCTTTCCCTTGGCCATGGCATCATGGAGCTAAAGCAGTTCTTTGACACCTCTCCTCCCTCGCTGAAGAGTCTTAACAAGGATTTTAGAATTGACTTATCTACCTTTACAAGGTAGAAAACTATGAACTGTTAGTATTTACTAGGCAGAGCTCATAGGAAGGAAGGAGAAGAAAGGAGGAGAAGGAAATCCATTGCACACTCTTTGAAAAGTCTAGAGTTACCTTCTGAGACTGCAAATAATGACCGTAGACATGAATTAAGAGATGGATTCTTTGTGGGTAATTTTCTAAGCAGTATGCTGTTTTCTTTGCTGTTCCTTCTTCCCCTTTCAAGGGTTGGCAGCTACTGATAACATTAGAAAATACAGTATCTAGATTCCGAGAATGCATTTCTTGTCTCCTATATCACTAGTTCATTTTACTTGTTTTAAACTTTGGGCATTTCTAGAGTAGTTTTTTGATGCTCTCTTCAAAGAAAGCTTTGGTGCATATGATTAATCTAACTTTCATGTTTCCTCCCTCTTTTTTTACTTTTTTTTTTTTTTTGAGTGGGAAATTACTACACTGCCCCTATTTATGAGATTTCAAACTTCTGAGTTTTTGTATTTACTCCTTCCTTGATCATTTCACCTCAAATACCTGAAGAGATGCTTGAAGTTGGAAAATGTGGACATTGTGTGTCACTAGTCCTTTTGAGGAAAGTTATATTTAATGGCAATTCACGTAGTATCTATCTTTCCTCATACATTTACCCAAACTTGCAATTTAGCCTAAGCACCAGCAGTAAACAGAAATGTAATTTTTTTCTTCCATTTCGAAGTTTTCAAGATTTTTTTTTCACATGAATCTTTGATCTTTAAAAATGCTTCTTTTACACATGCCATCGAGGCGTACTTTATGCTCCAAGCAGAGAGGTCCTTCCTTCTTCCCCTATATGTGGCCAAGGCACCCGTAGAGAGGGATCCATGAGGCCTCGTTCCCACACACATTCGTGTATTCCTCAATCTCGGTGTTCACTCCATGGGATGCAAGGCGCAGAAATCTTATTGCATGTGTTTTATGTTAAAATACTTTGGAAAGGAGGGAGAGGAGAGGCTGAGAGGAGAGAGAAAGAGTTGGAGCTGAGAAAATTGAGCGATGAAGGAAAAGGGTTTGCGTCATATCCGCTGTAGACCAGGAAGCCTGCAGGTCCCTTATCTTCATCCTTGCTGCTCATCCTGATGAATCCCCATGAGAAGCCTAGGGTGTAGGTGTTATCCCTTTTCCTAGATGGAAAAATGAGGACTTGGGGCAATTAAATGGTGATATTGAGGTATTGTGGTATTGAGCTAGAGTGTACTGAAATGGCTTCATGTTTATGTCTCACATACTCTTCGCTGAGTGCATGGCCTTCACAGCCAATGTATTCTGTAGTCATCTGAGCTCTGATTCTGCTTCGTGGTGTTTGTTCCTCGCAGCATAATTTGCATACCTAGAAAGGGATCATGAATGTGGACTTGGCTTAATGCTCTTGGAGAAAGTGAGTTTCTTTTTGTTTTAAATCACTACCTTCACCCCAGACTTCAAAATATTACAGAATCAAAAGCATGCAATTTTCGTTCCTGCTGAGTTATAATCAGTGTGGTTTTGATTTTTTTTTTTTAGATGTGGTGGTGATGGTAGCCATGGGGATTTCAGAATTAACAATACTTAACTTCTCCAGAAAGGCCATAGGCCATCCCTGTTTGCCTTTGTCATTCTAGGAGCCTGAAGGTGTGAGGGTATCAGAGGAGGCAGCCTATTCTGGCTTTGTATTTTGGGTCACTTACTTTAGAACCTAACCCCATTGAATGGCCCTCCAGTTTGCTAGGCAACCCAGGTATTCTGGACCTTAGTTACAATTATTTCAAAACCAGAGCTACAGTGTTCTCCAAACCCACTTTTTTTTTTCAAATACATTCAATGGAATTTGTTTCATTTATATTTCCTAAATTAGAGATTAGAAAACCATATAATTTGGATCCCCTTTCTGAAGATTTATACCACAATGAGTTTTAAATGGCTCTAACTCATGTGACCTTTTCTTATTTTATCATACTTTCAAGCAAAGGCTATAAAATGTGTATCGAAAGCTGATTCAATTATCAGTGTTAAGAGTCAAGGTTACAATCTACTTGCTGAGTTTTGTTTTGGAGTGTCGTAAACACATCATATGGACTTTATGGCATGGACTTGCATGGAAATACTTTTGTGGCATGGAAAACATCTTATAATGTGCTTTGCCATGTGATCCTAAGATGTGTTCAAATCTGGCCTTTATTTGCAATTGTCACCTTCAGAAGGAGTCTTGATTTCATTGAGGGAGAAGGGTGGCATCATAATATGGCATTATAGTAAGCCCTGCTCTTCTGGGGGTGCTCTCAGTGATCTGAATCAGACACCCCATGTTAACTTTAGAGGCAGACAGCAAAGAAAGGTGCATTCTTTTCAACGATATGTCAGGTCACAGATAGAGTCTTGACCTATGGCTTCTTTGGACCAGAGCAGGCCGCCACATGTTGACTATGTTCCTGTTTGAGTCCTGCCTTTTCTTAAGTTGCCCAGTGGATTTAGCTAGATGTGTGTGGTGTTTTTACTTTCCTTCTGAGTGAGAGGCTGTGGCTCCCTTCTAACTTGTAGGGAGACTCCTACAATTCTAGGTTAGATGACTATGGGACAGAAACATAAATGCCATTTTTTTTTTTTCTGTAAAGCCTGCTCATTCCAAGAAAGATGTCTGTAGTCAGACAACGCTGTCTTCAAGTCTCAGGTCATCCACGCATCAGCTTTTTGTCTTTAGAAAAGTTACTTGACTTCTCCAAGCTTCAGTGAGTTTCTCTCTAGAAACGACATAACAACAGTTGGTGCTCTTGCTGTTAGTGTAAGAGTTACTAAGTGAGGAAACCTATGTAACTACTCAACACAATGCTTGTTACACAGCACATATCTACCAAATGCTGGATATCATTTATTCATTGCTATTATTGTTACTCTATCTCATAGAGCTACGACCTAGAGAAGACCCCATTTTTTTGACAGTCAAAGGTGAATAGAGGGAACAGGAATACTGTTCTTTATTCCTCATTCTTCAGACTTGTTTATTACAGTGCTAAGCTACCACAGAAACTTTAGGCTTAAGATGTCATTATAATGTTAAGCATTTAATGGACACCTTAGGAGAGTAAAGCTATTGCCTATGTACATGCTGTAGGTGATTTTCAAGTGAAAGGGTTATTTGAAGAGGAGATGGCAGTTACTAATTTCCTTCTCCCACAAGGTTCCCTGAATTCTCTAAGAGAATTATGACCAAGAGTGGGCACTGTGATCGTCACCCTGCCTTTGCAACTTTGCAGACCATTCCATGAAGTTGTCAGTGGTTATAGCCAGAATTTCAAAATGGGAAGCTGCTCTTTATGTACCAGGGAGTGTAGCTTTCCAAAATAGATCCCGAAGTCAAAAAGAATTCAGAGTGTTTTTTTGAGAAGAGTTGACCTCCTTTCATGCCACTTACTGTGAATTAAAGCTGCAGAGGGGAACTAGTTTGGGCACGTGGTATGGCACAGAGAGCCGCTGCTGCCAGGGAACGAGATTTGTGTTTCTAAGGAGATACAACAAAAAGGAGAATGCTTTAAAAGCCAGCGGCTGTCAGGCTGTAAAAGTAGGTATGTTCAGAAAGGGAAGTAGAAGTGGAATTAAGTAATTTTATACACACGTTACAGGGAGCCCTTCTGCTAGTGATTCTTAAATGCAAAAGCAAATAGTGTGGCCACAAAAGGCTTAGTACGTCTCAGCTGATTTTAGTTCTCAGACTCAAACTGGATCGCATTGGTATTGACCTGCTCAATGCATGTGATTTTCAGACGGTCTGACTCTTGTCTGTCATTTTGTTGGGTTGTATTAGTAACAGAGGACAAAGGGTGACATATTTCAGCAGAGGTTTGGGCAGCCACTTGACAACCTATTCTGAATAAATGAGAGGAGGAAAGCCCTAGTTCTACCAACTGGGACAGCAAACAGAAGTTTTCTACCAGGATCTTTAATGCAGTTTCAGCCAGTTTGCAAATGTTTAGTCAGTTATTAGACTGGAAGGATGCCCTGAATAAGTTCTTTGGATAAAGTATCATCACAGGACAGAAATCACAGGGAGAGTGCACCAAGGAAAAATTACAGTACAGCTATATTTACTTACTGCCTCTGCAATAGGGTTTTATTTTCCACAGTTGGAAAGGGAACCACCTGTCTCAACTGCTGATGTCAGAGAGCTCCCCTGAGACACAGGGCTGTAGGAAAGCACGTGATACTGTACATATTTGCTCTTACGTACATATCTGGCTAAGATTGGGTTTCAGATTTGAACCCTACTATGGAGTTCATTGAGCAGTGACTTCCAGGTGTTCTCCTACGTCACCATGCCCTTGTGAATTAAAAAGTAGCGTGTGTAAGCCCCTGTCGTGAGTGTTTCCTTGACTTGCATACCAGTATTCAAACTGCATTAAAATGAATGGCCCACGTCGTGGGAGTTCTCATCAATGGATCCGGTATGGAAAGTGAGTATTAAGAGGCATTATCTCTACACCTATGAGCCAATATGCTGCTGATGCTCTGGCTTTTGTTTCGTTTCTAACAATCAAGATTTTTAAAAATCCATATCAGCTTTGAAATTTTACAAAAATAGTATGCGCTTATCTTTTAAAAAAAATTGTTTTTCTGGTAATATGTCAGTGTGGAGAAATTGTTATAGAATGAATGAAACGTCTAACGCCTAATTTGATAAGACTGGATATTATGACTATGCATTTCAAGGGACCTATCGCATTGTTGTTGTTGTTATTATTATTATTATTATTATTAATTATTATTTTAGGTTTTCAAAGAGTAGTATGAGCCATTGTTCCAGTTCTTTGTATCTAGGGGCAAAGGAGGCATTTGAAACATGGTTCCTTAAGGAAATGCAAGGGCCAGTGCACGGTGTGACCCTAGGGGGCACCATTTGTGTCGTAGTCAAGGACTCATGCTTGAGCTATCCCACTGACTTTATGTCCAATTCCAGGAAATATGATGCTGTCAACATTACTCAAACATTACATAAAAATAGATGGGTAAAAAAAAAGGTGAAAGGGATTAAGTACAAGCTGCCAGTTATAAAATAAGTCATGGAATGCAATACCTAGCATAGGGAATATACTCAATAATATTGCGATAACTAGGTATGGTGACAGATGGGGACTAGATGTATCAGAGTGATCACCTTGTAAGTTATATAAATGACTAATCACTATATTGTACACCTGAAACTAGTATAATATTGCATGCCAACTATAATCTTAAAAGAAATTTTAAAAACACTAAAAAATGAAACGAAAAAGTAGAACTGTTACGAACGATTGCAGAAAGCTTGCTATTAGTGAAGTCATTCGTTACTTTAATAGTGCCATGCCTCTGAATTTGAATATCTTTACCAACTTGCAAATTATGTGGCTGTTAGACAAAATAGGTGGAAAACGGAGCCTCTGGAACTGTAAATTTCCTTCTTGGGCCTCATCAAATCAATGTCCTGGTAAGGATCAGACCCAGAGTTTTTAATTCCCAGGCTTCCCATGATGCACATCTCCAATTAAATGAATATTTGAAGTGGTGTTTGGTATCTTTTTCTCAAATCCTAAAAATAGAGTAAATAGGATGGGCTAAGACCCCCTTGTTCATCTAATCTTTCCCCTAGTGTAGGATTTGCCTCTGAACCATTAAATGTGTTATAATATATGATTGATATTAATTAGTTTTCTGCAGAGTACTGCACTCTTTAACATGAACTGAGCTAGAAATAAATATATTACCATGAATTAAGATTTTATTAGTTGCCAAAAAGAACTGAATGAAGGCACCTATGTGAAATCCTAAGTACAGGCATCAGATTGAATTAATGCCAGCACTGCCTTGAGATTAATTTGAGTACTGAATAAGAAATAGTATACCATAACATAACTGTGTTTACTGAATCATTTTTGGCATCAAAAACTAAAGCTACATTATAGATGCCACAACAGGCTTTTCTCCTTGGAAGAGAGAGGCGGGTGCATTTTGTAATTAAAGTGAATGTTACCCTCTGAAAAATGCCTCTAGTCTCCAGGAAGAAAACAGTCTTCTTAAAGAACATTGCATCCCTGTCTATATCTCAGACTTTGCATACTCTGGCCTTCTTCTGCATCCCATTAGGGTTTTATAATGGGATCAGCTCTATTTTCTACCTTCTTAATCTGGAGTACTAGGTAGACCTGCTTTATCAATTTGCATCTCATTATTATGTATATGTTTGAAAGAAGTGTGAAAGGTGTTGAAAAGATGTATGGGATTGCCTCAGGGATGTCCTAGAAGGGGTTCCTGATTATGTTGGGAGGATGGATTATACAGCATTTACTACAGTGCTGGGCAAGCTGAATATTGTCAAGTTCCAAGGATCACTTTTTAAGGACTGGGATGTGAGTGGTGCCCTCTGGAGTTGTGCATTGCTCGGGCCCTGCTCCAATACCCCTTTTCATTCTAAAATGCCATAATTCTATACTTCGTTAATTTTATTTGCATGTATGATATAACTTACTTGAGGGTAAGTGCAAAACTTTAAACCAGCACCATCAATCTCGAGTTATACACATCACAGATGTAACTTAAAGTTCCTAGTAGCTACATTTAGAAAAGGTAAATTTAATTTTAATATCTTTTATTTTTCCAATACATCCAAAGTATTATGTCAACATATAAACAATATAAATTCCTAATGAGATATTTTAATTCGATTTTTCATGCTAAGGTTTTGAAATCCTATTGTATTTTACATTTATAATACATCTCAATTTTGATTAGATACATTTCAAGTATATTTCAAGATACATTTCAAGTAGCCATATGCAGGTAGTGGCAGTTGTATTGGACAGCACAATTTTCAGTTTATATGCCAACTTGTCAGCATTTCATTACACAGGACAATTACTTGCAAAAAAATTCTTAACTATCTAAGGCAAAATACAACATCCTTTATGTCATTTTATCAATTTAAAAAGTGTCTATGATTAGTCACAAATTTGTGACGAGAGTATGAATGCTGAGACAATATAGGCAATAGGCCACTGGCGGCAAAATTGACTTTCTATTGAATTGTTTTGCTCCTGTGGCTTTGTTTTCCTTTCATCCCTCATAGATACCATCATTTTGAAACACAATTTGATACTCTGTGGTTCTTGCATTTGTGAACTCACAGGTACTTGTCAGTTTTCATGCACCATATGGATGTCTTGTTTCTTAACAGAGAAACTCTTGAAAGACTTTTAGCTCAAATAACTTTTGTGGCCAGAGTAATTGAAACAAGAACAGTTTCTGCACTTGCTGCTTCTGGTCTCTCTAGAAGTAGAGCTAGGTCAGGACTAGTATAAATCTGGTTTTTCTTTTCTTAAGGTAAGCGAGAAACCAGTAGGCAGTTGGCATTCCAGCAGCTTAAGTGATGATTCTAAATGTGCACTCATAGAAAGTCAACTTAATATAAGACTTCAGATGAAAGTCTGTGGTACCTTGTTTCTAAATCTTTGTTTAGATGAGGAAGCCAGGCAAAGCGTAAACTTATGCATTTTCTGTAATGTTGCTTGGTGTTAAATTGAGTTTTAAGTATTTGTATGTGACTAGTGGGTATCATTATTGTGTACTTATTAATATGCCAAGCATATATATATATATATATATATATATATATATATATATATATCTTCTTATGTATCTTCTTTATATATATATATATCTTCTTTAACCCTAACACCAACTATGTAAAATAGGAATTGATATTTCCGTTTTCATAGATGAGGAATCTGAGGACCAGATAGTTTAGGTAACTCACCTGGGACCACGCACATAGATACAAAGTGGCAGATGTCCACCGACTGACCTCAAAGGCCATGTTCTCAGAGAAAGGGACCACATTTTCAAACCAAATCAATGACACTTTCAATCATGAATTTTGAACCAAGGGCAAAATACTTAAGTTTTAGAGTTGAAAGTTTCTTCCATTTCATTCATTTAAGAAACACATTCAGAGAACATCTAATGCTGTCCCATCTTTTGATAGAAAATGGATCTAGAAAGTTGAAGTGGCTTTGTCCAAGATAAAACAAACAAATCTAGACATCATGACAGACCTTTGATTCTTGCCCCACTGCTGTTTACCTATGTGGTTTAATGGATTCTTTAATAAGATAAGTCGAACATTAAAAATTTTAACAGAAAGGTAACAAATTTTAAATCTTTATGCTGTAGGAAGACTCTTTTCTATTTCTTTTCTATGCATTTTAGACTTTTGATTGAAGTATATGAATACTGAAATTGCATGTATTATAAGGGTTTAGCACTGTGAATTTTTGCTAACTGAACACACCCAGATAACAAGCACTGACAGCAAGAAATAAACCAAAACTAATTTCCTGGAGCTCCCTTTTCCAGACTATGCCCCTAGATCCCAGCCACCACCAAAGGTAACCTCTATCCTGACTTCCAATTGCATAAATTAGGTATATCTATTTCTGTACTTATTTATACAAAGAATAGAACAATAAGATGTGAACTTTTTTAATGTGTCTGGCTTCCTTTGATTCACATTATGTTTGTGGGATTTATCTATATTTTGATGTATAGTAGCAGTTCATTCATTCTCATTGATATATTTGGCTATACTTTTAAAGTATAAAGCTTCAACAACCACAACATTGTAGGTGGAATTAAAGGTTTATCAAACATTAATTATTGTTTAAATTGCTTTTTTCCCCAGAACATTATTAGCCATTGTTTTACTCGATTCAGTCTAAAACAAAATAACAAAGCTCAAATATGGTACCTTAGAGGTTGCAATGCAAGATACATATTAGCAAACTACTCTTAGCCTGTGTTTTTATGCAATATTCAACATAGGGTAATATACAGAGACCACAAAGAGGGCACAGTCTGAAAATATCTACAAGAGAGCGCTGAGTTGGAGCCCCGTTTAGTAGCTTTGTATGGCTGTGCAAAAGGTTAGGTGTGGCCTATTTTTAGGTGCCCCACGTGGAAATGGATCCACTAAGATGGATGGCAGAAAGTTACACCTCAGGAGCTGGCAGAAATTTTTGTTTTGAAAAGAAGTAGGAAAAGAATCCTTTCTGATCAGCCGCTTGGGTCAAAGTACAACCTGGGCTCTTTAAAAAATAATTGAGCTTTTGGCCTATTTAAAAGGGAAACTCTTATAAAATGCCATTTGGAGATTGTTTCACAGGCACAGAAATCAAGCTTTCTTGTGTGTGTTTTCTTGTTTCTTTCCCTGGTTGCAGGAAAATGTGAACTTAATTATGTCATGCTAGTGAATACTGCTTGAGCATCCACATTATATGACAATAGATGGTGGTTTATCAAGACTTTGTCCTTTCTGAGGTTTATCATTTACCTGGTCTTACTTTGCTTACGCCGGTATTCCCTCTTCAAATTTTCTGTTAAGGAATTCAGTGTGTTTGTGGCTATTCATTCAGCCCTAAAGGAATGTCTCCAAGCTGGGTAGTATTAGGTGGCTCTGAAGCACAGATCTACCTCCTGCTAAATAGGGTTGTGTGTACAAAGAAAACAGCTGAACAGGAAAACTCTGTAGCTCCCAGTGACATATCAGCTGTCTATCCTGTGGTATGGCCTTGCTTTAATACAGTTGCTAATAATGCCATAGTAAAATATTTCAGGCATATGGCCTTCTTTCCTCCCTCCACACCCTATAGGAATAACTCAAATGACTTTCCTTAAATTAAAAAGATGTAAGGTCTCCTTTTACCAAATATAATGAGATTTTTATTTAAGGGGGGAATGTTTTGGTAGTAGGGGACAAAAGAGTTACTTTAAGTTCTTACTTCCCTAGATACTATAGACATTATTCCTATGTACAAAACCCTTAATTTAGGATGTATTCTCTTCTCTAAATCTTCTCTCTCTGAGTTATATAATTTCTTACCTGTTGTAAACCAAATCACATTATGTATTAAACTGCATCCATATGCAGGCATAAGTAAATAGTCACTATCACATCAGTTGATTTCTACTCCTATTGTACACTCAGGGGATTGGTCTTACACATGACTTGTACCATTTAATAAAATTAATGATAAACAAGATGAAAGCTTGCTGTTTCTCTGGGGCAACAACCTATACTTTGTAAGAAACCCATGTGTTTAGAAGCCGGTCTTTTCACACCAGTGTGTGTAGTTGAAAGTATTCTATTTCATGAGTTCTCATGTGATCTTTTTCTGGAATTATTAGGAGGTTAAATATGCTTATTACATGAAAACCAATGAAGCTGTCTTCTTTCAGCAAAGATGAGCACCGACTGACTTTCTTGTTCCTCTTCCCTGAATTCCAGTGCCTTCTGTACAATCGAACCTTTGGACTCACCCTGCATAGAGTAGTCTTCCTAAGCTGCCTGTCTCTGGCAAGGCAGACGCATCGTTGATTTGAGGGTTGGCAGGGATCTTAGTTATAACTGAAGCTGGCCATCTTCTTTGACAGATAAGGAAACTGAGGCTCAGAATCATTATTTGAGCTGCTCAAAGTTGAATTGCAAGCCTGTGACACACCTGAATGAGGACCTGTGTTCTTTCTATCATCCTTTTCTTCCATTCCAGGCTAAATCAAGATTCGCAAAGTCACTCTAGTTATCAGATAGACTTGAGCCTGTGTAATCCCTTTAAATCTCATGAGCTTGGCCTTGGTTCCAGCTTCATTGCCCTTCTTCTCATGAAAATTCTTAACGGTCAAGCTAATGATCGTCTGAGTGTAGAAAGAGTAATTTGCAGGAAAGGCCGGTGACACTCGGAGAACACTCACTTGAAGAGACTAATAGTAAAGCTTTTATTCTTGTGGACATCTTCAGCCTTCCATGGGAAAGAGCGTGGGTCACCTTTCACGTGATACTTGGAGGGTCCAGAATGAGCCTCCTGTTTCAGGACAGAGCTGCAATGTGACAGCATTTACATAGGTTTCTCCACATTTAGGAACAGATTTTTTTTCCCCAGAAGTTCACTCTCAAGTCACGGACTTGAAAGTTGGACTGCATTTTCCTTATCCAGTCAATTTCAGTTGTCTCCAGTAGCAGCCACATTTCTTAATAATTTAACCATGCCATTCTTAAAACATGTGCTATCCCCCCACCTCCCTTGGCTTGTGCCTCTGCACTCTATCACATGTTAGGAAAGAAGAAAAAAATATGACTAACAGATAGATGCTTTTGTATAAATAAATGAAATCTCCCTACCCTTACCAAGGATAATTATATTTTCTTTCAAATGAAAAGTTTATCTGATTAATTGATGAAAATTCAAGTTGAGGAACAAATTGAAGATGGTAGTGGCCTCTGGGGGTCACTGATGTAGGCCCACCCATGAAGCAAACTAATAGTAGTTGATACCTTCCCTCTCCTTGTAATTTAGGGCTCAGAGGTTAGTCTAAAGGGCCAGTAGGAACTTCTCCCAGGGTTGCTCACAAGCCTTGCATCCTAAGTGGAGTAGCTGATAGATTTCTGTGATAGAAAGAAATGGCTTTCTTTTAAATATGTGATGAATATTTGAGACTTATATTGGATGTCAGGGGCTATATCTATTTGCTCTATTTTCTGTATGTTAAGAAGGCATAGCTACGAGTTTGAATCTCTATATGTGTTTTCAAATAGAATAGTTCTTCTTCTGAATGTCAAAGTAATATAAGTTTATCACAGAAAATTTAAAAATTACAGAAAGGCCCATATACATACACACACACACACACACACACAGAAAACTAAAAAGTACTTATAATGTCATCAGCCACTATTAATGCCTTGTTATATAATCTCCTTATCCTCCTTCCTCTTCTTTCATTCTGAGTGTATATATTTATATGTAAATTTGTTAGGATTATAGTTTTTTTGAAGATAATTTTAAACCTTAATATATTTTGAGCATTTTCTCATTATGCTGTTATATGTATTTTACAGCAGTTTTAATGATATCATTGATCATGTAATAAATACATATATATGAATAAATATACTGTTCTATACTTTATTTAAATAGCCTATTACTGTTGGACATATACACTGCTTTCAAATTTTCAGTAATGTAAATAATGTAGCATTGACAATCCTCTTTGCACATATCTCTTTGTTATTTCCTTAAGACAAATTTCTAGAAATAGAATTTCTGGGTTCATGGAGATGCCCATTTTAAACATGTTCGATATGTACTTATCACCTGCTTGTGCTCTAGAAAAATATGTACCCATTTATAATCATACCAGTAGCAGTTAACATCTATTTTTAATTATTTTTAATCGACTTGCTAAATGTGGAAGTCAATCTCAGAAGTGATCTTCTGGGTTAAGGATTTTTTCTTAAAAAATTCTGTGTCTATTTGGGCTAGCAAATATAAAGTAAGATTTTTATATAAGTCATCACAAAATTTAACTTAGACTTTGAACTAATTGCTTCCTAAGATGTGAATTTATTTTCTTTCTACATCACATTTTTAGGATATATATTAGCTCTGCTAGAGTAAAATTCAAATATCAAATCACTGGAAAAATCTACAACAAAAAGAAAAAGTAAAATAATCAAAACTCTTCCAAGGCTTGTCTGGTAGGATTAAAAAAGAGAGAGAGAGAAAAAAAAATTTACTTATTCAAGTCTTCCAATTTGAGGCTAGGTGAAAATACAGTTTTTCTCCCCTAAAATCCAGAAGTATTAAGCTCCTTAGGACCCGAGCTCTAGAAATAAGTACCAGGGGGAACAGTTTGACTAACAAATATTATTTTCAATTAATTAAATTGTGTGCCTCTAGTTTTCTCTGGTTGTCACTAAACTTCAGTTAGGGGAAAAATATCTTTTTTAGTAAGTGAACCATTATGTTATTGAGGTTCAGTAGCACTTTAAATTTTTAAATAGTACCAAATTTAATAAAATATGATGTGCCTTATTTTCAGTTAGTAAAGACACATTGCTAAATAATCTTATTAAAATTTCTTTGTCTAAATAATCAATAACTCACTTCCTTATGTATGAATTGACCTGAAATAATTAAAGTAAATGAAAATGTGTCTAGATGCACAAACAGGGCAGAGTTAAACATCAGAAAAAATCAGACTTTAACCATCCTTTTTTTATCTCTTATCTGTGGGCCCGATAAGCATACTTCTTGCTTTATATTTAGATAAGCCCAATTGACTGCAACTCAGATTAATTTTCATGTTACTTTTTTTTGTTTTGTTTTAATGTGAAAAATGCCAAAGGCAGATTTTGAGATCCACGTTAAAAGACAGACTGCCTTTGTGACATAGAGCTGGTCTGCAGAAGGTTTCATCGGAGATGAGAGATGTGTTACTGAGTTTGTCTATTGCCTCTAGTTTATGAAAAATAAACAAACAAATAAATAGATGCCAGGAGGCATTAAAGCTGCCCACCCACTTGCCTCTATTTATTTGCCCAAAGGTGCTTTTGCGTAAAATAAGATTTGATTTTAGAGGGTTCATAGGCTGGAGGTTTTGTTAATATCCTCCCTTTTACCAGCTTTTGTGCCCTGCACAGCCTCAGCCTCAAACGTATCCTGGAGGCTCTGAGCCTGTGCTCAGAAACTGACGTGGGATATCAGGATCAACTAGCTCCTCTAGGAATGAAAAGCAAGCCATTGAATGCCTGTTAGTAATGATTAACTTTAGAAATATGAGCAATTCTGGGAAGACCCCGTTCCTTTTTGGAAGAATGCTCTAGACAGACGGTGATCCCAGGAATGTTGGTTTCCAGTTATATGAAGTTGCCTCGGGGGTCTTTGCTGTGCTTTTGATTGGGGGATGAATATTATTTTATGTATGAAACTTTAGTTTTTCCTAGGAGGACTTTCAGTACTCTGGATGCTCTTTTCAGCTGCTAGCAAAACTTTTGCTTTTATTTTTCTCAGTTATGAAATGGGTACACGGTAGATCTTTATCTGGTATTTTTGAGGACTAAGTTGACAGAGATGTGGCATATTAGATGCTGATTTTAATGTCTAGCTCATGCAAGCTCTGCTGTATCTGTTTTCTCTGCTTTTCCTCCTTGAGAAATTTAGTATTAAACTGATTCTTGAATTGTTTATTATAAGCTTATTGAAAACAGGCAAAGATACTTATACTAAGAGCTCATTACTTCTGAGTTCTCACCTATATACAAAAATAACATCAAAACAAGATGTCTTTGCTACTGTGTACTTGAGTATTTGAATCCTGGGTATTTGAGTTTGTTTGTGTTTAAGTTTTAGAAGTGGGCAGTTGTCTGATACACGGAGGGTGGGAAAACCTGTCATTTTGAGCAAGAGTAGGGAAAGAAGCCCAAATGTTATACCTGGTCAAATATTTTTGTCATAAAATTAAATTATTCTCTAGCAGGTTTATTTTCTTTCTTGTCATTAACTCGCAGGATAGATGCTAGTTCCTCCAACAATGTAGGAGTTTTGTAAAACGTGAAGTGAATCAAAGGAGGAAGAAATTCCATCAGTATAGAATATAGGCTCTGTGTAGATTTGGAACATCAGGGTCACTCAACAGATGTTAATAAATACCTCTTTCTATTGTTATGAAGAAATGGGATTGATTTGGGTGTGAATTATAAGGGTTAGTCAGAGGACGTTGTACCTAACAAGGATGTGTTTTAAGAAGAAGAAACTGGATACTGAGAGGAAAAAAAACATTTTTTTTCATATCAAATTATTCTCTCTTTTCAAAGGCTGTCCTTCTCCCTAAAATTGTGTGCTCCCTTGTACCTATGTCACATGCCTTCTTGGCGGCAATCCTTACGATACGATGCTGTGGACACAGCAAGATTTCAATAGATTCTTGTTGATTGAAACTAAACGTTTGGAAATCTCGAAGGCAGAGTTGATCAAGGGGTGGAGGGAGGGTTGTAGGGAGGGAGGAAGAGAAACAGTCAAGGCAGGCACAGAATTAAATATAGAAACTGCCTGGGAAGCCAGAAAAGACCAAGGTTGGTGAGCAACTAACAATTTATGTTCTCCTGAGAAAAGAAAAAACTGGACAGAAGAGAAATTTTAATCTGAAGAGCTAATTAAGCAAAGTACAAGACCTCTAAAATATCCCTCTCCTCCAGTTGTAATTTTGAGACTTAAAAAAAGAATAATGGAAGGTACTCTAATTTGTCTCAAGGATCTATTTATATTTTGATTTGTACAGTAATAGAAATTTGAGGAAAAATATAGTATGCTGTAGTTTATAAATCACTTTAATGTTTTGACTCCTAACTAACCCTTTTTGTGATGGTGAAAAAAATAAAACATATTAAACCACCTCTGGTTTCAGTGAATGTACTGATTCAATTAAGAAATAGTGAAATTAGGTGGCAAAAAGACAAACAAAAACCCAACAACACAATATGAACAGGTTAAAATATCAAAAATGGTAATACAAAATGTTCCAGTGTAAAGAACTTCTTTAAAAGGTGTGAAGAGGGTTAAAAAAAAAATGTAGTGGATGCCTAGCAGTCGATCAACACAATGAAAAGTATCAGGATATCATGACACAGGGATCACTTGATAATAATTAATAAACATCAACTCTTCTTGGTCAAGTGACAAATATTTCACAGTTGACCATGCTGAGGGTAGAGCCAATGACCTTTTCCCTGAATTTTAATAATTTACTGTAGTTTTACATTAAATCAGAATATAATTTCAAGGAAAATTAGTGTTTCTTTGTGGGGAGTGCAGAGTAATGCCACTAATTGCACGCATAAAAGCCTTCCCGAGGTTGTATTTTCCAGTTCTTTCTTGATCTAGAAAATTAAAACTACAGTAATTTCCCACCATTTGTAAGAGGGAAGATGTGCCAATGACATATATTCAGCTAACTTAAAATGTCAAAGCTTTTGGCCATCTTTGTATGTCCAATAATGACAAACTGTCAATTTCATCACATTATTCAGAAATTTACTAGCAACTTGTTGCAGATATCAGAGTAGACACATCTCTTATATGTGTGGTCTGAAAGAACAAGCAGCCTGATGTATTTTTGTTTTGTTTTGTTTTTCTTTCTTTCACTTTAATATTTGAGCACTTTAAAGTAGGTGTTAGAGTAAATTACCATTTTTTTCTTCATCAGGAGGTGAACAACAGAGAACACATTAAATTAACCTAGATAGAAGAGGAGTTTAACTTGATAGTGCTTTAAAAACTATTTTGAAATAAGTGGAGAATTTTTTTCAGATAAGTTATTTTATCAAGTAAAATAATTGAGCTGATTTGAAAAGTACATTGGGCATCGAATTTTACAAAAACATATATATTCACAAATATACATATTTATACATGTATACATGTTCCTGGAACTTGGAAGGGTTAAATGAGAGCTCTGTAGTGTTATGGAAAGTGTTTTTAGGTGATATCTAGTATCTTGAGTTTGTTATGTATTCAATATGTAGTGTCATCATAAAACAGTTGCACCTGCATTAGCCCTCAGTGTCTCAGGGTAGAAGCTGGGGGGAAAAAAAAAAACTAAACTAAAAAGCTCAAGAAATGAATATTTCTGTTAATAATAGCCTGCTGGTGTTTTTCCCTCACTCCGAGGACATTCTTGATCTGGAACACAAACTGCACAACCCAGGGCACTAGGGCTGGAATCCAGTGTTTATTCAAAAAGGCACCCTAAGGCAGTTAGGGAGGAAATGCTACATGTACGAAAAAAAGGCAGCCGGGAAACTAAGCTGATCTGGGCACAGCAGCAGGGACTGTATTGACTCACACTTGTTTTCTGGGAGCCTATGAGAGAAATGGAAATAATTAGAAGGGACCTGAAAGGATGGTATTTTGTTGCTTGTTCTCCTTATATGGAGCAAAGCAAACTGCAGCGACACTTCAGGAGCTGGTATTCCCTACTGCCACAGGGGCAGCCAATTTCTGGGTGGAGGAGTTTGTTTATACCTTAATACAGGCTGTTTTGTTGATAAAACAAGCGAAAAAAAAAATGCATTCCCCATTCTCTGCTTTCAAACACTTCTCTCGATTAGAAAATGTCTCATAAAAATGCATCATGTGATAAGCTTTTCTTTAGTCCCAAACCTAGCTAGAGTCCACTTGGAGGTCTTAGAATTCTAGTCCTTAGAGAGTACACGTTTAGTTAAGAATATAGTTACTCTGTCATGAAACAGGGCGCTTTGCCACTTGCTTGTTTTGGAAGGAAAATAAATTAAAAAAAGATTGCAGGGGATTTTAGTTATTATATGGCCAGGGCTCCGTTTAGAGTCTGTGGCATTCAAAGCTGGCTTTAATCACAGCATGATGCTCAAAGCCTCCAAAAGTCCAAGTGTTTCCTTTCTTTTTTTCTTCTTTCCGTTTTTTTTTTTTTTTTTTTTTAACGTTACTTCACTGAGGCAGAGGGCTGCCTTTGAGTGACGTCACGAGTTTGAGCAGCTAGCTGCACAGGAGAAGGGAGGCTGGGTGAGTGACAGCCCAGCCTACTTTTTAATAGCTTTGTCATGTGACTGGGAACTGTAGTAAGACAGGTGCCTTCAGTTCACTCTCAGTAAGGGGCTGGTTGCCTGCATGAGTGTGTGCTCTGTGTCACTGTGGATTGGAGTTGAAAAAGCTTGACTGGCGTCATTCAGGAGCTGGATGGCGTGGGACATGTGCAACCAGGACTCTGTATGGAGTGACATCGAGGTGAGCTGGGGCTGGGCTCGGCATTGCAGCCGGGACTGAAGCTTTCCTCGCGATGCAATTATTCCTGTAAGGGGGGAAGGGCTTGGGCAAGGAGAGGAGGTAGAAAAGTAGCCTGGGCAGGAGCTTTTAGAAAGGAATCTTAATCTTATCTTAACTCCAATAAGTTTGCTATTTTAAGGTGGCTCTGAGATGCCTTGAGCAAATCAAAGCTTAGCTGCTGTCATCTGTATCTGTTGTAGTTGGAAACTCTTTCCATGTGCCTTTGGCTCTGTTTCTACTCATATGCAATATTTATGCTCTAAGATATTGATATGAATTAGAAGCTGAAGTCTTTCCAGTGGTGTTTAGTGGCCTGGTTGGAAAAATGCCATTTCTATTTATAATAAGATGAAGATAAAAATATTAAAATGGATGTGCTCAAACAGAGTCAGTTTTGACTCTAGTCTGGAATTTTTTTTTTTCCCTGTGTCTCTGTGTTCATCAGACAGAGAACTCGCAAAATTCTAAGTAACCCTGCTGGACTATTTTAGATTGCTTTTCCTACAGAACACAGAACAATGAAGCCGACTCCTTTAGAACTCTTCTATGTAGATGAAAGATTTGACCAGCAAATAGAAAATAATATATATGCCTTACAGTGCGAGGTTTTCCGTTAGCATCGGTGGCAGGGAAGCCAACGGTTAAATCTCGCTGTACCATGGATTGCTGCCTGAAACTGGAGAGAGAATAGAGTTTATGCAGGACTGTGTGTGGAGCTGCTCGCTGCTTGTATAAAAATAGACGGCAATACATCAATTCCACAGTCTCTGCTGGCTACAATTCATACCGAGGGAAAAACGCAAGCCGTTTCCTTGTAATCTCTGGAGTCTAGAGCGACTTAGCTGGGGGGACGAGGACCTGGCGTGTTTGCATTCTGCACAATGCAATGTTCTCGGAAAGTTTGGGCAACTTGGGAAACAAGTGAAACTTTCAGTGGACTCTGGTGAGATGGACCCGAATTGAAGTGCACGGAGGATCCGAGCTGCTCACAATGAACCTGGCAAAGGACTGCGAGGGCTCCCTCCGGGTAGCTGGGGGCACGTAGGGTAAGGGGGAGGATCGAGTGCCACACGTGATTTGATTAAATAAGATGTCCATGTGGTGCAGCGATACACATCTAAAGTGAAAATAATTTGGCTAAGGCCGGCTGCGAGTGCATTTTTCCTATCTAGCCAGGCATGCTGTGGATTCTTAACTCTTTCTTGGGTTTGCAAGTGTTGGCTCCGCTTGCCCTCTCTTGCCTTGGCAGATCATAGTTGTGGATTGTAATTGTTCTTATCTCGTTGCGATTTCTAGGTAAGGCGGAATAGCTATGGATAATTCAGATGTCCTGTGGCTATTATGAGTCAGGGTTATAAGTGGCTTCAAAGTCCTAACTGACTTCCAGTAGCTGATGCGTCTTCTGGGTGGTCGTCTGACTAGCACTGTGTGTCTCAGCTGCTGTAGTTTCATTTTTCCATTTTGTATTATTCCTGATGCTGCTAGGAGTTGATTGAGGAACCAGATCATATGGAAATATGGCAGATTTATTTTAATCATTGGAATTCCTGCAGTCACTTTTAAAGAAGCATCAGAACCATTTAGGACAGTGGCCCTTTTATTTTTGTCTTAAGGGGGTGAGATCTTGGGCTAATTGTCCAGCTGGGGATTGAGTTGTCGGTTGGCTGAGACTGGCCCGTCGCTTCTCTGATGCACGCTAGGCAGCAAGCTGCCAGAAGCCCTGCCTTGGCGGCAGCAGCTCTAAAATCACCTCTGCCAGTCTAAAATATTACGAGCAGCAGGTAGTGCAGGCAGCTTTCATTTTTTGAATCATTAATGTTTGCTGTCATCCTAAAGCATATTATGCCCTTTTGCACATAATGACAGGACAGCACATTGGTTAATAAAGGCCTATATCACTATAGCTACTCAGAGTCGCCAGTGTTTCATAGTTTAATGAAGGTTATATACAATAAGGTTACTAAGATTGACAGAGATGATTCACGTGACAGACACTCCACTGAGACTGTCATTCTTAACTGCCCCCCGCCCTACCCCCTTTCCCCTGTCTTAACTAATCTTTTTTTTAAGAAGTAAAATTTTTTTTTCAAAAATATAATTAATGTGGTCAAGTCCACTCTTTCTTCTCTCTTCTCTTTAAAATTTACCATCAAAGGCACAAAACCTCCAAAAGGTTAATGGAGAATTATACTTAATTATAATGATTCATTATCATCGGTGCAGTTAAGCTAATTTATTGTTTGCTCCTTAACTAAGAGAAAAGTCTGTTGGGGTGAAATAATGTACAATAATTAGGCTTTTGTGTTTAGTGACTGCTTTATCCTCTTAAATCTTATTATTAAAACTAAGGCTACCGTGGTGGAATAGCTGTCGTAGTAGCAGAGAAGCAGGAGAATGTGTGTGTGTGTAACTGCAATAAAACACACCTGTTACAGATGTATAGGGCAGCGGTAAATATCAGCATGGCAGAGGAGGACAGTTACAGGGCCGGGGCTGGTGTGTCTGGCATCATAGAAAGGCCAAATATAAATGAGTAACAGGAACACTCGCTACCACTAATGTGTTTTAGATTATCAGGATAATGCCACATTCAGAAGCCTTGACGTTATTAGCATGTCAGCCCTGGCAAGAGCACATGCATTTCATAACATAAAAGTGAAAATGAGAAAGAGAGAGAAAGGAAAAGAAATAGGTGAATTAGAGCACAGAGGAATAGAAAACAAATTGATCTGATGGTTTCAATGGTTTTTAAAAGTGACTTAAAATATATATATTTATGAAAGTTTAAAGGGTTTTTAACTAGCAGTGCCTGGAGAGGACAGTTAAAGAGAGCAAGGAGCTGGCCCCCTATTGGGCATTCCCAAACCTGGTTTCTAAGCTATGCTTTGCACAGCAGGAACTTAGGCCGGGTATGGAGATCTGATGTTTTCTAACTTTTATTTTTCGTTGTTTTTGTTGTTGATGCTTTTTTAAAAATTTTTTTTAAAATAGAACTATCCCCCAGTGAAATCTTAGTGATTTCTACACCCCTGAAAAAGTTACCCCCTTGTCTCTGAATTGGTCGCGTTGCAGAAGACTTAACGCGGCGTGGGGGCAAGCACGGAGACTGGGAGCATTCGACCCGCAACAAAACAGGGACTGTGCGCCAGAAGAAAATCTCCTCAGCCCGGTCTCCGCTTACTCACAAACCTAGTCAAGGGTACCGATCTGTAACTTCGGGCTAACTCGGATAATAAAGAAAGAAAAACCCATGAAATGATAAGGAAAGAGTTTAGATGAGGGGCTTGCGCTTTCTTTGCGTTGCCTCCGCGCCTGCAAAGTTGGGATCTCG
>CM053513.1:80768367-80848367 GCA_028627145.1 Eidolon dupreanum
TTTTTTTTTTTTTTTGAGAATTAAGGGGCTAAGGACTCACAGCAGAGTGCATTAAACTGTGTTGAAATACTAAAGGATTGTGAAAGAAATAGTGACAAAGAAGAACTAAAGTCTAAACCTGTTTATCCCCATTTTCCTGTTTATCCCTATTTTCCACAGAAAATGATACCTAGTATAAAATAATGAAAAAGAAGCCATTTTTTTAAACCAAGGGGTACAATGTCTACCTTTATTTGTTTTGCAAAGTAGGTGAGCAATTTATTATTATTATTATTATTATTATTATTATTATTATTTTAATACAGACCTCTGATTTCTATATGTCTTGGAAATTTCAAAACCAACTACTCTAATATTTACTTATAAATTAGTCAAAATTCATTTGTCTTTCAGTAGTGAGAATTACCTCCCAGGCTCTATCTATACTCTTATTAGAAGCCTACCCTATAATAAAGAATATTAATATACTCCTATAAAAGTGTTACTTTGAAGAAAAAAGTTATTTCTCACATGATTAGTACTCATTTTCTCAAAAATATGTTTTCTTATGGGGACAAACATTAAGTGAGCACTCTGGCAAATGAATTGAATAAAAATTGAATAAAAAGTTGCCAAGTTGATCTAATTTTCAGTATCGAAACCATCAGCACCACTCTTGTCATCTAACATTTTCTACCTACTATGTGCCACACTCCATACAAAGCACTTTAAAGGTATTTTTTATCTGCCAGCAGAGACTTTTCTTATACTTCAATGTTATTTGGTTGAAATCTCCAGTCATTAAAAAAAACAATTTTACAATATTTATTGAGTTTTTCCAGCACCCAGCACATAAAAGCCACAGAATAAATGTTTATTGAGTCATTAAGAAACCAATTTTCTAATATTTACCGAGCGTTTCCAGCAACGAGCACACAGAAGGTGTTGAATAAGTGCTTGTCAAACAGTGAGTGAACTATAAATATCGTAAAGTTAATAACAATAACAGTAACAACAAAATGGCCAACATTTTGGAACACTTGTGCTTTATGGATGTCATCTCACTCATCCCTCAAAATAACCTACCATTTAGGTACGAGTATTCCCATGCCCATTTTACATATGCAGACACTGAATCTCAGAGAGGTTAAGTGATTTTTTCTCAAATCGCACACTTGACAAATAAAGACTTGGGATTTGAACCTCAAATTTATCTGACTGCAAAGTCTATATCATTGATAAAAATAGAGTAACAGTGAATTTGGGTGACAGCCATCCTTTACAAAGACATATCAAGCTGCTTCTTTGCTCAATGTATTTAAAAATAGAACAGAATCTTTCCTTTCAGTGTTGGTTAACATGGAAGCCGGGAGAGTTGGTCAGCTGGTGCGGCAGTAGGTCCTGCCGACGGCTAAGATTTTTTAATACGTCTGAAGCATTACGTGGCTCAGAGTCTTAAGGTAGTGGAGGTAGGGCTGGGAATAAGGAATACGGTGGAGGAAACGCTGACGGTTTGTGGTTAGTTATACTTTCTCAGGCTTCTCAGTTGGGTCTTAAAAAGTTCATGTGAGGACTTCGCTGGTTAGAACTGGTAAATTGAACATTCCTCATTCAGTACACTTGTCAGGTTACAGGCGCATTTTAAGTCATGCTGCATTAAATAAACAGTACTTTTGAAAATGTCCATCTCTATAGACCTCTTATCTGAAAATCGGCTATTCCTTATTGGGTGAATGCCATACACTTTGTAGATGATGGTTAGGGAATAAAAAAAAGGTGGGGAAAGATTGCATGGTAGTCAATGGCTTCCTGGTGGACTGGTTTCAAAAAAGGCAACTTTCTCCATGATTTGTGTCCCCATATTTTGTGTTACAGCACCTGCATGAGGTACTTCTCTTTGACACCTTTGGGAGACTTGGTTCAGCAACTAGTTATCTGTAGATACTTAATCTCCACGAAGGTACCAAATCCCTCTTTGTTTCCCTGTGTAACCTTCTAACACTGACAGAATTGTTTTAATTTATTTTAATCTCTCATTAGGTCCTTTTAAACCAGCGAGTCTAAACTGAAGGCAGTTTTGCTTCCTAGGTAACATTCAGCAGTGTCTAGAGACAGATTTTAATGTTAGGGCTGGGAGCAAGGGGATGCTACTGACATTTAGTGGGCAGAGAGACCAGGGATTCTGCTAAATATCCTACAATGCACAGGACAGCTCCCCACAACACAGAACTCTTTGGCTCCAAGTGACAAAGTTTCTATGGTTGTGAAACCCTGTGTAAAAAAAGTCATTGAAAGCTCCCTTTATAAAACAGTAAAGATTAATTAGTCATATTTCTAAGAGAAAATACAGGTAAGGTACAGGATATGAAGAAGCAGATAATCACATAAAATTATCGAGAGGCCCAGGGCCTTGGAATTGATATGTTGGGAATTCTCTTATTGACAGACAGCTGAAGTATTCGTTAATTCCCCACAACAGTTTTCTGTGAAGTCACCAACCCATTCTTCTTTGTCTGTGCAAAGGGTAAGGTCGTATGTGTGGCAACAGCAGTTACAAACAGCAGCCGCTTCCTCAGCGTTTGCATACAGCCAAGATGCCTCTACTCTTTCCCCTCTAGCGCTAAATTCAGACATCTTTTGGGGGAAAAAAAAAATGTGTTTTGAGCGTAAGTGGAATTCTAAAATTCTGTCTGTCTTCCCCTGCGAAGAAGGCCCATATGCCACAAAATAACCCTTGAATGTCCTCGGCTTTGTGTTGCTTCTACCAAAGCTTCATGTTGCATCAAGTCATTTCCCAGAGTCTGTGCCTTTAAAGCTCTCGCAGTGGACTTCAACCTGTGCTCACTTTCTCCCAGTTCTCAAAACCCTGCCTCATCACATGTGTGAAGTCCTTGTACCTGAGCAAGCCAAACAGTCACGGTCTCTGCCACCTCTGATCTGCCAGTAACAAGCATTATCTACCTCAGATTCCCAGAATAAAATAAGGCACCGATAGTTAAACCTTTTTCCCTGACTCACTGATGACCCCGCTGGAAACAGGCCACGGGATTTCTGAATTCTAATCAAAGCAGAGAGAAAGGGGTTTTGAGAGCGACAGATAGTACAGCAGAATGTTGAAATGCTGGGAGTAAATAGAGATTTCTTCCTTTGGCCTCTTCCATACACTCGAATCTAAGTTAAATTTTTATTTAACTTTAGAAGAAAAAAAAAAAAGAATGAAATTGAGTGTCACCATTTGGGAAAGGGTGAATTCTTGAGTGGGAGCAAGCTGTGCCAACACGCAGTTGTCCACGTTGATTGAGTAACTGGACACACAAACAGCGACCTCTGCTTGCACAACCTATGTTTGGATGTGTAAATGCAGGTAACCAGGTATGATTCAGAAGCCGCCTAGAAAAACAGGACACAAGGCCTATAGGCACAGCCTCCAGTGAATCTGATCCATGTGTCAGGAAAACAGGATACTGTCCCTGGACTGGCTGGTAGCAAGATTTATGCTTCAGAATATTGCAACATAACTTCCTTCCCTGTGTTGCCTTTGTGCTTTGTTTGAAGGAAGAGAATAAAGGACTATTTTTACAGCATGGCAGTGTGTAAAGACGGGTGGCATGGGGTTAGTTTAAATAGCACATAGCCCCTTCTGGGTCATTGTGGGCCACCTTGTCCCGACTTTATTTTAACACCTGCTTTAATGGGCATCTTTCATTCATTGTCTGTTATTTACGAATGCAGCTACTTGGGGTTCTTTAGAACATGGCAAATGAGACTGTAGTTGTCTCGAGTAGGTCATTTCTCACAATATGTTCTGCAGGCTGCCCGTGCGAAAGCCGGAGAAGGGCGCACAGCTGCGGCCCGTACTCACATCGGGTAATTACCCGAACTCTCAGTAAGATCTGACACTGTGAACTTTTACAGGAGAAAACGTGGGAAGCAATGTCCTGGTAGCTGTCTGTAAGGTATCTTATGATATGCCACTGAAGGAATGGTGGGTGAAAGCTTGCAAGAATACTTGATCATTCTGATGGAAATAGAGATGATTTACATTTCTTCTTTTGACTTTCTGTTATATTCTATTTTTTTCTAAAATGGATATATATTCTGTATTTTTCAAAAAGTAAAAAAAAAAAATCAATCTTAGCCACTCAGTGGTCTGTGAGCATTTTAAGTGTCAAGGACCTACTTGTCTTGTTCACTGAAGTTTTCCTAGACATTTTCTTAGAAAACAGAAGAAAGTAAGTGCTCGATAAATATTTGCAGCATGCTTAATGAGTTAACCACGATGTATTTTTTGATGGTGTGGTCTGCATTAAATAATGTAAAGGTTATATATAAAGTACAAGAGATCTGTTTCCTATAAAAGAAAGGGATGCCAAATGAAGAAATACAAAATAATTAGCAAACAATGTGAGACCGTGTGTGTAAGCATATATTCATATACATAATATATAGCCACACATATTGGCAATTGAAAAACAGTGTAAGACTGTATGTTCCTCTATACATGTACATGTATCTTTGTATGCATAGTTATTTATATATTATACATGTTAGCAACTGGGAAACATTGCAAGACTGTGTCTGCGTATATACATGTACGTGTGTGTGTGTGTGTGTGTGTGTGTGTGTGTGTGTGTGTCCTAGCTAAGGAAGGAATCAGCAAGAATAGTGTCACCAAGGCTGATAAGAGAATAAGAGTGAAGTGTTTTCATAGAGGGAATAAGTAGGCAAAGAGCTTGGTTTACTCAAAGAAAATATACATTGATGGGAACAAGGGATTAGTAGTAAATTTGCATTTAGGGTGGGTACAAAATTGTGGCCTGCCAAGGGAACCCAGTGTTTAGAGTTTACATGGTAGGAATTAGGTGTCATTAGAGATTTCTTAAGTAGCAGAGCCATGTAATAGAGATGCTATTTAAGAGTGATAATTCTGGTAGCTGTAAGAACTACAGACAAGCAGAAAGTAAGGAATATTCAGCAGCAGGCCCAGCCACATTCCAAACCCCATGCAATGCAGGAGCAGGGAAGGGACAAGGGGACAGCAGAAGGGGTGGTGTCCAGGGAAATCCAGGGAATTTTAAGCACCTTGGAGGAAAATTCCATCAGCCCTGATGAATATGAGTTAGGTTAGAGAGGGAAGTCACAAAGCATGCTAACTCAAAAATGTTCCGAAAAGAATTAGAACTTTGTGGATATCTTCCTGGTTAAGTTTCTGCTCACCTTTAGGAGCTGAACTACTTTCTTAGACTTGTGAGTTGTTTTACAAAGGGACTCTCCATCCTCCTGCTGCTTTAAAGGGCAGAACATATTTAACCCAATCCACAGATTTACTTGGTGTCTGCATTTTCTCACTTGTCTCCTTGGAGGAAATTCTGCAGTCTTCCATGCTAATGAATTCCTGCTTCTGACTGTGCTTGTGGTCAGACCAACTTTTCTATGAATGGCAAACCTCTTGGAATTTTAACAAAACAAACAGGGAAAAAAATGTGTGTGAAAACCATCTCACCTTAATTTAATCATTGGGAGAATAAATTCTCCTTTGTTATGGTAGAGAGACTGAATTCATGCACAAGAGAGAGGGATTCAAGATTTCTGGAATTTCCGATTTGCAATCAATAGATGTTTGTCATTTAAATTAAATTTACAGCCCACATCCAGATTTTTGCCACACTTGGTAATAACACTTACGGAGAACATAGACTTCAAGTAAGAAAATAATAGCCATTTAAGTGGGGAGATAATTGGCTGTAACATAAGAACATTGAAGAATGTTGAAACTCATGGAGACTTATGGAGTATTTTAAAAATTTATGTTGTACTTATCTTTGCATTTGTAGTCTACCACAAAATTCCAAATTCTGGGTATAAATCAGTTAAATGTTCATCATGGAGAGTCACAAATCAGGAAGCAATGATCTGGCCCAGCCTGTGTGCTGCATTAGTTTCAACTTCTACTGTTGCTTATCTTGCAGGGAGTCTAAATATTTTGTGTGTGACTCTGTGTGTGTGTGTATGTGTGTGTGTGTGTGTGTGTGCGCGTGCGTGCGAGCTCATGTGCGCACGCATTAATCTACACACCTCAGTTAAAGACTGTTTTAGACTCCTTGGCTTGATAACATCTGTCTTATCTTGAGAACATCTGGTTTATCACCCTATTTCTTCCCCACCATTATGCTGACCACTAGAAAAATATGGCTCAGGAGTTCTGACCCACAGGGCTGTGTCTTTTGGCATCAACCCGTACAAATAAATAGCAAGTCACAGGATGCCGGCTACATGACCATCTTTTCAGTAACTTTCCTGGCTGTTGCTTTTGTGAATGTAGGTTGTGGTTATGAGAGATGGGGTTGGCTGCTATTTTTCATGGAAGTCAATTCAGTTCTTAGCTATTTGCAATTTGGAAAGTGAGAATCTATATGTTTAATTAGGCACAGTGATTGTAGAGAGTACTATTTTTTGTTTTGAGGGGATAGAGACCAACTATTTTGTGGCAGATATTCTGGGAACCCTAAGAAGTAAGCCATTTAAGGGCATATCTTAGGCTTTTCCCACCTCCCCAACTCTCAACTGGGTCTTTTAAATAAAAATGACTCTACTTGGATATCTTTGAAGCCAGAAAAGTGGAGACCCACAACCACAAGAAAGAAAACTTGGAGAGGAATCAGGAAAAAGTGGCTCATTGACTCTTAGATTTACCACAGAGATAAAGTAATCAAGACACAGGATGCTGCATGGGACAAACTGTCCGTTTGTATAGCAACTGTGTGTGCTTGTGTAGTAGTAACCTTATACATATGCTGTGTCTATTTGTCCACGTCCCCTATCTATATGCAATGTCGTGGAAATACAGCCCAGCAGATGGCTCACCTCTGAATGAGATCAACACACAAAGCAGATAAAAAGATGAACATTAAGGACTGCCTCGTTAAGCCAAATTGTTCTTCCACTGCTTCCTACCTTAGATTTTACATTTTTAACAAGGTTAATTTGTCCCTATAATTATGTGCCTATTCTTTTAGCAGTGAAAACTTTTATTGTGGGTTTTATAAAATGAATTGCCTGTGATATAAAACAATTTTGGAAGGACCATTTTTTTTCCTTCTTCTTTAACCTCTCAGGTTACTTTCAAGACTGTGCACGCTGAGGTATGTAGTTTGAAAGCAAAGCTGGATACTGTATTTTACTATAGCCTGCCAAAGATGCTGAATTACAAGTAGCCAGAATGAGAGCAAAGGAAAAGTTGAGAGAGATACACAATGAAATACACATTCATATTCTTGGCAAGGGCAAACTTTACGAAGACAAATGACTTCTTATCCATTACACCATTTGTCCCAAAATGATGATAAGAGATACTTTTATGCCTTTTCTGTTCCAGAATAATATAATAATTTGCATAGTTTTAGATTCTAAACACTAACACTTTGTAGACCTGCCCATCTCCATTACTACTGCAAGTTATTCATTCAAGATTTGCAGCAGGATGGATTAATGAATTACCAGATCTTGTATAAAATGACCTGGTCTGACTTTTAAACAACTACCTTCTTTTTTTTTTCTCTTCTCTCTTCTCTCTTCTCTCTTCTCTCTTCTCTCTCTCTCTCCTTCCCTCCCTCCCTCCCTCCTTCCCTCCCTCTCTCTCCCTCTCTCTGTCTCTTTCTCTCTCTGTCTCGTTTCTCTCTCTCTTGTTTCTTTCACTGGTCTTGTGGTTGATCTTAATGGGCTCTAGGAACCAAACCCCCTATGGAGTGTTCTTTTTCCTTTTCACCCAGAAATAGCTTTGTTAAGTATTTCTTGTACTTTTTTTTTTTTCATTTTCTCCCAAACTTCTGCACAGAGTCAGTCAGTTCAAAGAGGCCCCAGCAGGCTGGTCGGGCAGGGAGGAGGGAGGAGACTCAGTCTCCAAGCCCTCGGTGGCCGACGTACCTTTCTGTGCCCGATTGGCATGCTTGCTCAGAGCCGTGTCCTCAGCACAGCGAATTTAGTGTGGGTTCCTTGGTGTTCCTCACACAATAGGCAAAGCTGGAGCTCTGAACTTTGAAGGGAAGCCTCAGAGCTATTTGCAAAGTGCTGGTGCTCAGTGAATACTAAATTACATTTAGGAAATAGTCTACTGCTACCAGTTATACTTCATTTTTATTCTTGACACAGACACCTAAATCAGAGAACAGTAACATTTCAGAGATTATGGAAGCAGTTTGGGTATGTTCCAACACTATAATAGGATCAGAATTTTAAGGCCTTTTGTATTATTACCAATAGTCACTTAGTTTCTACTGCAGTGTACTTTGTAGGGAATTACAGCTTTTACTAAAAAGATTAAAATGCTATTATGCAAATGATTGCAGTATGTTATTATGTTTACAAATTAACATCCATGGCTCAACACACAAATTAACTAACTATTTTATCTATGTTATTAAGGATTTAATAAAGTAACTGTTAATAAAAATGGGTAGCTTGGAACATTTAATAGGAAACAATTGTGATTTAACACAGAACTCGAGCATTGTGTTTAATGTTCTAGGTGATGTAGTGGTAAAATAAAGTTGAGCAAAGCACACAGAGGAGCCGGGGCTGTGTGAACTGCAGAGATGCTTGTCTGAAATGCTGATGGTGAGCTCGGTAGCTTTAGGCTATAATGTACAGTGGGCAGCATATCAATAAATCTAAGTGAGGCACACATACCATCTTCTATTAATAAACAGTTCATTGAAATAATAATTGCTCTTCATGACACGTTTGATATGTTCCATACACACAGGGAATACTTACGTTATTCTAAAATGGAGCTGAGAGCAAGTTTCGCTGGGGTGAATGGGGTTTAGCTGCAGAATATCACCGTGTGATAAAAGAGAAAGGCCAGTTTCAGACTAAGATGGCTTTACAAACAGGCTGCAGGTTGCTATTCCTGGCTGTTCATAAGAGATCATAAAAGCTAGGAGATAAGAACCGCCAAGGTCCCTGAGAAATGAATGTACGTGATTATGTTATCTCGGGGGTTGGATTTACTAGACAGACCGACGACACCTTCACTTTAGTCCAACAGGGAAAGTGGGAAGAAATGCAGATTTTGGCTAGCAAACTTTGTTAGAATGGCAAAGTTCCTAAACACTACAATTAAAATATTTCAGAAGAGATCCAGGATTCTGGTCACTGAATCCTTTACTAGATTTCAAAACAAGAGCCAGGGACATTTCCTATTATTAAGCAAACAAACAAACAAAAAGGAAAACAAAGAATTATTAGAAAATCCTGGAACAATTTAATTTATATTTAAAATGCTTTCGATTTATATTTCTGAAAAGTCAAATAAGGATGTAGAAGACTTTCATGTGAACAATAGCCTTTTTAGTTCTACCTAAAAATGAGTAATTATATAAAAGAATAAATAAATAAACCATTACCTATGTAGGTCTTCCTATAGAAGACAAGTAACTTGAGATCTTAGCTGGACTATCTGGGTGTACTTAAGAAATATATGAGCAGGCAAGCAACCACAGACCTGGTCAAGGTTTGTGTCCTTGCATCCAATACAAGCAATTTATTTTGTTCCGAATAGCGCCTCTGCTGTTGGAAAACTACTTATGCAAATTTTTGATATCTAGCTTTAGCAAGGTGCCTGGTTCCTTCATTTCCTTCCACATTCGGATAAATTGTGTCGTTCTTTACTCTTCCACATTTGTCCTTGTGGAAGCGAACACTTGCAAATTGGTCAAAGCTTGCTAAAAGAAAGGAAGGAACGGGGAGAAAGAAGAGGAGGAAAATACTTGACCAAATGCAGTGGCTGGGACGGCTCTTCTGATTTGATGGTTTGTGGCCTTGTCCCGTTCCCAGGCACCTGATCGATAAAGTGGTACGATCCTGTTATGCAGGCATTCCAGAATGCTTGCTGACATTCACCTGGCATGACCAAGGTTTAAAGGACTTGTGGTAACTTTATGCAGCACAGTGGAGGAATTGTGTGCCTGTGTGTGGGCAGACACATTCATATTCTTTTTTTTTTTTTTTTAAGGGAAAAAAAAGTGATACTTGCCATAGAAGGGTGGTAAAATAATTAGTCCAGTAGACAAATGTCTTGGCCCATGTTTAAACAGAGCTTTAAGGACACAGTGTTCCCAACAGTCACATATCTAAATACAAACTGGTGTCAGCTGCCATGCAGACCAAAATGTAATAGCTTGCTTTCACATAGGTCATCGTCAATCCATTTTCGTCGCAGTCACACTGCACATCTGTTTCTGCACTCTGCAGCTTCTTAAGGTGGCATTTGGACTTTATAAGAACACAAACAACCAAGCTATAAATTGCCACTGCTGGAGTTATTTTGAATAAGTGTATACTGTTTCATATTTATAATGGTGAAGCTTCATAATATTCACAGTGAATATATAACACCGATCAGTTCAACAAGCATGAAATTGTATGTTGTCAACTTGTCACATAAATAGAGTCATATTCTGGCTTGCGATAATGTTGAACTAACATTTTTTTCCCCCAGAATTGTTGAGAGGGTCACAAAAACGTGGCGAGGTAGCACTTCCTTTGGGTAGATAAACCGTCAGGGCTATGGTGAAGTTGACGTCGCTCTCGATGGCTTCCCCTTCTTCACTCTCTCCAAAGCATTTGCTTTTCTTGGGTGAATGCTAATTGGCTAATCCGGTGTGTTTCTTCTGTCATCTAATGGTATCATTTCCAGCCAGTGCTAGAAGCTATTTTTTGGGGTTGTGTATGTGTGAGTCGCTTTTCTCGTTCTCCTTTAAAACAATTTTTTTTTTTTTTTTTTTTTTGTCTATTCTTGTAGCGCAAATCAGTGCTAATTGTCGTGAGATTCTCTAACTATACTCTGGAAAGCTCTCTTCCTGCATTTACACCCCAGGTCATCCTGAATTCATTACCAGAGCACTATTAAGTGAGAGCCTAACATTTTGGTCAACCTTTCCCATGATAGAGAATTTAGAAAGATGCTGAAAAGACATCACTGAACTGAATGTGCAACTTACTGAAAGGCGAAAGGAGGACAAATGAATAGCACTCACCAGTCGCTAGGGAGTAACTGCAGAGACCAGTTCCACAGTGGCTGACGTTTCTGTGCCAGAGGCATACGTAGAAACTGATGCTGAGCATCTTTCACTTTTGAGAAATTCTTAGATGTGTTCAAGCTTCCCCAGCATCCTTCGAACAACCTATAAAGCCAGAAGATGTTTCGGTCTGTATCTGCAGTCATGTCGATTGACCTGGTGAAGCTGCTAACTGTAAAACCTCAGGACAAAGCTGTAAAATGCGTGTATTACAAGGGCTGATATCTGACACTGGTCCTTTCCTCCCAAGTCACCTGTGGTCTGGATGGTCACATTTTCTCCTGTGAGAAACGACTTGCCGGCCAAAATTCTTGATCTCTACTTTTTGCATATTTTCACATTTTTCTTCATGCTTCTGAATTCTAAAAGTCTCTGTATTATCTCACTGATTTATGTGTCCATTTATCAAAAAATCATTATTGTCAACCATGAGCATGCATTTCTTCTTGCCAATGTCTGGGGGTATAGTGGTGAGGAGTTGACACAGCCTGTGGCTCTATGAAGCTCATGATTGGTGGTGAAAATCAAGCGAGATAAATGCTCTGACAGAGGAAGTAAAGCAGGAACTTCTTCCATGTGCCTGTTATCCTGGTCATCACTAACAGATACATCCTGCCCTTCTCTGGATCAGTGCACTAAACCTCTTCAGTAGTGATATTACCTTGAAGTGGAATTTTGCTGGAGAGCATTTCTCCTAGTTATTGGTACCTTCTTTCCAAACCAGGAGCCCAGGCTTAGGGTCCAGCAAACACAGCAGGGCAGATAGAACACTTGACATTGAGAGACGTGGGATTTACCGTGTCCTACACATCATGTGTTGATAAAAACAGCAGTTTACTCATTGCAATTACTGAGGGTAGACAAGAGGAAGCCAAGCTAAGGGAAGAGAGCAAGCTGTCAGCAGAAAGTTCTTTAACCAGCTGGCAAGGCTGACGTGACTAAAATATGGTGCCTCTGGCAATGTATGTGGCGATCCTTTGGAAAATACCATTTTGTACTGTTTTAGGCCTGTTGACCTTTTTCTCTGAGAATGATATTTCAGTTCAGCAGGAAGGGCCAACACGCTTTTGGCCTATATGTAACATCTCGAATATGTGGCTGAGAAAAGCCTCAGAGCTGTCTTCTCTTTGTCCCATGGGATAGTCCCACACAGGGACCGTCCTGCTCCCTTGCAAGAAGCCTGCACACAAAGCATAGTACCAAACAAGAGGGAGGTATCAGACATAGCACCTGTACTGAGCTTTATTCAAACAGATCTCTTTCTCTTTCCTGTAATACTCTGGTTTAAATCTCGTCTCCCCTGGTCCTTACTAAGAAATTTATTTCTGCTTTTGAATGATAATTACATAGGGAAAAAAATTCCTCTTTATAAGAACGCCCTTGGTTTTCCCATGGGCTCTTGGCCTAAGGACATTAGCTTCCCTGGGTGCCATCTCATTTGTTGCGAAGTTTGAGCTTATGTATTCCAGACATAGTTGTCCTGGGTGTCCAGAGAACCCTGCCAGCTCAGATTCTGTCCAGAAATGTTCTCATGTCAGGATCCTCTTGTGTCTTGCCAGCACATGCTTAGCGGGGACACCCTGCCCTCCTCCGAGCTGCATATATTAGCCTGGCTTTTTCTTTTAGGTGGTGCCGCCTGATGGGCAGGCTTACCTTCTGGAGAAGTGTCTGGACAAATGCTGGAGCATTTGAATGCACATGAGATATGTGACTTCTTTTCCTCACTGGTCCTCAATTCCAGGGCTCTGTGTGCAACAGATTTGAGAGTTACATTAGGTCACAGTACCACTTTCTAGCTCCTTTAATCCTATCACCCGCCAATCCCAGCAATGTGGCTGAGGTGGTTGCTCCTGTCCTAAAGGAATTTATGTCAGTTTCTCCTGGGACAAATCTAGTCTGACTGCTTTGCAATATTCGTTCCAACTTAAAAATTCGACAAAAACATTCCGTCCACACAGAACCAAAAAAATTTTCTGTGTTTAGATGCATTTGGAGGTAACTGACTGTTGGCTGGTCTTGGCAGATAACTGAGTCTAGCGATCCACGTAGCATGATCCATGCCCCATTTAATCTGTCTTTGAATGGCAAATGCACTTTTTTTCTGAGTCAGCAAAAGGCATAGCGCCCTCCGACAGTACTGTCTGACCTCTCTGCTGCATTTGTGGTACAGAAAAAGAAAACATGGATCCCACCTTTTTCCTTTAGTTGCTGGTTTGTTTTTATTTCCAGCTCCACGTTTCAGAGCTGAAAGAAAAGATGTATGTTCTGTAGATAGGTTGCATTTTTACTTAATCACAGTGGTTATTTTTATAATTCATAATAGTAGACCTCATTTCTCTGGCCATTATTAACTTAGCATTATTAATTGTCTGAAATATAGCTGAGAAATGCACCATTTGTAAAAATGTCTCTGTGAAGCAAAACCAAATGCAGAAAAATCATACCCTCAAACTTAATGCATTTTATTCCCAGATAAGCTTCTCCAGCCCTCACACTTGCTTCCTTCTGTTTTACTTACAATTTAAACCAATCTAGTTATCTATTTCCCAAGTACATGGGAGAGAAGAAGAAATAATTTAGAAAGTTAACGAGCTGATAGAGGCAAGGAGATCAGAGCAGGAAGTGGGCCTTGAGCAAAAGAGACAAGACTCAAAACTATGAAAAGTAGACACATAAAATGTGACTCTCTGGGGCCTTTTTGTTTGAGGGCAAATAGCTCTGTATTTCTCAGGGCTGTATTTCTAAACAGTTTCCTACAGGCATTGTGCAATATCACACAAAGCTACAGAAATCAATTCTCATAATTTTTTACACGGGGGAAATATGTAAATGATTTTGAAATCTTTCCATTAAATGGTTTAATAAAAAATTTGGTACTCTAGCGAGTCAACTTCTTGATTCATCTTTGGGGATTGAGGCTTGATGATGAGAGATAAGTGAGGCATGTATACAAAAACACATCCATATATTTAGATCTAAAAGATTATCATGGAGTCTTGGTATCATCCTGTAAGTCTTTCCCATGTAGCAGCACTACATTAGTACTACAGAACACTCCATGAAATTAGAACTTCATTGCATGATCTGTCAGATTAATTTCTCCCTTAAAAAATAAAACTGTTAGGATTTCCTCTGATAAAGAGATTGCTGATTACTTTTTTCTTGTCACCAATAAAGCTTTTTGGTGGCAGGTCATTCGTTGGTCAAGACAAATACAGCTCAAGCAGAGTTATTCTTAAATAAGTAATTCACCACATTACTTTAGAATGAAATCACCTATATTTTCCCTCTTTGTTTCTTTCCTACATAGTGCCCCAATAAACCAGCACCCTCACAATGCCTGCTTTATGTGTATATATTCACTTGAAGCATATTAAATTGTAATATTGGTACTATGAGTAATTCTTCCCTTTTTCCCATTGTATTTGATGACCTTTATAGATAAATTAGTAACCTTAGCAACTGCAAAATGATCACTAAAATGTGCAGCTTGATTTTTGGATAAAAGATTTTGGGTAAGGTACAAGTTTGAGTTCCTTAAATCTAATTTCTGTCTGGAAACCCAAGGAATGCTGTGATTGTGTCTTCTTTATCCAAACTCTCTGACTCAGCTCTGCCACCTTTCACCTGTGGGGAGAGAATGGACAGCTTGGATTTCTCTATATCAAACCCGAGCTTTGGTTAGACGATGACCCCTCATTAATATTCAAACTTTGGCAATTTCAAAGAATGATCTCCACCCTCACTGCTGTAAGCGGCCCAGCTCCCCTGGTACTTTCTTATGCTTATCTTTTGTACGAAGGTATTTGTGTCGCTTTTCATGTCCCTTTCAGGAGTAATTCTTCCCTTGTTCAATTTTTCCCTTTCTCTTTATGGCTGTCATAATAGCCTTGATACAGTCAGACAGCAATGACCCTGTCCATCACTCCCCTGCAAGCTATTCTTGAACCAGCGGATGGTCCCTAAGTGACCAGATTAATTGTGCCGATGGTGGGCCTTTCCGCCCAACCTTTCATCCACTAGCATAAAAGCTGATTCCGGGCTGTGTGCAAGGCTGGTTGCCCTGCCACCTCTCTGCCCTCCATGGAGCCAAGCAGTGGAAAGGAGAGTATCAATGCAAATTAAGTATGGAGACAAGAATAGAAAAAGGTATGCAGCTGGGGGTTATCAGAAATTAAATCTGTCCTCCTTTGAGTGCCAGTGGAAATAAGTCTTAAGGAATGAGAGTCCAAAGGAAATTTTCCATAGACACCATTTCCATAAACTATATTATAACAATGTGCTGTTCTAAAAGCTAATTGTTTTGGTCTGTGTTCAGTTGGAACTTCTACCAGGCAAAGGATAAACTATTAAGTCCCTAAATTTAGGATGACATTTGTGGCTCTCTTGGAAAACGAGTGTTTATTGTCACTTGAGCAAAAGAGCATCTTTTCCTTTTGTGAAGGCTTTTGTATATTGTGGCTGTGGCTGTCTAGGTGATAGCTTTCTATTAGTGTCTCTCAAGCTATATTGTAGACTGTACGAGGGAAAGGATGTGCCTTAAGCTGGTGCCTCATCACCTTCTCATTGCCCAAAACAAAATCATGTATGTACATGACTCTATTTCTGATATCTGTTAATGGATGGATTTACAGTGGTTCTACCAAATTGACAGAGAGAGAGAGAGAGAGAGAAAGAGAGAGAGAGAGAGAGAGAGAGAATATGACCTTTCCAGCCATTCAGACCAATCATGCTAAAAATAAGACATATCAAAGATCTGAGAGCATGTTCTCTAAGAGATGGTTTGTAAACAGAGCCAACAGTGACAGCAATATGTTGTGTGCCTGCCAGAGTGGCTGTGACTTACCTTCTAGCTCACCGAGGAGACTCGTTGCTCGGATTAAGATGTATGGGTAGCTTTAATGGCAATTTCAAAACATGTGGCTGTGTTAAGCCAATGTGTGTTGGCACATAAAAGCACCACCATATTCCCATAATAGACATTGAACATTCAGTCCTGTCACCTACAGAAGAGGACATGTTTTTCACACTCAATGGAGCTAAAGGAGAAGACCTTCCTGGGGTCCCTCAGCATCAGAGTAACTGCCTCTGTACAAGGAACACCTGTTGCCTGGGAACCCACAAAAGTGCGTGGCCACAGGTTCCCAATGCTGTGCCCATACTTTCTGACCTGTTTTGTCTTTCTCAGTGGATCCAGACTTCAAACTTGTGCAACTATTTTGTTGTTGTTGTTGTTGTTGTTGTTGTTGAAGAATCCTTGTCAAAAATTATCATAAAAAGAAGTTATCTCTTGGGGAAAGTGATGGCACATTTACTGTGCTATCGTTGTATACCAGTCACCTGATATTGTAGAAGAATCAAGCATGGAAAGAAATGGTGAGATGGTGAAGGACAGCGAATTCTCCAAAGCATCCGGGATTTTCAGAAGTCGTGAATGTTTTTGGCCTTGCTTTCATTTATAGGCTAGGATCATATAAACTAGGGTGCAAAAAAAAAGTAAAAAGAGAGGATGATACCCTTAATCTGAATTTCTTACTGGTTTCTGTAGAGAAATTGAATGCATGATCATCTTTGTAATTTTAGCAAAGGCCTTAGTGAGCTATCTTGGTTAGAAGAGAACAGTTTGCTCAGCCCAGGACTTTAGACTGACTCATATGATATAGTTCGGTATGCTATTATACAGGGTGCTCTAATACAGGAACTGATTTTATTCATTCTTAAATTGACCAATCTATTAACTGTTTAAAGAACATCAACTATGTGCCAGGCACCAAATTAGGTATTTGTAATACAAAGAATTATTCTTAAGACACAGGAGTTGGTTTTCTAGTGAAAAAGACAGACTTCAATAACTAATTATAAGATAATAGGGTGAATTCCTCCATGGTGAAGTTAAAGATGAAAGGCCCTGAAGACACAAGCAGGAAAAATGTCTGCTGAAAGGATGAGAAGAGAGGACAATTGATCATTGTTGGTAATATATTTACTCATGAGACTTTATCCATCAAAAGTTAAACATATGCTTATTTATTTATAAAATATAGCAAACTTCCTGTGTCGCTCGTTAGGAGGAAGCCAGATGGGTCAACAAAAAGGATGCACATAGTAGGCTCTTAATAACAATTTCTAATAAATCTGCCTTCTAACAAGGCTTGTCTACATTGTGCCTGGCAGGCCAACAGTTCATTAGATTTTAACAAAAGCAGCAGAGTTAAATAAGAATTCTGCAGTCAAACACCCTGGGTGGTATCTCTAAGAGCAAATGTGACAAATAGAGTCAGAAATGAATTAAATAGTCAGCTACGGCCAAACTGAAAAAAAAAAAAAAATAGCCCTGAAATGACCAAAAATGGAAACATATTACAGTTATCTGCATTCATAAGACAGAACAAGTTTGGTCATATTTAAGATAATTCTCTAGTGCCTGCTATTTTTAGCTCAGGGGTAAGCTCCTCTAAGAGGCTTGGGCACTGCACCCCTTAACCTGGCCTAATGAACTAAGCCAATAAGCCGTCTGATTTTCCTCGTCCATCCTGGAGGAAGAGAGATAGCTAAAACAAACCATTTGTGGGAAAATACTCAGCCTATCTTGTATTAAGAGCTTTTTTTTTTCATATAGATCTTTAAAACATCCCAATATTAAGTGTTGCCTGTCAGAGACCAAAATGTCAAGCTTTGCTGTTTTGAAATTGTAGGCTCATGGTTATAAAAAGAGGATTTTATAGGCCCAGTCTAATGGAAATAAACATTACTCCATTACCTTCAGTAAAACCAAATCTTTACAGTTCAAGCTATCATTATTAATGTCTATGAGAAGAAAGAAACGTTTCCAGGCTGTTTATTTATTTTTTTTAGGCAAAGAAAGACCGGCGAGATGTACCATAGCAAATGAAAGTTTTCTTAAAGCTTTCTCCTCGGTGATTTTGTGGTGTGTAATTTAAAAGCAGAAAGCATAGAAAATGCAGTTTTAAAACATTCGGCTGGCTATTCCTGGTATCTTTCTTTCTTACATATTAACAGCTCTTAGAGACTATTGCTCTGTCAAGCCTTGTCTGTCTGTCTCTATATAGAATATACAAACAACTTTTATCAGGCTTTCATTGTTCACAGCCTTCTTAGTGTGTATGTGTGTCTGGAGGCGTAGGTGTGAACTATCTCAGTTTAAATCCTATAAGCACCGGTGTGGATTACAACACTTAACAATGTATTATCTTCTATTCTGTTCATCAGAAACAATGCTGTTAATCGGCAAAGTTTAATATCGTTCCAAAGCTGACCAGGTTACCCAAGTTCAGAAGACTAAGTTTGCCAATTCCATATGGGGCAGATTTTAGCCATAGATGCTACTTGTCAAGCAATTGACGGATAGATATTTATTGAGCTCATATTATATGCAAAGTGTTATGCCAGGTGTGGTAGGAGATAGAAAGGTGTTTAAAGTAGGACCTCAGTTCTCAAGGAGCCTTGTCACCGAATTGCAGAAATAAGATACCCATGCCTGCAGAGTGGCATTTGGGGAAGCTTAGGGTGAGTACAGAGATCCTTTTATGTCCCAGACACCATGCCTAGAGCTTCTATCTTACAGAATGAATCTACCTCAATTACCAACCTTCTCATAAACCTTCTTGGGCCCCTGCTAAGCGCTGATCACTACCCTTGGTTATGCATGGTGGTTGTCCTCCCACAGATTAGGAATTTAGGAGTTAGTATTTAACCAGAACTCAAATTTCTTGGTTTCTGCTGCTTCTCCTCACTATCAGGAGAATGGAATTGGTGTGTTGTTTTTTGTTTTTGTTTTTGTTTTTTTGTTTTTTGTTTTTTTTTGTTTTTTGTTTTTTGTTTTTTGTTTTTTGTTTTTTTTTGTCAGGGAGCCTCAGAAACACTGGCCAGTCACATATCCATCTCCAAGGAGATATCTGCTTTATCAAGATGCTTCATTGATTATTAACTGATCAAATGGTGCCCATGTCTGCAGAGAGCTGGTGGGATATGGGCATTTGTCACCCTGCATTTGCAGTCTGCTGCCAAGGAGGTATTAGCCACTTTGCAAGCTGGCTCCTGATCTTTTGTCCCCTTTAAGACCCGGCTATTAACCTTTAGCACAGGCTGACTCTGCAACGCGGTGCACACCAGGTTGCCCAACTCCTTGTTTGTGTGCTCTCAGGGATCAGAAACCACTTTGCTGTTTTTCTCCAAAATCACACACCTTGAGGTCACTGCTTCTGTTTCTCTGTCTGTGGTTCTCCATGTTCAGTCTGTTGCTAAAGGCATCCTTCTTGTTCTTAGGTGAACGTTCACCTTCTTCCTCCATCATTTCTTTTTAGCTCCCAATAACTTGTAGTTAGGTGATCACAGCCTCCTTTACTACCTCCCACTTCCCTCTGTCAGTGTTGTTCCAGTCGCTGCTGAAGGCATCATATCCCACACATGCCCTGCTTGATTATGAAACCAACCATTGTTTTTTAGTTCTGTGTGCCTGGAGCTTTGCCAGAAACAACGGTACATATCAAGTAAGTATATAGACTTTAGGGATTATCTCCTTCTAGGGATATCCAGCTTAAGGAGAAGACAGAACCTACCCATGGGACACAATGGCTGAAGGCCCTTCTCTAGGCACCATGTAGAATATGAGTCAGTGTCCTAGCCCTTGCCTTCAGTTTCCATTAAAAACTAATTGTCCCATAAGGAAACATGTGATCATTGGCATGATAGTAAGAGTTTTAGAGGTGAGAAGAGATCCATAAGACCTGTGGGGAAGAAGGAAGCCAGGCTGTGGATGCAGCCTCTGAAATAGATCTTTGAAATGGAGAGAGATTTCCACCGGAAGAGAGGAAGGGGAAGTATTTTCGCCATCAGCTTTCATCTCATTATTTAGGTAACACACACTTGTTCATCACCTACTATATGCCAGGCGTTAACATGACAAACTGGGTAGGACAGGGACAATGGCACAAACAAAGTCATAGTAGTGAGGAAAGCCCAAGTGATAACTGGGAAATGCAGACTCATTAAATTGGGCAGAAGAAAAAGCAGATACAAATGAATGGAATATTGCAATTGTACTACGGTTGACACTTGAACACGGTAAGAGTTAGGGGTGCCAACCCTCCATGTAGTCGATGATTCGAGTATAACTTTTGCCTCCCCAAAAACTTAACTACCAGCCTGCTGTTGACCAGAAGCCTTACCAATAACACAAACAGTTGATTAATAGATATTTTCTATGTTATATGTATTATATACTATATGCTTATAATAAAGTAAGCTACAGAAAAGAAAATGATATTAAGAAAATCGTGAGGAAGAGAAAATACATTTAGAGTATTTATTGCAAAAAAAAAAAAATGTTGTGTATGAGTGGACCTGTGCAGTTCAAAATCATGTTGTTCAAAGATCAACTGTAGATTAATATAAGAAGAGATTCAGTCTAGCAATAAGGAAACTGAGGCTCAGGCACACTGACTGACTTCCACAAGGGACATCAGCATTAAGTCAGGACAAGCAGGGAGAAGACAGTTTACAGGGTTTGTTGTCATGGAGGAAGGGTTCTCTTGCATAGAGACTGCAGGCAGGGACCCAGGTGTTGTGGTTTTCAAGCTTGAGGTAATAGGGCCTGAATTAGGGGGTGATGCTGACAATGAATAGAAAGGGGTGGATGTGGGAGAATTTGTGCAGAAAGAATCAATAAAGATAGGTTTGATACTGTGGTAAGAGAAAAGGGAGTAAAAATGGCTGTGGTTTCAAGCCTGGGTGAACCAGAGAATTTGGGATTAGTTAAGGAAAATAAGAGAATCGAGGGAGGATATGGTTCAAGGAAGGATCCAAGAGAAAGGATATAGAATGTAATGTGTGTAGATTGTAAAGTACATGAAGCGGCTGCTGTTGGAGGTCTATGAACAAATTATGATTACAATTTTACTTGGGAGTAGTCAAAGAAGTCTTTACGAGGAGGGTGTCTTAAAGGAAATATTTATTTGGTAGACACAGTAGAGGAAGGCTATCAAGGTTCCCCTTAATCTGACATAGTAAAGATTTTTCACTTTTGCTTTGAAGTTGATAATTTACCAGACTGCTTGCCAATAATAATAGTAACTTTGGGTATTTTTATGTGCCAGACACTGGAGCTGAACATTTTTAAAGTGTCTTAATGTAAAAAGTTTGATACATTTTAATTTAATAAATTAAAAGAAATGATCTCATCTAATTCTCATAATCATCATAATGAGCTAGGGGTGTTCCTTGATTTTACAGTTCAGAAAGTGGAGCTTAGATAAGTAACTTGCCCGGGGCCAAGTCACAAAACGTAACCCAAGGAACTAATATTGCCTAACTCTAAAACTTAAAATTTTAACCACTCCCTTGTACTGTCTGTTACTTCGTACCTCTGTTGCCAGACTCTGAGCTTCTCATCCCCTCCCACTTCCAGCCTTTTTCAAATTTTCTGAATGCCTGGAATTATTTCTGTCCTCTTGTTTCCGATCCTCCTGAATTTTAAAATCACAGGAACCTCTCGAATTCAGGAAGTGTTCCTTGATTAATTCCACCTCTACCTAAACAACTAGCAGATCTCGTTGGAGTAAATTTTATGTTATTTTGTGGGCAGAAGAGCATGAATCCATCCTGCCACAGAATGGTCAACAGGTCAAGTTGCCACTCCACAGCTTGTGGATCTGTGATGTTTTCATTTGCAGAAGACTGCACTGGAAAGCATATATTAAAATTGTATATGATAGTCTTCGCCCCAGTGTGCATATTCTTCATACTTGTTGACTGATTGACTAAGATTTTTGTTGGCATTTGGTTGAAAAGGAAGGCAATTATAAAGTATTGATAATGCATCTTAAACTTGGCTTTAAAGTCTTTTATTGAACTCTTGGGCATGTCTTTGTAAACTAGATTTGGTAGAATATGCCTGTAAGATAAGTCTCCTAAGACAAGTTTAGTAGGAAATATAACTCTTTTAAAATGCAATTGAAAATAGATATATTTCCCCCAAATAAACCATTTCTTACCAATTGCACTTAGCTCTGATCATTCTCCTCCCCGTAGTAGGCACCAAATCCGTTTTCATTTGTGGCTGTACATCTTTTTTCTTAATATTTCGGCTGTCTGTTACTCCTGAGTTAAGGAGTGAAACCGTGTCTTATTTATCTTTATGTATACAGTAGCCCAATAAATACATGTCATATGACTGTGTGATATTTCTTCAGCTAACTTAAAAATGGGGATGATGACTTTTATTTTGTTTGGTTCTTGTGTTTTCCTAGCAGCTCTTTAGTCCCTAGTTCAAAAATCTGTATACAAAAAGTATTCAGTACTGCCCAATGAATAAATGAATTAATGGCATTTAACTTGTGAGCTTCTAAACCATCCTGGAAATATTTTCAAGGGACTGGGAAAATTACCTGAGTAACAAGATCTGTTGAATAGCTGCCAGGCTGGGTCTGGTGACTGTATCAAAATCATCGGTTAGGCCAATGATTCCGTTTCAGCTCGTTCATTCTTTGTTTCGAATAATAGAGGTTTTTGTGCATTGATGTATAAGATAAAGTGGTGCCCATTTTACATTTCTGGTTACATTTACAAAACAGTGTTTTATTGCTGTCTAAACATAAGAGTACTCACAACCACTCCTATTGCAGCACACTGAGAAAGGATTGTTATGTGTACTTGCCCTTCATTTGAAATATGTTGTATTTAAAGGTCATAGTGTTCCAGTTTGGGTAGCAAATTATTGATCGGGGTATTATGGTAACAGCTTTACTGCTGATTGGCTAAAGATAAATATCCAAGAATGCAACTGGTATTACCTGCGTTATTGTTTTTCCTGGGAGTCTGGTTGTCCTGTGAATGCTAAGGATGGTCAGTGGGTGAATATTATCAGGCAGAGCACAAGCCTGCGGTACTCAATGGCCTCCAAGCACCACTGTTTGGATTCTGGGCCTTATCTTGTCCTGAATCCATCTTTTTACTCTTTGTTTAGAATTCATTGATTTTAGGGAATTTTTCTGTTACTCCCCACTCCTTTTTTCTTCTTGCTTTAATACTCATATTCTCTTCCATTTCCTTGAGGGATTATGAGGAGACGACATCATTGAAGAATTCTTAATTGTCTAATATACAGCCCTTTATCAAATCCCCATTCTTCTGGAATTTTCTTTGCTACTTCAGTGTTTCCCATTGACCAGGATGTGGTGACACACTTTGCTCCGTGGTATTTTATTTTAAATGTTTTGTTTTTTGTTAATGTCCCCCTTTGCAGTTTCCCAATTTACTTCCTACTTCTTTGAACACATCTTTTCTCTTTCCTTTGCTAGAAGATCCTAAAGGTACTTCTTGACACTTTCAGCACGTAGGCACTCTAGAGCTAATTGGACAAGCCAAAGATCACATCTCAAATGGCTCACCAGTGCCCCTGTGTCGATCGTGTTGGCATCATCTGAGTTAGGCTTTGTCTTGGTCTGACTATGAGACTGGCATTTTCAGTAATATCACTCTTCCCTAATTAACAGAGGCAACCAAAGGAAGACTGATGTATGAAATGATGCTTGAGAAGTCTCCTAGTTTAACTTGATCCCCTGGGAGGTCCATAGAGTGGATAATGTGCTGGAATGGGCTGGTATTAAAAGTTATTATAATAACACCTTAATTTATAGTTATAGTTATAGTTATATAAATTTATGTTTATATGTTTATACTTTAAATTTATAACATTTATATTTACATAATTATATATTTATGTATCTTAATTTATATTTATATTTTAACTCATAGAGTCAGGCTATACAACTTTTGCTATTTTTTCCTGCCTTCTTAAAAGGATTGGAAGGCAAATGTTTTGTAGTATGGAACTCATTCTCAGAATTAAGAGATTTGCTAGGCCTCAAGCTAGCAATAGCAAAGGTGAGAGCTGATTCTTAATGTCCTCTCCCATTTTTAACATATTATCTCTACACAGCATTTCTCATATGTACAAAGGGACTATCGATAACCTACAAAAGCCAAATGAGGGCCCTATCTCTACTTGACAATGAGGAAACCAGGAATCAGAGGGGCTTGCCCAAACCCCTGGACATCGATGACCCTTATTCTTCTCTGTATTCCAAGAATCTGAAAGTATGGCAAGATGGTTAGGAGACCGGACCCTTGAGTTAGACAGGCCTGGGTTTTAAATCTAGTTCCACCATTTCCTTGCAATTGGACAATGGATACATTTACTTAACTTCTCTGAGTCTCATTTTCATTTTTCATATAATAGTGTCTGCCTCATAGCAATATTCATTCATTCAACAAACATTTACTGATCGCTAATTACCTGTGAAAAATCTGCAAGACACTGGGATTTGGTAGTGAACAAGAGAATAGAAAAGCCTGCTCTCCTGAAGCTTATGTTCTAGTTGGCTGTTGTTAGGATTAAATGAGATAATGTATTGAAAATACTTTGCACCGTGCCTGGAATATAGTGTATATGTGATAAATATTTTTTGAAAAAAGAAATAAAAAGTCTATGAACAGTTGGGGTTGATGATGTTTGCCTTTTATCTGTAAGTATATCTATAAAGATAGTCAATGTAATATTAATAAAGCCTTTACCTTTCCAAGAATCAGTCTATTCTATGGAAAACGTTCAGAAGTTAGTTACGGTAGTTGAGATCTATAATTTAGAGTTCTTTGGTTACAAACAGCAGAAAAAATACAAAACAATTAAAATCAACTCTAACTCCCCAAGCGGAAGAGCAGGAGGATATCAGTGCCGATGGAATTGATGAGACGGTACCGAGCTGGGCTTAGAAGACTTGTAACAACGCTGCAAGAGAATTCTGGTCACCATACAGATTTCACCAGGTCTCCCCTGGGTTCCGTGCCCACCCCTGGGTGGTGAGCAGAGAGTGAGGTTTTTGCTTTCTGGCGCCCAGTGTGTATCTAGTGGAGAAGGGATAATTTTGTAAAAGGAAACTGTGTTGCCATTACAAGCATAGTGGGTCAGTCAAGAACCAACCCATAAAACATCCAGGGCCTTAAGATGGTTGGAGGATCTTGTCAGCATAAAGTGCTTGATATCAGGGAAAGGAATGGGGTTCTTGCTCCCAAATAAACAGCGGAAATTCTACCACCCAGTGGCTGTCCTCTGCATTTCCATTCATTGGAAACAGTGCTGATATTTTAGTTATCTGTGCCTTTAAAATATAAATATATATATTTATGTACATAAATATATATATTTGTATGTATGTATACACACACTAAATACATTTTATGAAACCTTGCCTCTAATATTATTTGCCAAAGGTGACCTCTCCATCTTGGTCTGTGCATCTCATTGGCATTCGGCACTGTGCACTCATGGCCTTTTGTAGTGATCCAGCAATTCCAGAAACACGTATGGAGCATCAGCGCTGAGCATCTTCTGTGAGCCCAGTGCTGTGCTGGCTCTGGGAATATGGAGGGATGTGTTAAATTATATTCTACAATAGCGTATATTTGCTATCCCTGAGAAATCACTTATGTGTCTCTGCCAAGAAACAGTAACCTTTTCGTTTTTAAAAAATTTCCAAATAATATATGTAGAAATAATGTAAGAGAAGTGCATAGTTCAATGCTTGTACATAATTGGTAGTCAATAAATGGCAATTTGTAGGAACATTCAGTACCCCGAACTTCCTGGATAGCTCTGTAAAACCAACGGTGTCCTTGGGAACAAAACTGCAAGAGAATTCTGGGCGGGATTCAAATTCTGGGGAAGGAGTGTCCAGCAGCCTGCCCCTGGGCTCTGTGCCAGCCCCTCAGTAAGGAGGGGAATGTGGGGCTTCTGTTTACTGGCTCCCTAGTGTGGATCCAATATATACCTTGAATCCAAGATAAATTCCACAAGGGAGGGGCTGTGTCTTTTTTATTCACCACTTTACCCTACACTTAGCCCAGTTCCTAACACGTGGAATGCACCTAAGAAATATTTGTTGAAGAAATGACCACATTGGGAAGCTCTAGACAGAGGCCAAAGGGAAATGACTAAGCTACTTGCTTGAGTGGCTATCATTAATGCATAATTTTCCAAAGCAATCCTAGAACAGGCAAGATGTTTAATCTCTGTCATGAAATGTAACCTTTGGAAGGAAGACAAGCAACCACAGTGTGACTTCTCAGAGTGCCCTGCAGCTCTGAGCACAGCCAGCCTCTCTCTGATGTGGCTGGTGATCTCCAACAAGCAAAGGCGTTTTGCATGTTGAAGTGAACCACATTCAGTCAATGATGTTTGCGATGACTAATGAGTCTGGGGTAAGTGGAAACCAGGAGGCAGTGGCCTACACTACAGAAAATATTACCACAGAGCATCCTCACTCAGATGTTGGTTGCAGAAGTTCAGCATATGGCATTTTCAATAACTGCTGTTGGATTTTCTTTATGGTTGTAGTGGCACATTCTGGAAAGGCAGTAAGCTCTAATATAAATCGTGTGAGCAATTTGGGGCGGGATTAGTGGATATAAATGGTTTTTGTTTTATAACTATGGCAACAAATTTCCAAATACCATACTAAATTTTGTTTCAGGATGAGAGAACCCGGTGGTAGTTAAATGTTGGGTGGTTCCCATAACATAACACTTGCATAATTATTTACTTATTCAGTGACTATTTATTCAATATCTACTGTTATATGCCAGGTCTGGTGACACTAGGTTTTTCTATGTGTAAGTTACATTGTTTGGTTTAGATGTAGCATATCTCTTTATGCACCTCTGCTTGCCAAACTCCTTATTATCATCCAGACTCCCCCTTCTACCTCACTTCTCCTAGACTCCCACCCTCTGGTACCCTAAGACACATAGGTGCCTCTACTGTGTGCCCTATAGCAGCTGTGCTTTCCCCATGATTTCTCAATCTGCTTGTTTCCAAGCTATTCTGTTTCTCCCACTGGATAGGAAGCTGTTTGAGGATTTCCACTGACACAGTCCCATTACCCAGCCCAGTGTCCGAAATATAATAAGTCCTTATTAAATATATGTGGAATGAATAAGGAATTATATAAATCTGAAATTATTTTTGGAGTGCATTATGCCAAGGCCCAATGCTGGTACTTGGAGAATCATCAAGCATTGGTAGGTACTCACTTGTCCTAAAGGAGCTTCCAGTTAACTCAGCCATTCTTATGTATTTACTAGCACTTTTTGAATGCCTACTATGTTTCAGGTCACCATCTCTTTGGAAGTAAAGATGGGTATTTTAACAGATAACTAATAGTAAGTGTTGTTTTTTTTGAGTGCTAAATGAGATAATGAGAATAAGACAATGAGAAGTGAAGAGTGGCATGGGTCAAACCACTTAAGGAGTCTGGTAAAATATTTGAACCTATTTTCTTTTGAAATAAGGCCTTTTTTCTCTTTCTTTCCCCTTTTCCTTCACATCCATCTGGGATTTATTCACTATCAGCTGTATTAGATACTTAGAATATAAAAACGAATGGCACAACCCTCCTTAGAAAACACACACAGTTGAATGCTTTTTAAGGTGAGCCATGCCTTTGAGCCAAACATTTTAGTACAATGCATATTATCAGTGTTAAAACACATCTTTATTATTGACATTCAGATAATGAACTAAAGGGTATAAATGATAGCAAAAATTTTTATTGTTGTTGGTATATCCCAATATGTGAAGCTTTTTATGTGGAGCTGATAGGTTCCTATTATATAATTACTATCAAAGAAATCGTATTTTTTTTCCAGTTGTGGCTCTCCATTTTAATTTCAGATCAGTCCTAACTTATATACACGCTTCTGACTTTACTGGGCTTAAATTACAAAGTACGTAAATAAAATAAAACTCTACATCTACATTTGAATAAAAGGTTTATAGATTGTTTAAAAAATGACTAAAAATAAAACTTATCTTTATGGGACAAAGGTATCTTCATATATAGATTTTTTTATTTCTTCCCTCAAGTTATATTTCTTGGTGAAGCCTGAGGAATTGTTGGACTATATGGCCTCTCAGGCTAAACAAGTTGGGAGGCCATTGGAAACTTGTATGTGTTTCTGGTAATTGGATAGTTTCATAATTAACCTTTATGTGAAGTCTAGATATGCTCACTATGAGCCTTCATTCTCCAGGTCAAAGGGAAAACCTAGATGTCTTAACACACTCAAATGTTAGGAGAAGTCTGTGTTGTAATAATTGCCAAAGGGATTTCTATGACCAAAATAATGTAACTATGCAAAAGTTTTATGACTTGATAAGAAATCCCTTGCCTGGATGTCTGACAACATTATTTAAAGTTAAAAACGATTCTCTCTTCTCAAAACTAATCCTCAGCATCTGAATGACTTATCTGACACTTGTCACACATCCCTACCTTATGGAGTTATATTTTCATTGTTTCTGTCCCACTTCTTGACTAGGTTATAAACTCATTGAAGATAAGAAAAATAACATTTAACAATAGTTAATATCTATTGAATGCTTCTATGTGCCAGACAGTATTCTAAGCACTTTTATATGTTTTAATTAATTTAATCTTTACAATAACCCTGAGGCAGCTATTTTATAATTGTCTTTACTATGGATGGAGAATTGAGTCCCAGAAAAGTTTAGTGGCTTGGCCTATGTCCCGAGTTCTAGTGCACGGCAGAGCTAAGATTCATGCCCTTGAAGTGTGACTCCAGACCCTGTACCCTTAGCCACTTTATTGCTTGATCTGTGTAGATAGCTCATGCTCTGCTGCATGATGAAGTATACATGGAAGGGGATCCAAAAATACCAAATGACTGATTTATCAATAATTTTTCAAATGTTTTCATAATTGTATCAAGTTTTGATATATTTTTCTGTATTAGAGTAGAAGGCAGTTCTCATTACCTTAATATTCTTGGTAAGAGTTTAAATAAGGAGCAGGGATTATTTCAGATGCTGCATAAGTTTCCTGCAGAAATCCCTTCTCGTTATCAGCACCCAACACTCACAGTGGCTAGGTCTTCATCAGGGTCAGATATGGAAACACATCTGACTCCCAGATTTGAGCTTCATCTAGTACACTTTCCCTCCTCCAAATGTATCTATTTTCTTCTGAGGCAACATAGTAGATACAACTTTAGAAATCTTTCTTTTCACCTCTTTTATAAATAACAATTCTTTGGCCCATTGTAATAGAGCATATAAAGTATTGTGATCCTAATGTAAATATTGCTTTTATGCTGAATTTTCTGTACCACCTTTCTCTTACACACTTCTCACTTTCCCTGGTCAAAGAGATGTTTTAGAGTGCCTTCCACTAAAAATGATCCCTTCTTTCTGCACTTAACCTTTAATCAAGCTATAGAATATTAAGTGGTTAAAAGTTTTGACTATGTCTTTGCTTTCTGTAACCAAAACAGAAAAACAATATCCGTGCTAAATACTTAAATAAAAGGAAATACATTCTTTACAAATCCCTCATACAAAAGGGAAAACTTGTGAAAGGACATCTATCATAGCTTCAGAATAAGATCACCAAATAATTTTGCCTGTATTTACTTATGTGAATTATCCTGTTAACCTGCAAACACGGTGGCACATTGTAAATTCCTGGAGGACAATGACAACCTAGTTGATAGTTGAGATAGTTGGTATACAAATATACACACACGTGCAGATCTGAGTCATGTCTCTTTTGCATATCTACTTCACTACATAGATAAAAGATGATAAAAATGTGCTCACAAATGGATAAAAAACACTAGGTTTCCTACAACAGCGTAAAATATGGCGTGATTGCTAAAACACATTGAAAGTGTTAAGTTGGTATCCTTAAGCGATATTTAATGGGACAGGAAAAATCCAGCAGGGTCTTAAGATACACGTAGGGTTTTTATGAGGGAAAATGAAATTGGAAAAGCATTTTATATTAGAGATACCATAATGAGGGGGAAGGAAAATGAGGAAAAAAGAAAGAAAAAAAGGAAGATTAGAGGAGAGAGTGACTCCAAAGCCAATGAGAAATACAATGAGGGTGGCCACAGAAAGTCATCATCACACAATCTGTAAGTCATGAAGGAGAGAGTGTGAAGTGAAGGGGACATGCCCCTGTGCAGACTGATCACCTTCTCTTCAAATCTTCTGATCTGTTTTGAAAAAAAACAGAAATTCCGGATGAAGTCTTGAGTTTAGTAAATATTATTAACAAATCTAATACTGTTTCAAACCCTTTGTTGGAAAACCGTATTATCCAAAGAAACATACGTCTGGGCTAGTTCTGGCTTTAAGACCTCGAGTTTGCAATCTAAGCTGGAATGAGTGATATGATTTTAAAAATCTAAAATCATTTAAAACATTGTAGCATGCCTTCCTAATGGTGATTAGTTGTAATTAAAAAGGATTTTCTGCCTTGCGTGATCGGGGCAAGTGGTGGAAAAAAATGTGCTGAGTTGCTGAAGAAAACATGAGTCTTGCTGCTCAAATTATAGTCCGTGGACCACTATTTAGCATCATCAGCGAGTTTGTTAGAGGTTCTGAATCTCAGACCTCAGACCACACCCTGGACTCCCTGAATCAGAATCTACATATTACTACACCATCAGGTGATTCATATGCAGATTATTGTTTGAGAAGCGCCACATTTAGTACACTTAATGTACTAGTTTTTAAATAGCTCCTCCAAGACAAATCGTGCAACAAAAAGTTCGGGCAAATAGCAACATTTCCAAGAACTTTAGTGTTACTAGTGGAATATGGAACTGTAAAAGTTCACTCATACTGAAGCTAGAGCAGAACAGTTAACATGGTAATGTTGACATATTTAGTAAGCTTTCCCAGTGTTAAGTTCTTTACAAGAACATGGTAAGCCAAATGCAAGGCTCAACACAGGTAGTGCATTTATTTGGTAATCAGTAAATTACCTTTTATAGTCAGTAAATGTTGAGTCCTGGACAACTGATAAAATTATTTGCTGTGTGTGTGTGTGTGTGTGTGTGTGTGTGTGTGTGTGTGTTTTCAATATTGTACTCAGTCACAAGTATAAATTGAACAGAGTGACCTTTTGGTACTCTATGAAATTGACTGCATTTTCTAAGATTCTGTGGTTTCCATTACCATATATTTTTTATATTGGGTCCACTGCCATTGCATTGGCCCCAGCATAACAATATCTTATCATTGGTTCTTATAATGCAGTTGGCAGCAGTACATACAGCCTGTCGTTACTAACGTGAGAGCACGTGAGTGTGTGCGTTCCCAACCAGAACTTCATCTCAAGTACAGCAACAATATGCAGTGTACCCAAATCAAATCTAATCACTAAGTGGTTTACAAAATGTGAATAACTTTTGTTCCGATGATGGAAATTGTGTTCTAGAGTGCTAGCTGGATCTGGAATTTGTGAGATAGATAAGACAATTGGTGGTTCCTCCGTTTATTAGCAACTTAATTGTCACAGTGTTGTGGGAACTTCTGAACTGCAGGAACTCATTAGAAGCAATGAAACATGTGACATTTTTTTTCCTAGGAGGATATTCAGTGAGCTTTTTTCCTTCCCCCCAAAGATATCTTGAAAATAAAATTAACAGTTATGTTTAAATGAACACCTGCGAAGGTATGAGATTTGACTTCTGCCACTGGAAAAATGCTCTGGAAAAGTTAGGGGCACTGAAGAGAGAGGAAACGTGGGTTCAGATTTCCATTCTGCCACATGTTTATGTGATCTTAGGTGAATTTCTTAACCCTCTTTGGCCTCAGTCTCTTTATCTGTAAAATGGTGCTATAATAGCTATTTCGAAGCATTATTAAAAGGAAATAGCACATGCCTAGTGCTTCAAAACAGCCCTAGCAAGAGTGCAAGGCCTCAAAGACTATTATTCTCTTTTATTTATTCAACGTAGATATTTTTCTCCACTTGCCCTCTACCTTGAAATAAGTTCAATTTTAGAGCAAACTTATTGTTTTCAAGATTAAAGATTCGATCATTAAAAAGCATGTAGCCATTGTATTACCTACTAGAAAGAGGCTATATCTTGCTGTCATGTTTGTACTTTACAGAAGTTGACAGTTTTTGCCAAAACACGAGTTTACTTTCTAGTTCCCTGGTAGATAGCAGTTTGATTTTATTTGGCCTTTATGGCCATAATGCTCTGATCACTGTCACCGAATTTCAAAGAATACTCTTGCATCTCCTCCACTGCTTTATTATTGCTGTAGCTTTCAAAGGAAATTCTAGCAATGTTTCAGAAGGGAGAGCAGTTGAGAGTTGCATATGCTGATTAAAACTTTACTTCGTATTTCAAAAGTACTAATTATTTTCTGAAGCCCATGGCCCAAATGAATAGTATAATATGAAAAGAATATTTCATTTCCAACTAAAAGTGATGATACAATTACGAACTTTTTCATTCTCCTAATTCTCTTTTCTTTGATTTTCATTTTTCTTTTTTCCCATATTTTCATTTTTTAGTCTGTTTCTTCATTCAACATTTAAATAATTATATACCACTGACTGCTGGGCAGCTAGGATGCGCACATATCATGAGAACAGGAATTGTGTCTGTTAGAACCTTTGTTATGTGCCCGAGACACCTGCCATCCAAAAAAGTTTTTTCTGAATTTACAAATGAATGAAAGATGGAACTAATAAATAATGCCAAATAAAACATGGCTATGAACTTCAAGTAACTTGAATATGTACTGAGCCTTCTTTCTTCTTCTTTTTTTTTTTAAAGATATTGTAAAGGACTTAAGTAATTAATATCTGCTGTATTTATTGAAGACTCTATTTTACCTGGACTTATTTTTAAGTAAAATGAATTAATTAATTTCTCTTCTTATTATCTTCAAATATAAAAACCTTCCCGCCCCCCATTTATATCCCCTGTTTATATTTCCTATGACCCAGTGGTACTTGATATTTTTGCCCTAGTTCAGCTATTTCAATTTGAATATCTGTAAGCATTACTAGTTACTAAACCCAATTCATTATATAAGTAAAAAGACTATTTAATCAGGGGAAAATTGTGAAATGACTCATCTTAGGTAACATGTTAAGTCCTCATTACATAGGGTTTCTTAGAATTTCCTCTATAGTTTTGTTCTTTTATTGACAGGAAAACATTTTTAAAATGATTTTTAAACACCAGCATCATTAGAGAAATAGGAATTTTTATAATTAGGACTATATATACACGCACACACACACTCACACACACATATATATACATATATATGTATATATATGTGTGTGTGTGCGCGCGTGCGCGCGTGCGCGCATGTATATATAGTAATAAAATAATAAAATAAAATAAAATAATTAAGAAATAATTATATGGTGTTCTATGGTGCCCTTTATGTCTAATATATAATTTAATCCTTACCACAATGGTGCAAAGCAGATATCTATCTCCATTTTATAGTTGATAGCACTGAGGTCACAGGGCCCAAATGGCTTTTCCAAGGACAGAAATGAGTATGTTTCAGAATTAGAACTTGAACCCCATTCTTCTAAGGCCAAATCTCATAACTACTACTTTGAAAATAATTCACAGCAGGCATAGTATCAACAGAAACAGAGGCAAACTGAGAAACCTTGGGTTAATATTTAAGGAATATTGAACTACTAAATGCGCATTCAGGGACAAAGAGAGCAGCAACTGACGCTGTAATGGCACAGAACTATTTTGCTGTCAATTGCTAAGCCTGAGGCTTTCATATTATTCCTGGGGGTGGAAGGATCTACCCCAGGGCTGCCTTCAGCTGATAGCATCAGATGTTTTACCCCTGAGCACATTACAGCTGGCTGACATCATCACAACAAACAGACATGGAAAGTTTGTCTACAGCCACTGATGCCACCAGGGCAACCAGGACTCTTGGGAGAAGGCACAAATGATTTCTAATCTCCTTTCATGGCCTTGCTGTAGAGTCTTAAACAAATTCTGTCATTGCTTTTATGCAGATGGTTATAATTTGCTTCAATAGTGAAGCATTGTAAGGAAAAAATTAAGTATTCAACTATATTAGTATAGAACAACTTTAGTAAATATTGCTTGATTTTTATCTAAGGTGCATGTATCTTTAGCACTATATTTTTATGTAATGCTTCCTTACTCTTTCTCAGAACACATAGGCATTATGCTATTTTTATTTCCAGTTACCTTAGGCAGATAACCATTATCTGCTGCCATTTTCAGTATGAGAAAATTAAGGCCCAAGGAAGGCAGATTCTATGCCAGGGCCACCAAGCAGAATGGACTTGGACTGACTTTGATTGATTATTTAATCACATTTAAGCTTTTTCTTTTGTCTTTATCACACACTACACATGCTTTTTATTTTTATAATTTTTTACATACAGAAATGCTCATTACAGGAAAATTAGAAAAAAGACAAATTAAAGTCATCTGAAGTTTCACATTCTTGTAGTATTTTGGTGTTTATCCTTTGAGATGTTTCCCAATATACACACATAGATGATGGGGCGAACAAGTGAAATTTGCTAACATTCTCGATTGATTTAATAATATTTAAGGAGTATGTTTTATTTAAATGATATACATCTATATTATCATTTTCATGGATGTAGCATGTCACTGTGTGGGTTCTTCTGGGTACCTTTTTACTTCTAAACCCAAGCTTTCATAGCTACCCAGCTTATGGTCAGAAGCTATTCTCATGTAATCTGTGATGGTGTTTTTTTTTTTTTTAAAAAGGGATCCAATCTGATAGCAGCAGTCATAGTTAAGAGGCTCTTGTCTGGTGAGTGTCCTGGCCAAATACCAAAGAGATCTATTCAATGGACTTATGATACCGAAGAAGGTTCTAGCACTGGAGAAAGATATTGACGAGAACTTACCAAGGTTCAAAGCTTCTAGACCATAGTTTGAATGGGTAATTGAGGTGAGAACTAGGACCCAGGACAGACAGCCCCGCTAGTAAAAGGGCCAGACTTCATATACACTGGATGAAGGTGAAGCATCTACATTCTCTGGAAAAAGTGAGCAATTCAGGGCATCTCGATATGGGACACTTGATATGGTCTGCACTATAGAAAAGTCTTCTCTGTCTCAGCCCGTGAGATAGATCATAGCAAATATCTTCATCTTCCCTCAAAGTCTCTGTCATTCAGTCTTTTATAGGAGAAATTCTCAGCCCTGGTTCCCATTAGATTCTCACCGGGGGAGATTTTAAAAATACTAACTTCTACCCCCAAAGATACTGACTTAGTTGCTCTGGGGAGGAGGGGCAACATAAATATTTTTTTAAATGCTCATGTGATTCTAATACATAGCCAAAGTTGAGATTCATGGCTTTGGAGGCATCTTCCACTTTATATAAAAGATGGCTGGCAGGAAACTTTTTCTTGAGTCAAGTTTTTGTACTAGGAATTATATTTTCCACAGTTTTAGAGATTTAAATGTTTCTAAGTTATCCCAATATTGAAACTTTTCTAAGAAAAATAATCATGTCCTGCTTTCATAAATAAATCTGATTTTAAAAAAGATCTGGCTTTCCTTAAATAAAAGTAGAAGTCTTATTGCTTTACACATTCTTTTATTCTTAACGGTAATTTATTTTGTTAATCATCTGTATTCCCCTGCTAGAATAAGCTTGGTGAGAGCAGGGATTTTTAACTGTTTTGTATATTGTTATAAATTCAGTGTCAAAAATGCCTGGTACATAGTAGGTACTCAATAAATACTAATTAACATTTTTTGACACTCAGTTTGACATGTAAATCATGATTCATATTCCCAAGAAGCTTATGATCTATTGAAAAGTACAGATGTGGAACTTAATTACAGCCCAGTATTTCTATAAAGGTTTGCTCTGGCAACTTCCCATTTACAGTATTTTAAACAATGTTGGGGCCTCAAAAAGAAAGTGTAAGAAAAACCTTTTTTGCTATTATTTACTTTTTTCCTCCTGGGAAGTAACAAGACATAGTAGAAAAACTAAGGAGCTTATAGGCTCCAAACAAACACAGATTTTGATCAGTTGCTAATTGACCTGGAGAAAGTCTGTATAACCCTTTGAGTGTCAGTCTTCTCATCTCGAAAATCACACAGTTGAATGAGTTGACTCTTTTTAGCTCTTATTTTTAATATTTATGTTATTACATCTTACCTTTATGTGAGCCTAGTTTCAAATAACTTGCTTTTTCTTTTTGTTGTTCTATAATTCTTGAATTTTTATTCAGTTTGATTTGTACTTTTGCCATTCCCTATATTGTTACTGGCACATTCACTTTTTAATCCAGTTACCAAGGTCACTTTAAAAAATGTCCCCATTGGTGTTAGTAGCCACTTTGTCTAACCAGATGTCAAACGCTACCCTACTGTGCATGCTCATCACATATGCAAAAAAATCACTAATAATTCTGAATGATTCTGCATCTAGAACTGACTTAGTGTACTGAAAGATTCTACAAAAGGGGTACACTCAGTCTGGCATTAAAAGAAGCTCAGACTCTAAGTCCTAGGAGATTACAGACTTACTCAGTTGCATTGCAAACCTAAATCCATGTGGAATACTTAGATGTGAAGTCCTTGAGAAGATAAGTTCTTTATATTGTATTTATTTGTCAAGTATTTATTGACGACCTACTACTACACTCTAGTGGAAAACAAAATTTGCTCTAGCAGTCTAAGACCCAATCTCAGCCTCTAAATGGCTCGTATTCTCTTGGGGGAAGGACCAGGAGTGGCAGAGAGAATTACCAGGAAGCAAGCACACTTTGAATTCCTTCACCCTAGATGGCCCTGCAAAGAGGATAGCCTTGCCACAGAATAGCTTCTAGCGACCTTGAGACAAATTTTCCCTCATTTTAATGCTATTGCCAGAATATTGCAGTAACCAGATCATTTGACATCCCCAACCTTAATATACCATACAGATTCAGGTACCAAGTATCCACAGCTGCACAGTTTGCACACATACCTCGTGGTGCTAAGTCTTTATGAACAAATAGCATCGGCTTAGTGAAGATGCCTTCTAAGCACTTCTTTTGGACAGAAAATGTACTATCTTATAGAGCATTTATTGGTACTAATGGGAAATTATAAAACATTTCTTACTGAGTCAGTCTGAAAAATATTGCTTATGTCCAGGGTTAATATCTGCTAATTTGCAACAATAAAACTTTATGAGTCATTTACAGAAGGCCTCCTTTCTGAAGTCCTGGTGCTACTGTGCTCATTGATTAATGCTCCTGTGTAATGTTTGTTAAATATTTTAAAGATCACCATCCTCCCACTTAAACCTATATGTAAACTATGAAAATTTGTCTTACTTATTCCAAGTTCTCACCTCAGGGCCTTTGTACTTACTCTTTTCTCTGCCTAGAACATTTCTTTTTCAGTTATCATGACTTACTACTTCAAATGCTATCTATCTATCTATCTATCTATCTATCTATCTATCTACACACATGTATATATATATATACACGCACATATTCTATTTTCTCTCTCACATATGTGTGTGTGTGTGTGTGTATATTCCAAATATATCTTCTCTCTCTCCATACACACACACACACACACACACACACACATATCTGTGTATAAATATATAAATTTTTTTGGAAGGGGATCATTTGTTTATTACTTGCTATCCTCTCTCCACCAAACTAAAATTAAGTTCCTAGGAAACAGATTATAGCACATAGTAAAACAGTTTATAGCACATAGTAGGCAGTAAATGTGTGTAAGTAATAATTATACATATATGTGTGTGTGTGTGTGTGTGTGTGTATACACACACACACATGCAATAAATGTGGTACAGGTCTACATGTGTGTGCAGGAGCAGAGGGTGTGTCAGGTGCAGACATCAGAGTTCAGCTTGGTATGGACTTCATGTGGTCATTCCATGTGATAAGCATGCAAGTAGCTAGTGATTATGGCAAACTGCTTCCTTTAATTTTAACATATCAACCCTAACAAGTAACAGGTGGGCAATGACCTTTATACAATTTGTAAGACTTTTTGAATATCCATGTATTTAATAATTTTAATACTACACTTAAAATCTCTATGTCGTGTCAGCTTCCCTTATGAAGGAAAGAATGTTCTCTTTCTCCTTAATTTGTTTATATTCCATCCCTACCTCAAAGTCTACTTAAAATGGTTCCTCTATTATGGGATTTTTTTCAACAAATTCGTATTTTGTTTCACTTATTTTGAACTCAGTCTAGTACATGAGGACAATAATAATGATAATATTAATAAGAGCAAATATAGCTCTTACTATATATCAAGCACTGTTCTACACTATTTGTATGAATTAGCTCAGTTGATTCTCAAAATAACCCTACAGTATAAGTCTTATTATTATAATGTACTTCTCAGGCATGAAACTTGAAACACAGAGAGGTTAGGTAAGTTAATGAAGGTCACACAGCTTATAAGTAATGAACTCGGATTCCAAACTCAGGCAGTCTAACGTCAGAGTCTATATTTTACCTCGCTAATTCTTTCATAAAAACAAAAGAACTCTTATAAGGCTTTTAAGCCCTTTTTGAGCTACAAAATAGTCTTAAAACATCTAGAAATGTTTAAGAACTCTGTGAAGGTATATAGAAGAAAACCCCCAAGAATCATTTAACATGGTCTATGTAATCAAGTAGACTACAAAACTAAAATAAACTTTATGATAATGGCGATGGTCAGAAAATGTTGAAGAAAGAGGAGGATGATTGACAATAGAAAGAATTAAATGCTATATGACTAACCAAAAAGAAATTTAGGAAGTAAATAAACCATAAGCTGTAATCAACAAGGAATCTTAGACCATGAAACATCTAAGCACATTAATATAAAATATTGGGAATAAGAATTCACACAGAATAAATTAAAAATATGTTATTAATAACTCTTAAGAGCTGCTAGAACTGCATGTGTTAGAGGGGATAAATCCAGCATACATGGAATTGTAAATTCTAACTTGATTTATACACTAATCGACAGCCACAAAACAGCGACTTACCCAAATTTGCATGATTATCAGAATCACTTGGTGTGTTTATTAAAACTTCAGAATCCTGGACTGCTTTTCTAGCAATCAGTTCTTGACTAGGGGCAGTTTGCCTTCTGGTAAATATTTGTCAATATGTAGAGATATTTTTGGTTGCCATTATTGTGGGGTGGGGAGGTTGCTACTGGCATCTAATGGGTAGAAGCCAGGGATGCTGTGAAATATCTTAAAATGCACAGGATAGACCCCTACAACAATGATTCATCTGGCTCAAAATGTCAGTATTGCCAAAATTGAGAAACCCTGATCTGGAAATTTTGATTTTGTGCCTGCTATGGGGCCCAGAAATGGTTATTTCTATCCAAAGATCCAGGTTATTCTTATAAAGGCTTTAGGAGTTTGAAGATACCAGTATGAGCTGGATTTGTTGAAAAACATCCCGTTGAAGAGGGAACACCTAAAGTAGGCTTTGAGGTAGGGACGTAATGTAAATAAATGAAAGGGAAAGGGAAGAACATTCTACTAGAAGAACAAATCACTGTCAATAGGGCTACACAGTAACATTGGGCCAGCAATAAACAGTGAGAAGCAATCTAAAGGCAACCCCCACTTTCTACATGAAAGACCAACTCTGCTTTATGGAATGGAAGTGCATTTCCCTATCTTAGTCCTTATCTGTTGTAATTAACTTTCTGATATACTTTTCTGATTCATTTTGTATTTTCCGATAAGAATATAGATTAGGGTAGCTCATGTTTATGCCTATTTTTTAAAAATAATTTCTTTCATAAAATTCCAACATATAAAGAGAGTAAGAACAAGGTTTTATCAGACACATCATCTCCAACTCTACCTGACTCATTAGCTGTATGAGTTTCGTGCTAATAATAGGATTAATGGGTGGTTTAAATGAAATTGTACATGTAAAGAAAGTAACTCGCCACCAAGTATATAGGAAGCACTCAGTAAATATCAGCTGCTATTTACTAATATTTTTTAATTAAAGTAACATTTATCTGTCATAATATTTATGTCACTATTTAAATGAATAGAAAAAAGTGAAGTTGGGGTTTAAAATAATTGGTATCTTATATCAAGCTTAACAACTGTTTATTTTGTATTTTGTTTTGACTGGAGAGGATTGAAAAAATTCAGCTTTGTAGAAATGAGTATTTGTAAAGGCCCCAGGTTTTAAACTGCTTACCCTCATGTCTCAAGATATTTTTTAAATTCTCGAGACCAACGCAAAATGATTGGCAGGTTAATATGGTGGTGGCCTCTCCTGTTTAAGATAAGATAACACATTTGAGTGTGCATGTGGTTTTCTAAATACAAATTCATTATGTTGGTATATGAGTTCAGTTATGTAAATACAGAAAGTATATGCCACAATATTTATAGGCAGTCCTTATGTTAACTAGACTGATGTCCAGGGTTCCATGGAACACAGCTTGAAAAAAACCTCTGGCAAAGACTAGAATATATTTCTAGCTTGTGGATGAGTGTGTTATGCAGTATAGAGTGAAGAAGCTCATTCTAGTCCAGATAGAGTACATCAATTGTTTTCTTGATTGGGGAGCCTGATGCATGGATAGAGAAAGTAAGTTAGCCTGGAATGGTCTTCTCGTCATAAATCATCTTGGCTCTTTCGAGATATTTGCAAACTAATTGTTTGATGATACATTCCAGTGTCCTCCCAAACACTAGAATTGGAGTGAGTAAATCTGCATTTACAAGACACATCTGAACCCCTTCCTTTATAAAAGATGGACATTACATTGTCTCTTACAGATTCAGTGCTTTGGAACTAATTTCAGAATTAGCTCCTTTGTAGTTGTTGCCGTTCATATTTACTTCTTTCCCAGTAATAATACATTGGCTGCTTGCCTGGCCTATCAGCTGGTGTATGAGAAATGAATTTAAGCTACTTTTAAATCATAGCCTAAGATAAACATTATTAATAAGATAATCTCCTGGGGATGGAAAGAGATGAGATGTACAGAGCAAACAGCGATGACAACAACAAAAGGAAAATGAAAAGTCAAATTAGATTCTTAGGACTGATTAAACTTTTTAGTTATTAGTCCCCATTATTTTCATTAAGCATCTACTATATGCCAGATGTCTTAATAGTGTTCAGACAGGCCTCACAGCCCTTCCATTTTAGGTAGACCATGAACAAGATAAATCAGAAAAAAATACATATTGAGTAATATAAATCAGCGTCAAAGGAAAAAAAAAACCAGGAAGATGGATAGAATGTGTCTGGAGTAGTTGGGAAGGTCTCACTAGGTACATGACATTTGAGTAAATGAGTGGATAAAAGGGCAAGCCATGTGGCCATCTGGCAGAAGAGCCTTCTAGTAAGGGGAAGTGGCAGGTGCAAAAACCTTAGGGCAAGAGAATGCAGGAGAATGCCTGACATTTTTGTCAAGAGAATGCCTGAAATTTTTGTGGACTAGTGAAGAGGTCAGAATGACTGGAAAGGATTCAGATGGATAAATGGGGGTGTTGACAGGGTCAGATGATGTGGATCTCGTATAGAACAACCAACCATACATCTCAGCCTGCAATAGTCCCAGTTAACACCCGAGTGGTTGATTATGTATAGTACCCCTCTCATGCTTAGAAGTGCTTGGCTTGCAAGATACATTTTATGATGAGCCTAAGCTTGTAGGTTACTCTGAGGAGTTTGATTTTAGTCTTAGAGATATGGGAAGCCATGGAGAGTTTGGTCATAAGAGGGCCAAGGTATGACTTAGTTTTTATCAGGATCACTTAGTTTTCTGCACTGAAAATGGACTGTTGGGATGGGTGGCAAGTGGCAAGGATGAAAATAGGGAAGCCAGTTAGAAACCTACAGGATTATCATTCTGCCACACATAATATAGTCAGAGCTGGGTTACTTCACTTGAGGCCACATAGCTAGCACGTGGTGAAAATGGGACTGGGATCAATCCTCCTGACTTCCTGTCTGCTGTTCTTTTCACAGTACCCAGTTTAAACCTGTGGACATGTTTTGAGAAATAGACGGAAAATACCCCAACCCCTTTGTCCCTGAAATAGCTCATTTTGAGTGCATCAGCCAGGATTTTCTTAGGCCTTTCTCTAGAACCTCTGTTTTTATACTTTCAGCTCATGTAACCTCTTCAGAGTAATACACTCCACATGTTCAGTACATGCTTATTAACTCATGAGTGTGTGATATATGCTAATAAGTTAGAATGGAGTCTAAGTACAGATGTGAGTGTACATTTATGCCTACTTAAATAGGAGCATAAATATTAACAGGAATTAAATAGGCTCCCATAGGTCTAAATATATCTGTGGATATATTTATTTTCACTTGATTCTTATTTTATTTTTGCGGTGATTATCTTTAGTTTTCAATCATCAGTCTCCTCAGATTGGGTAACTGGAAGGAAAATACATGTGTCAATTATACACTCATATAGCCAACTACAGTGAATATGTGAGGCTACACTTAAGAGATTGAGATATATATGTGCATACATTCTGTTTTAAATATGTGCACTTTAGATGCAAACTTATGTGTGTTTAGGGGATAAGGTATGTTATGTATAGGTGCATTTACATATATGATATTTTAAGTAGCCTATTTGTCCATAGGGAGTTACCCAGATAGTGAAGTTAAATTCTATATTCTTTCTACTAGCCCGTATATCACTACAACCTTAAATTCCAGTACCTTTGGCATCCCACAGGGCAAATACTTGTCACATAATGTGCTTATCTTATCTCTCCTGGGAATAAAATAGGGGAATAAGGTAGCTCTCAGGGCATTTGTAAGAAATGAATAGATACAAAAGTATTTTTATAAGAAATGTGTGATGTAAGGTAGTCTTTATCGTCTTGATTATTTTTCTGTTGTATATATATGCTTGAGATTTATTAAGTCATTTTTTTTTCTACCTTCAAGTGATCATCTCTTTTTAAAAACTCTTTATTCCATATGCTAAACAAAAAGCTAGTGGGGTATTTGGGGAACTTTTCTTACTGAATGGGGTACAAGTTAGCAACTTATAAGAAGTGCCATACAGGGATTCTGCCCATTTCTTTTGGGCATGCAGAGGTAGGCAGACACATTGTTGGTGCCCATGCCTGGGTGTAAGAGAAGCAAGAAAAAAAACACAACAAAACAGTGGATTATAACGCATTCAAGAAGAGAAAAGAAAAAAAGGGGAAGAAAGAGAAAGATAGTTGTTTAAAAGTGGGTATTCAAAATATTTAACAACCTTTTCAACAAAGGCTCAGACCACTGATTGGACATGTGCAATGAACAATCAGTGAAGTGATATCTATCCTGATTAAAATGGTTTAAAGAAAAAAGCTAAAAACTTAAAATTCTATTTTAGTGGTATAGTCTGAATTATTTTTTATTTCATTTCAGAAAAACATTTTTTTATTTTGAATTTAGCTTCATATAAATCTTGACCCAAACTTTATATATCAAAAGCAAATTTATACATGCAAAAGTTTTTTGCGTTTTTGTGCATGAAACTGAGTTACATAACTTCATGTGTGGACACATTCAGGAAAGGGACTTGTATGATCATTTGCATTCCTTACTTGAACCCCTGAATTTATCATAAAAGTTGCTTTCTCATTTATTTATTTTAATTTCTGGTGGGGTCCAGTGGAACAAATAATCCAAGATAATAGACGATCCAAAAATGTATTTATATTTGGCTTCAGAATACATTACCAGATGTTACTTTAGCAAATTTCTCTTCCAAATTAGGCCTCACTTGAAGTAGAAGTTAATTTAGTCTTTCATTAGCTACTTCCAAATCAGCCGGATGCAGCAAGGAGTTAGCCCAAGGCATGCTGGGTAGTTGGAAAGAAGCTGGCCCTATGCAAGAAGTCAGTGGTAGATCATGCTCAAAGAAAGAAGTTCAAATACGAGTAATTAAGATGGGCATATACATAGCGTATACACTGAAAATGTTTATTGAGCATCTTCTTGAAGAATTCTGAGGCCTTTATCAACTCTTTATCTTCCTCTTAATCATGAGTGCAGAAAAAAGAATCTGTAAAAGGGATTAGGCAGATAATAACTTGAAATTCTATATAAAATAAAAAAGAGGTTCAGAGAGGTTAAGTGACCTCTCACACAGATTAATCTCTGAGTAAACACTACCTGAAACTGATTAATGAATGATAAGAAGACCCCACTGTTTCCTTCTTATTGATGATTTGAATAATGAGGAAGCAAGAATTCTCCTGGCCTAATTCACATTAAGAGAGCTAAGATAATGAAGCCGTGATTAAATGGCTATTAAACTATTTTTATCAAACAGAGATCAAGCAAGTGTGAGAATCTAGGGACGCAGAGCATAATTGCAATTCCACAAGATATAGAAAACAGTACTATCGTAAGCAGGGCACGGTCCTTTCATAATAGCCTGCATTTAGAAATCTTGGGGATACCACATGCAGTTTTCACTCTGGGTTTCTCCCTTCAGGTGTCTGTTAGCATTTCAAAGCCCCTCATCTCCTACTTAATTTAGTGGATTTATTCACTCTGTGTGCAGTGGGGTGAGTGGAATGCACTGTCTGCCCCAAGATGGGTAACCAGTTGGAATATCCTAGTGGCAAAGGCAGAGGGTCCAGATATTACAGGTGACTCAGGGTACTGAAGAGGCAGAATTTATCTTCCTTTAACTGTGTCTTTTGAATTATAGTACAATTAGTACAGGTCATATGGGGACCCAGCAGTCCCAAAAGGCAGTCATGAGCCTTCTGATTCTGTTGACTGTTCCGAACTCTCATTTATTAAGGACAGGGCATTGCTTGGGAATTGTTGCACATTCTAAATTTTGGGTTGTTTGTATACATGCATGCATCTCATTGTCACTACAATTTCTTTACGCCTTGAGTGAATTTTTGTCGATGTGCCTTCTTTGTTCCTGGGGAGCCCTTAGAGAATGAAGCGTTATAGTCACAAGGACCTTTATTTAGGTCGGAATTATAGCCATGGACTTGCGCTGTGCAAGGAGAGCCCAAGGTTGCAACCCTCCTTGGGAAGTGCTGCTTGATAACCACAGAGCTCAAGGGTGGAAATGCCTCTTGGCCTGGTTTCTACCTTCACTTGTACTCCTATGCTGCTGGCCGCAAGGCTGAGCCTAGTTTGCGTAGTTATAGATCGCTACCCAATTGCCGATCTGCTCTCTCTTTCTCACCTCACTGCTTTTCTTTTTGTAACTTACTTAAAGCTAATAAGTATATTTTTGTAAAAACAGTCATTTCAAACGTCTAGAAAGCAGTATCAGAGCCGTGTCTTTGAAAGGTTATCTTGTCATGTCACTGACTAATGTGTCTCCACATCCTGTCACCTGTGAACAGACATGTGTTACTGGGCCAGTGTGCTTCCTCTGCAGTGACTTTGATTTATTTGCTCGGTAAATTGGGACTGAAGCAATAATGGAAAGTGACATTAATTGTTTAACATGGTCCTTTTGGTCGCATCCATTGCCTTCTCTGGGGGGCGTTTGATTGTTGAAACTCATGGTAAACTAATTGAAATTGCCATGCGAAGGGCAGTGTCCACTTAGGTTTATACATAAGGAGATCTGTTGAGCTTCAACACAGAAGTATCATTGGTAAATATTAAACTTTCTCCCCAGTCTTCTATTATTAAAGAAAACACACAAAATTTAAAATAATAACATTGATTTCTTCCTTCATTTAAGAACAGCTTTTTGAAGATAATTGGTCTAGGAGCCCCTCTTGGAGTCAACTGCATATAGGGAGGATAATTAAAAGGTTTAAATTGTTTTTAATGGACACCGACTATATATAATGATTATAGTCCAACTGGTCCATACAAGTCAAATATCAGCCTGCTTTACCTACAGACCCCAACACACACATGCACACATATCCACACACTCACTCATGTTCACACACATACTAAAACACAGTGGCAAACTCCCATCCAATAACCTCCCTCCTCCCATTTTGGTTCCAGTAAAGAGGAGAATTAAAAGAGTTGGTAGTTTAATCAGATCTTGTAAATTAATTATTATCAGGGTCCAATATTTCTGCCATTGTATTTGGTGTACATTTGCTCAGGCTTATTAAAGAAATTGAGAAAAAAAACTAGTTAATTTAAGTGTTCTTTGTCATTTTTACTCGACTGGAATTATTGCAGTTTGTTTACACTAGGGATGAAACTAAGGCGCTATTGTGTTATGTGATTGAAAGCAAATAGAGGCTTGTAGTATTGCTGAGAATCCAAACACAAAATTTAAATCGGGGTAAACAAAATTGCTCATTTACTGGTAAACATTCTTAACAAATATTCTTGAGCTATTTTTAAACTTGAAATAAGCCTTTATGAAAATTGGGATACCTCGAAAAAAGTGCAATTTACTGAAAGTGTGTGTGTGCTTGAGATATTTCAAAATTATTTCAAATAAATAACACGAAGATACTTATATTAATATAAATTTCATGATTTGGGAGATATTTAAAATCATATATATTTAATTTAATTATAATTTTTATTCAGAACAGTTTAATAACCTGACTTGGTTTTTTGGTATGTGAGGGAATCTAATTAAAAAAAAAAGATATTGGAATCTTTGGATACCAAATTATGATCCTTGACAGCATATAAAGAAAAATCATTTCAGTATCTTTATTATTAAAATTACATGGACATTGTCCAAAAGAATTGAAGGAAAGAGAGGGAAACCAGTAAGGTTTTGTGATTGAACTGAGCAATTTGAATTTTAAGGAATTGGTCAGTTTATGGAAGGAAGTGGTGCCATTTTGAAGTTAATGTTTTTTTCCTTCTGATTAGGAATTACTTTCTGCATTAGTCCTAAAACTTATACGTTGTCACTCCATTCTGTGTGCCTCAAACCACTTGACTCACAATGTCAGTTCCAGGGGCATTAGGGAGATGCAGTGAGTATGCAAGTGTTAAAAAATGCCCAGTAAAGCCCTCTGTGAGTAGCAAACAGCTCTTCTTGGCTTCTTGAATCCAAAAGAGAAAGAAATCTATAGTTTTCCTCCTGGAATAGAGGCTGATCAGTGATGAGGGAAAACAATTTTTATGTGGAAATAGAATGCATACGTGATAAAGGCCTGCCTAATTTCTCTAGTAATACAATTTGATTTTCTGATTAGCTGTCTTATTCTGTGATTCTTGTAATTTTGTCAGGTCAATTAACTGGAGTTCAGTCCTAGAGAGAAAGGATGTGTGGGCACTGCTGGCTTCATTAGATGTCAGCAGCTTAGGTGCATTTTGTAATAGAATGTGTGTGGGATAATTTAGCTATTGTTAATGTCATAGTGTACAGAACTTTAAAAAAAGACATGTGAAACAGGTCATTGGACAAAGAATGTGAAGTGCTAAAAGAAGGAAAATAAAGTGATGTACACAACAATTTTCTAGGAAATAAATGCAGAACAATGAATTATTCAGCAAGTAATCGATGACCATGCTGTGTGCCCAGCATTGGTCACTCAGGTGCATAAAATATAGCACATTGCCAAAAAAGCAAGATGCATAAGCTACAGTTTGGGAAATCTTGAAAGTTTTTGTATAGACTACTGAAATAAATAATATCTTGTACAGTAAATTGTTTACAGGTTCTTCCCTTCCACTGGAGTATTATTGGAGGGGCAGAGTTTTGTCTTATTTCTCTTACTACCTTCAACACCTAGCATGGCACTAACATAGAGTAAGTGTTGCAAAGTATTTGTGGAATGAATAAGTAAAGATTAGCTTTCCAAGTATGTGTTGGTGACAATGAGTGTGGGAGGTGGGAAAACGAGTTAGAATATGTTTGCAGGAGCCCCCGTTAGAAGTGACGTTAAACTGGAGTAGTGCCCTTGGCCATGAGAAATGAATATATTTAATAGACATTACTAAGTAAACCTCTAAGTAGTGACTGACCAGATAAAGAGGACTCAAAGTAGTTCCAGCGTTCAGGTCTAAAGAATTGTTACTCAAACATGAGAAGTCAAGAGAAATAGCAGTTTTGTCATCAGAGTTCTTGAAGTCTGGATTTTGGAGATGAGGGAGCTATTATCAAGTATAAATATCCAGTAGGCAGTTATAGATTTATGACTAAAGTTGGGAAAGTTGTCAGAGAGAGAAATAAATGACTATGGAGTGTTCGGTGATAAAATTATAATTGAAACCATGAAAGTATATAGTTTCTCTTGGTATAGTTTGTTTCCAGTAGTATTCAAATAAGAGGGTTCTAACATTTTGCCAGTTATGCTGCCTAGGAGATTGAAACACTATATGTGAAGATGAAATAGATGATGGTTAAAATCCTCTCAAGTCCTGAGATTCTCTAAATCATCTCTTTTAGTTGGGGAAAAAAGACAAACATGTGGAAAATGACTGTGAACAAGACAGAATCATATACAGCAGTTTTAAGCACTGACATAAATTGCTAAATTGGATAGCTGAGAAATTAGAGATTGGTACAGTAGAGATATTAATTGATTGTGTGTTTCACACCAAAAGTGAAATTTGGAGTTTGAGGGAGATGTGATTTTGTATTCTGGTGTGGACACCCAAAATTTCACGTACAGTTTACTCATTTGGCTAAACATGTCCGATCTACACTGATTAATAGTATTGCCCATCTCCCAGTGTCAACTCACTCACGTCTTCGTCTGTTTTTCTGTTTTTGCAGAAGATAGATGAAGAGAATGAGGCGAACTTGCTAGCAGTCCTCACAGAGACACTGGACAGTCTCCCTGTGGATGAAGACGGATTGCCCTCATTTGATGCACTGACAGATGGAGATGTGACCACTGAAAATGAGGCTAGTCCTTCCTCCATGCCTGACGGCACCCCTCCGCCTCAGGAGGCAGAAGAGCCGTCTCTAGTAAGAACCCTTCCTACTGTTTAACAGGAATTGGAGTTGCCTCTGGCTACCCGCTGCATGGGTATGATGTAGTAACAATAAGGTCTGGATTTTTGATTTAGACTGATGCCAAAACAATCCCCAAGCACACTTGGAGTTGCAGATTCTGTGATTCTGTGCTTAAAAATATTGACAATACAGTCTCTCTGTGATCTTACTGCATTTTTAAAACTTATCTTTTGTGTGTATATATGTGTACTTTTATATCTTAGTGTTATTTATGTTCATGGTAGCAATTTGGAAAATGTAGGAAACCAAAAAGAATAGACTAAAAATTCACCTGTAATTTCAAATAACTTCAAATATATGAAATGATTAAACTCTACTCTTTTATTAAGATATAGCATTGGTACGTTTGTGAATTTTAAATGCATTCCCTATTTTTAATGGTTGCATAGTATTTTATTATTTGAAGATGTCCTCGTTTATTAAGTAATCCCTATGGTTTGATATTTAGTCATTTTCTCCTATTTTTTACTGTCATAAATTATATTATAACTGACATATTTATAGTTTTATTCTTATGAACACAATTCTAGAAATAAAATGTAGATCAAGGGGTATATAATATTTTAAGCCTTTGAATCCATAATTGTTATGAAGATTAAAAAATAATAGCACATTTGCAACCTAAGGTACCTAAATTTATGGTAGACAATGAAGGGTGAGTTTGTTGGTAGTGATGAGTGAATTTTCTTTTCGATGCAGTGCTTGACCGGAATTTTATTAGTTCTAAGACACAGTTTTACCTTCTCATCTGTGGTAGCCATTTGTCATTTGCAATAAATCTGGTGTAAGAGCATACAATGTAAATTAGGGAATGCCATCCTCCAAACTTTAATAATGTCCTTGATGTGCCATTTAGAAGCTGTTCCTCTCCCATCTCTAAATTTTTAAATGTTAAAAGCACTTCTTATAAACATAGGGAGGCTCAACTTTTTTCTTCTGCCTTTTGAAATTTCTGACCTAGAATAAAATATCTCAAGAGTAATTGTTACTTATTCCCCAATTTCTTTATTTGTCAGTATTGCTGTCTAGGACTCTGATTTCTTAACATTGACAGCAGATGATTTTTATCCACACACTTGGTTCAACTGGGAGGCATTGTTGACCTAGAGTCGTACTAAGTGTCTAATCAGGGAGGTCCTGAAAGGTCCTTGAGTCAAATGAAGAAACAGAGGTCCAGAGACAGTAAATACTTTGCTTGAGCCAGAACCCACATCTCCTGACCCTATTTACAAATCCTCTTCAGTGACAGCCACTCTTTTATCCCAAATATTCTTTGAATCAGTAAAGTTTTATACTTGGTTGTGCAACATGATTCGAAACATCACAGAATATTTTACTTATTGCCACTTGATTCATTTGGGTTATTGAGAGGAAAATGTCCATACATTACCTCCCTACCCCCAAGTCCTCATTTAGCAAGTCAGCTTTTCTCATGTAGTAGTGACTTGGAAGTCCTTTTAGGAAGATCATTTTGCCTAATTTTATTTAAAAGAAAAATTAAGGCGGACAATCCTGTCTCAAATATAGAAAAAGGAAATGCTTTCACAGTTGGCAGTGTAATTGTCAAACTTTTTCTTACTTTTTAAAAATTACCTTTCCTTTAGTGCTTTTGTGCTAAGATATGATTGAAGAGTGATAGAATTACTTTTTATGATCAAAATTTGTTTTAAGTTTGAAATTTTGATAACTTAATCCAGTGCTTAGAAGATGCATAACTTTTTTTTGCTTCTTCCTTTCTCTGATATGTTTCTAGCTTAAGAAGCTGTTACTGGCACCGGCCAACACTCAGCTAAGTTATAATGAATGCAGTGGTCTCAGTACCCAGAACCATGCAAACCATAATCACAGGATCAGAACAAACCCTGCAGTTGTTAAGGTACAGATGTAAGCCTTTTAATGCAGAAGGGAAAGTAACAAAGGGTTTTTGCTTGAAGCTGTAAAACAATCGATAGTTTTATTTATATGTGTTAATTCAGTTGGGATCCTGCAGTTGCTTCATCATGGCGAAACACATTATGGAATGCGTTTCCAAAAGCAACACTCCAGCTACTTTAAACTAGAAAATGTTCATTTACGCTTTCTCTTTGGACAGTTGGAATGGAAGTTCTACCGTCTGTTACTCCTTGCCCATTTATTAATATATGCAGTAATGTAGGCTACAATTTAATTTGCCGATAGGCTGGTATTATCTATGAGTGACTTTAAGATGCAGGATTGCCATTTTGCCAGCTGTCTAACCTGAGAAAGATTGCTCTGGAATCGCTGCAAAAGATCTATCTCTGCCATTAATTGGATGGAATGCTGGCAATGACATAATTCGGTTAGCGGGCTGTATTAAACAATGTTTGTCTTGCCATTCACTGTGAGTGAAAACGGAGCGTTAAGGGGTACTTAAGAGAATTGTGAATACTGGGCTCCAGCAATCAGTGGCAAATTAAGGTTTAAACCAGCTTATTTTTTTTTTTTTATTCACAGTAAAGGCGCTGCAGGGTCTTGTTAGTTACATGTTGCTGAGTAAGAACATTGAAATGTAGGAGAAATGAAATAAAAAGCTGCATAAATGTCATTTAGGAATTTTAAATGTAATTTTCTTTCCTTGTTCTGCAAACAATTATTCACAGCTCATAGATCTAGTACACTTAGACTGAACACTTCATTGAAAATCCCATCTCTTCAGAAAACCTATATCCATTCTGATAAGGTTCAGTTCACTAATTTTAGCTTTCTTTATGCCTTGTTTTTAAGACCGAGAATTCATGGAGCAATAAAGCGAAGAGCATTTGTCAACAGCAAAAGCCGCAAAGACGTCCCTGCTCAGAGCTTCTCAAGTATCTGACCACAAACGATGACCCTCCTCACGCTAAACCCACAGAGACCAGGAACAGCAGCAGAGACAAATGCACCTCCAAAAAGAAGTCCCACACACAGTCACAGTCGCAACATTTACAAGGTAGGCTGAGGAGCAAAACACACTCTGTGGGTGAGGGAGCTGCAGGCAAAGCCAACACACACCAGGCTGACGATGCCCAAACTTCGGGCTTCTGTTTCGGTGGTGCCTGTTGGGATAGAGAAGTCAACACTTCATTATAGATGGAAAAAAAAAAATCCTTCCTTGGACACAGGTTGAACATATCCTATTCAGCTGATGTGCAGCCTAATTCACAATCACCAAAAGACACCTGAAATGTAAGCCGGGGTGGAGGGGAGTGATGTTGAATGCAGGCATAGCAACACCAGATGAGGTGAACATGAACTCTGAAATGCTGAGATAATTGAAGTTCTGAACAAGCTGGGCTAGGCAATTTATTAAACAGCTTTGATTTTTTCCCCCCTTTCAATCATGGAAAAAATGAGGCATCGTTGATTGCTATATATACCTTAAGAAATAGTAAATAATAATTATGCAGCCTCCCCTGATTATTAAGTGCATTCTTCTTTTTCTTTCTTTCTTTCTTTTTTTTTTAGAGTACATATTAAGCTCACAGATTTTATTTTGTAAATAAAGATTGGGAAATTCCTTGAATTTTTATGTGCTTTCTATTTTTAAAAAATATTACACGAAACATCTAGGTTGATTTTTATTATCTCCATACATTACTAGAAGGCTGGAGCTTCTGAGGCAGATCAGGGTGATTTGGGGAATATCTCTCTTGGCAGAGCAATAATTTTCTTTCTTTTTGGCTCCTTCTCTCAAAATATTCTAGTCTGAGAGGCCCAAAGAGAGCTTGATGAAAGTTACTGTGGCTTTAAAACATTCTTTTTCATGTGAACACAACCTCTAACCTTGTAGTGCCAGTAGGCATCTTCTAAAAGAACAGTTATAAACGTCCACCTCTTTTTTCCCTTTTGTTTTCCCAACTTCCCCTTCCAGCTGCAGACTGGTAGTCCCTGGGCCTTGTTTTGAGCCATGATTATTTTACACAGGTATGCTGTTGCTGCTGCTTTTCATAAGTATTTTCTTTCCCAGTGTTTTGAATTTCCCTCTCTCATCATTGCCTTACCACATGCCCGGAATTTTCAGGAAGCTTTCTTTAATTGGCTCTCAGTTAGATTTTCCTGGTGGCTGTCTCAAAATCACTCTCCGTCCCTTTCCAGCAGTTCAGGGAAATGTATTCTCGAAATGAGTCGAATTCATTCTCTTGGCTTGCTTAGCCCTGATAGGCCCCTCATACACACTCGCTGGAAGAGTTTTTCTCAGAGCAGAACTGGACATGCTGTGGGACTCATGGCTGTCGAAAGCCTCAGGTGAAGGAAAGCCAGATGGGCTTGCTCTAGTGAGTGAACTGAAGAATTCACTGGGCTATTCTCTACCTCTTGTTCATCATGCGTTGATTTTTCTGGAGGCGAATTTGAAGTCTCAGGCTCGATAAAACCTTGTAGTCAGTGAACCCAGTCCAGCAGCACATGTTTTAAAGATTTTTTTTAAACTTTAATTGGTCCTTTTGGATTTTGAGGCTTTAAAATTTATTTATTTTTTAAATTTACTTACCACAAAATATTACTGTAAACTGTTACAAACCATGACAGGTGAGGAATTAAATTGGCCTATGGAAGAATATTCTTTAGAAGAGACCTGCTGCATTTTATTTATTTATTTATTATGTCTGTGGTGGGGCATAAAAAGCTTATCCCAGAACAAAGCCATTTGCTCTGCCCCCCCCCCCAAATTCTGTAGTTATTAAAGGCCTGAAGGAAAATAAACATGTCTGGCTGTTAATAACTAACAGGAAATAAATGCTCAGCTTCAGGGATTATTTAAATTATTATTCAAAATTTAAAAGTATAAAATATAGGAAGTATTGGAGACAATAGCTAAGAGGATCTATTGATGTTACCTTCATGTATTGTAATTTTTTCTCATTGAAGTTGATGTATGCTCTTTGTAACATTATGGGGTCAGATTCTTTTAGGTTCCTTAAGATGATGATCTGGCCTTTGGCCCATGTTGGTGTCTCACTTATTCATTTACTCATTCATTTGTTGATGAATTCATTCATCAAGAATATCATGATTTGCATGAAAAAGATGCATTCCTGCCCTCAAGGATCATAGAGTCTATGTCTACCAGTCATTGGAATGGGTGTGGGTTAAACTCTGAGTGAACAAAATCAGTGTCCCTGTAGCGGTGTTTTGTGAGAGTATGGTTTTTTAGGGATTAGGATCTGAATGTGGTTTGGGGCTATACCCTTCCTAAGGCCCTCATTTCCTGTTTGCCTTCTCTCCCATTAAATATGGCCACTACCTTCTCCTGTACTTTCATTGTCCTTGGCCTTACCTGTACCCAACTTTCAGAATTTTGAGGGTCTTCCTTTGAGCCTTTCAGGTAGCCTACCTTACACCTTAAAACTAGAATTCCAGTGACTGATTTTCAGGGTACATTTATAGTGTGAGATAGCACATAGTTCATATCTGGTGACATATTCTATAGAACCTGTTTGCATTATCATAATTATTAGTCGAGCACTGCAAAAGTTGATAAAGTTCCTTCATAAGTGTGTTCTTTTTGAAAGGCTCATTATATCAGACATACTAAAAAAATTAATGTAAACCCAGTTCATTTATCTGTGTATATGAAAAAGCCAATCAATCACTGTACCTAATTTGTAGAAGACAGCATGAGCTTCATATTACTGGTTGCACACTGGATGGATGATAAACCATTCCTTTGCTTAAAAACTAAATCTAAGCCTACAAATTAAATATGTAAATACTATTTATCCAAGTAAAGTACCTAATTTCAGCCTAATTTGGACATAAATATTATTTTCACATTTCAAAGGACCTTAATTACTGGGGTTGATTAATTTACTTTAATATCTATTGGTTGCAGTTCCTTTTGATAATAGGAGAAAGGAAATATATTCTGGACTGCCTCTACCAGTAACTAGTTTTATGGCCTTGGAAATATCATTTAGCATCTCTAAAGAGTTTTCTCAGGTTTTTCATCCATAAAATAAGGAAGTTTATTCTAAAGATGTTTTTGGTTTCATGTCTATGATTTTCATTACATAAACGACTATCTCTTGACCTTTTGAAAGTAGTTATTTTACTGAGAAAAAAACTGACATAAACCCACATACGTACAAATATATCTTTATAGATAAGTATATATATACATAATATGTGGATATATATCCCAAGGGCATTTCTCATGTTTTCCCCTCCTTCTGTTCAAAATACAAGACTGCCAAAGTGAAACAATTGGAATTTGGGTGTGAGAAGAGTCTTATTCCCCCTTAATAACTGGCAAATGCCTTCTGTAGGAGGGAGAATTTAGGGAGCATAAAAGGAAGCAGATGAGCTGTCTTTACAAGTCTATAGGTCTTTCAACTGACAAACAGTATGTTACTTTAGTTGTCTAACAGATCTGGAGATCTGAACCCCTTTTAAGCCATTTGGGTCAATGTCCACAATTTGCCATAATCTCTCAATTAATTTTTAGTGAATTAGAATGGTTATTGAGTGAGTTTTGGCCTCATAGAAATAATCTATTCTCAGGCTAGATATAAAATTATACATGTTAGGAGAAAAATCAACTGAATATTCATAACGTTCTGTCGTCTTGTAGTTACTCTGCTGTTTTCTTGTCTAAACAAACCGTGTACTGTATTCCAAATTAAAATAGAACACATTATTTCTCTCTGATGGTATGATGCAAAATTTTGAATTCTTAACAGGGATGCTACATTTCTTTTTTGGAAAATTCTGCTTTTATATGTTTTTTGAATGATAATTTCCTGATGCAAATGTTGTTTGGAATTTTTTTTTTTTTTAGCATAATCGACTGTTGTCTGACTTTGATCCAATATTCAGGGATTTTCTTACTTTCATTTTCCAGTTTCCAGTTTCCAACCTGACTGTAGTAGAAAGAAAACAAATCTAAGAAAAACACTCAATATTTCATAATTAGTTTCCTTTTTTTTCCTTTAGCCAAACCAACAACTTTATCTCTTCCTCTGACCCCAGAGTCACCAAAGTAAGTATTAAGAAATGTAACCATTTTCAGAAAGGGAAGGGGGTTCTAATACATTTGGCTACAGCAACTCCATTTCAGTTTGTTTTTATAAATGTGCCATATCTTCCAGTGACACCAAGGGTTCCCCATTTGAGAACAAGACTATTGAACGAACCTTAAGTGTGGAACTCTCTGGAACTGCAGGTAAACCTTACATTTCACTTGGAGCTGTGTGTGTGTGTGTGTGTGTCTGTGTGTGTGTGTGTGCGCGCACACGCGTGTGTAATATATATTAAATAATAAGGTATATTCTTTCTGTGATTAACGAAATTAACAGAGAACAAACAACATTGTGTATGAAGTTATCTATCAATATTTCTAGTTGTTTATTTTTTTCAAGAGAAGACATTTACTGTGAATTAGATTAGGGCCAGATTCTCTGACAAATATATATTACTGTTTTGGATCCTCAAATAACCCTATTTCTGATTAAGACACCAAAACTTGAGTAGGAGGAGAAATGAACATTTACTGATTGCCCACTCAATACATTTGCCAGGCATGTAAGTGGTTTTGGCTAATTTCACAAGACCTTATAAGGATGGTGGTAGTTTTCTCATTTTTAAGCTGAGGAAATGAGGTTCAGAGATGTTAAGTAACTTTCCCACAATCACAGAGCTAGAAAGCAAGGAGCAAAGGTTTGAGGCCAGGTTCTCAGTGCTTCACTTGGAACATTTTCTAACTCTCCTTTATACCTAACAGTATAATGCTCTCCTGTATAGTGTTACCGTTTTAATATCTTTTCAGCAAAGAAGAAAAATGAACATATGCTCATTTAACAAAAAAGTTCTAATATATTTTTAAACAAGAGCTATTTTCATCATTGTTTGGGCTTCCGAACTTCTTTAGGCAGTCTTTATCTCACATATTGAAGTAGGATGAGCATTAATAACTTGGACTGACCTTTGAGAAACTTATCAATCTGAAGAGTTCCAAAGTAGACTTCTGAGTTGGTTGCAAATGGTCTCTTGGCGCCGAGTGCTTTAGGTTTAGGTACTTGAATCCCACCAGAAAGTGCATCTTAGGATGTCTGAACAGGAAGTTCCTTGGCTCTGGCCATTGCTGATAAGGGTAAAGGAACTGTAAGCGATACAAGATGCTTTCAACCAGAACCATGGTGCCTACACACACCATGGTCATTGTTACCACGTTTAATTTCACACTTTGAGTTTGCTAAATTACCTCCTTTTGAAAGGTCCATTGCATGATTGCATGATTTGGTAAAGCAGTGGAGTAGTTAATTTTATGGTATTATATATATTTTATATGTGTGTATGTGTATGTAGACAAACATATGTACATATATGAACAAATATATCTTTATATGTGTACATACATATACACACACATGTTTGCTTATAAGCATGTACATAATATCGTTTCTTAAATAAATTATAATTTACATATATGATTATAAGTTCCTCTCATGTGTATATCTTATAAATTGTAGAAGCCTTCTTAGCAGACCAATGAAAATGTGTGGGTTTATCTAAAAAGTTGATTTAAGTATATACTGTTATATTGTTTTCTTTTGCTTAAAATATATAAATATACATCAAATATCAAATTTTTGGTAGGAGGCAGAGACTTTACCTAACTTAAGTGTGTTAACTCAAGATTCGTTCATCTATCTGGCACAGACCTCAATAGTAAGGCGTCATAAATGGTCTCCACTTTTTGTTTCCTACTCTTTAAAAGAAAAGATTTAAAGGCATTTGCGTGGTAGTCATAGTGTAGGACCATTCTAGATTTTTAGGATTTTCATGTAAATCATAATCATAATCCCCCACATTTCCTCAGTTTTCCAACAGCACCCATCTACAAGTAATTTGACAGCCTCTCTTTTAGTGATGTTCCTTTATTGAGTCTTTATATAGAAAAGTTTTTTTTTTTTAACTCAGATTTTATTAATTTACACAATATTTTATTCTCTTACTTAATTTTAGTCACCAGTGTAATGGCATTAACTGGTTTGGGAAAATACACTTCTGCAGCTTACAGTAGTAACTTAATGGAAAGGAATCTATTAACTAGGAGTGTCCAGAATGCTGCCAGTATTAGCTCCTCTGTGTTAGTGAGGACTGAGAAAGTGTCCATGGTATATACCGAAACCAAATTTTCTACTAAAAGAAACACTTTTTATTTTTCTCTGGTTATAATAAAATTTACTGTAAAAATGTCATTAATATAAACTAGTGGAAAAATTATTCATAGATCTAAAGTGAAAAAATATCCATAACATAGTTTTCTGTGTATATTTTTAAACATCTGTGACCATTGTGTGTGTGTGTGTGTGTGTGTGTGTGTGTGTGTGTGTAGTTTTGCACCTTGATTTTTAGTTAACATTTTAATAAGAAATTTTTGTTAGCCTTTGTTAGCAGGCTTTTAGCATGCTGTATAACAGTTTGAGTAGGTATATCAAAATTTATTTCATCATACTCCTCCTGTTACACATTTAGGTTGTTTTAAAGTAGTACCAATTTGAAATAGCACTGCAGTGGAAATCATTGTTCATAAATTTTATCTTATTTTCTCAAATAAATTTCTAGTAGTTATGAATACTGAATATAAGGATATAAATATCTTGGGGCTTTTCGATACATAATGTCACATTATTTTCTGAAGGGGGTATTTCCATTTACAGTCCTTTTAGCACTCTATGAATAAGCTTGTTTTACCTCATTCTTGCTAGCATTGGGTGTATTCATTTTTGAAATGTTTTGCTAATTTGTGTGTATGAGCATGTCATTTAAATAATTCTTCTATTAGTGAGATTATGTTGTTATTAAAAAAGCACTTATTTATATTTTCTTTATGCCATAAGTTTTAATATTTCTTTTATTAATGGACATCTGATTTTAAATAATTTAGTTAAATTTTAATAGGTTAAGAGCCTACACTGTTGAAAGGCAGGTAGAGATTTATAGAAAATACTTTTTTTAATATTTAGAATCTTTAAAAATATATACGGTGGATTTATTTCTGTCAATGAACCAGAATTCATCTCACTAGTTTAAATCCCCTTTTCTTGGTGCTTTGAAAGATTATTGAGTAAAATGAAAATCAATTTAACAACATATTCTTAATACCTGCTCTATGCTTACAATATGATAGGTCTTGGTAGATGGATGTATAGCAAGTGTCAGACATAGACGCTAATCCTTGTAAAGAATGGTGCATAGTACCTGGCCCACAGTAGGTGCTAAATTAATGTTCTTGTTTTTAAGATGTGGGTTTATAGGCTATTGAGAGAAAAGAACACATTGTATGAGAAGCATGAAACATTATTATTTATAATGTTTTGCTACCTCGTAAGAAAGGTGGACAAAAGTGGTTTTTAGTTTGTTGACATGGTGCTTGTAAGTGTGAAGATGCAAATTAGAGAAGCTGAAGTAGGGCCAAATTGCTTTACATAAGAGAAGGAATTTAGAGCTATAAAGAAACAAGGGAATGAGGAAGAACTTGGAGAATGCTCAAGGAGGCTGGAAGGACTCTTTGGAAATTGCCTGGAGGATGATGTATAGAGAAGGAGATTGGTGGAGGAGAGGAGGTTTTTTTTTGGTTGTTGTTTTTTGATTTTTTTTTTTTTGTAGAGATATTGTGGTTTGAAATATGTGATGTTTATGACCTCTATCTTCTTTAAAAATCTGGAGTAAAATTAATTGTGCAGTAGTATTTGGAGGATATGACCAACACTGATTGTGCCTCAAGAGATTCACGAAAGGGAGAAAAGAAATTATTAAAGGGAACCCTGTAACATGATGTCAACTTAAATACAATGATTACACAGATGATTGAAAATAATTATAAAACCCTCTAAGATCAGGAACAAGATAAGGTTGTCTGTTCTCACCACTTTTACTCAGTACAGTGTTGGAAGTCCTAGCTAGAGCAATCAGGCAAGAAATAAAAGGCATCTAAATTGGGAATGAAGAAGTCAAATTGTCACTTTTTGTAGATGATGTGATTCTCTTTATAGAAAACCCTAAAGACTTCACCAAATAACTATTAGAAACAATAAACAAATACTTTTTAAGTTGCAGGCTACAAAATCAATGTACAAAAATCTATAACGTTCCTATTTAGTAACAATGAAATTTCAGAAAAAGAAACGAAAAACAACAACTACAATGACAACAACAATTCCTTTTGCAATTGCAACAAAAAGGCAGTTCAGGACTGCAAGAATTATTAAGACAATACCATTATGCAGTGAATGACACAGGTGATCCATGGAAATGAGTTTGAAGGAGATTGAACTCTCTGCAGGCTGACCTGACTTGGGGAGCCTTAAGGGAGAAAATTCTGTGTATCGGATTTTGAAATATACAGGTGGGAAGGGGAGAAGATATTGATGGAACAGAAGCAAGAAAGCAGCAAATCAAGGGGATGTTTAGGTAAGAAGGAATTTTGCATGGACAGTGAAATCAACAAGGAACTGTCCAAAATAAAACACATACTTTTCCTCCTTCATCTTTTAATTGCTAAGACACTTCTCTATCCTTAATCTTTTCTAGATCTCAGATTCCTGAATTTTAAGTTCTATTTATTATTCACAATGAAATTACTGTCTGACTCAAAGAAATAAATTATAAGTTGAAACATAAAATTGCCAGTATTCAACTATTTTTGACATAAAAAATGGCAATTTCATGTGGTTTAACCTGAACTAATACATTTTATAAGCAGCGATGCTCTAAACAAAAGTAATTTATTATGACTTTTAAAAAACAGTCAGTGTAGCTTAGTGAAGTTGGACAGAACCTTGTTTCTGATTTTGGATGAACCCAACTTCAAATTCTGGATCTACCCTCATTTAGCTGTATGGCTTTTGGTTAATTTAAATAACTTCTGTAAGACTCAGGATCCTTATACATCAAATGAAGATAATAATTGTACCTGTATCTCATTGAGTCACCATGAGGATTAAATTAAATAAAGCATGAAAAAGAGTTTTAGTTTAGTACCAGCATATATGTGTTCAATAAGTATTAGCTATTTAATTACTGATTCTATGTTAACTTCATTTACTGAGGCCATTGTACCTTGCTGCTCATCTTTTTAACTTTTGATTATCTTACCTGTTCCCTTTTATTGACTTTAATGTTATCTGTTCTTTGGCACACTCATATATAAAGTTATATATTCTTTTTGTGGGAAACCCTGCTAACTCTCCATGAAACTGAACATCTACTACTTTTGATGCGGGTGTGGGATTTACCAAATCAAGGTAGAAAAATCTCCTCCCTGATATTCTCTCTACAATAGCTGCATATAGTTTTACTACAAATTCTGGAGGTTAGGCACATCCCTAATAGGCACTTTACATATGTATGTTATCTGTTCGATTCTCCGCCCATTTAATTATTAAGGAAAAGCTGTATGTTGATTCTAACTCTGTGGAGATGCATGGGTTCCAAGGCAGGTCTGTTTGACTAGAGATTATGTCTCTTTCCTGAAGCCTGAATTTTAAAGATAGTAGTAGACATCTGTTATGTTAAGAAATGTTAGGCTTCATTTCACTTGCCAAGTGTCATTGTTTGGCATCGGCTGCCAGGAGCATTGTGTTGAGAAGGATTCTAAAGCCAAGTCCGTACTCAGTGGGAATATCATGATCAGTTAGTGATGTCTGCCATAGGTGCAGCATTGAGGACGGACAGGCTAGAAACAGCATTTGTGTTGCTGATTTGTTGATCCTTGGTCTAGATGCTTAATCTGTTTGTTTGTGAGAGAGGAATTGTATCAAGTTGTTGCCTAAGCCTTTTTGGTGTCTTCTTTTTCTTTACTCTCACAAATTTTAGAGAAATTTTCTGAACATTTCGGAGGAAATGTAAAGAGTCAACAAAATTCTAAGACCTCCAGAATAATCCCTCTGTCCCATCTGCAGAATCTCTGGAAAACAGGAGGAATGAGATAGGAAGTTTGCTTTATTAGGTGTTGCCAGCTGGTCTGACTTTGTGATTGTCCTAAACTAGCTCATTTTGGCTGATAAAAACAAAAACAAAAACAAAAACTTCTCTTTTACAGGTGTAAAAACTAATTTGATTTCAAAATAATAGCTGTTAGTAAAGCAAGATGAGAGAAAAGAGGATGCTCTTTTGGCAGAAGGCATTAAATCTATTGCATATGGAGGTTTTCAGAGCACTAGACTTTTTGTTTCTGAAACTGGAATGGGAAAGCAATGTTAGCTCAGCAAGATGATGGTATTATCCACAAGACATGAAGGAATTTGGTTAGGGACCAAAGTGACTTACTCCAGAATTTCATATATGTGTATATGTATATTTAAATTATCTTATTGTTATTACTATAAAATAATAAAAAGCAATATAACTATTTTATAACTAATTAGAGAAATGAGAAAAGCAAAATAATCAACAATCTTATCACCCTAGCACATAGTGTTAGCAATTTTTTTCTCCATTGATATATTTTTTTTCTCATGGTTTTGATGATAGTGGACGTGTGATTTAGTAACATTTATTTTTACTAATGTTTTCCCTCAGTTTTGTTCAGCAATTTTTCAAAGTGCTTTAAAAAGTAGACTTGTTCTTTAAAAAATACTCTACTTATTAACCAATCAATTTGTAACATTTTTTCTTATTTTGTGTGGAGTTTTAAATAATTTTTTTGGACTTCCCATTTCATAGTTCATTGTGCTGGATGGAATATTGAAAAATAGCATACATTTGCTGTACCCTTTTGGTATATACTTTTTTGGGGAAAATGGACCAAAGCAAAATATGAATAGTAGTTGGTAGTTTTAAAAGGAAAACCTTAGTGTCAGAGATCTAGAAAGTGATTTTGACAGGTCATATAATCCATTCTCATCCCTGAAGAATCCAAGGGAGACCCAACAAATTCTCCTTATAGCCTATTGCAATGTTTGGCAACTCTTACTGTCAGGAATTTCTTCCACATTTCAAACATATCCTTCGTTTTCTATTTTTAATCTCATTCTTCTCAACCAACGTCTGGAAAGATAATTCCTTTGTTCCTCAGTTGTCTCCTCTGAACATGATACTATCCAGTTTCTTTTAAGCTAAGAATGCAATTTCCTTTCCCACATTAGTTAGTGGGGATGGGGAAGGCGTAAACACCTGGAAAGCCAGATGCCCCTCACCCACACCCTGCTCCCCTCTCCTGCCCTAGCTCTGGGGGAAAAGGCACTGGAGCTAACTGATAATACCTTTGTCTTCCGTGAACAAGAGACAGAGAATTCTTTACATGTCATAATAATGTTCTGAAGCTTTTCTGTAAGGCTAGTTTGTTATAAGAATACATAAAAAGCAATAAAGGCAAGGGTACACTCAGCTGGAGAAAGGTGTGGGAGGTCCCTCTGTGTCAACTGTTAACACTTTGGTTGCTGGCTCTTGTGGAGTTCCGGTGATTTCTGGAGCAGGTGGTGGTAGGTGAAAGGTACTGGAGGAGTTTTTATCAATGAAATATCCTAACAGCCTGTATAGCACTAAGAACTCATTCTGAGTGAGCATCAACATTTCTTATTCCCTCTTGATACCCATTCCAAATTCTTGATGCCAAAAATATGGGAGTAGGACAAGTCATACACCTCTCTTTGCCCAATCTTTTTTTTTTTGGTGAGTTTTTTAAGTAAGTTAAAACTCTTCTTATTGTTTTTCCTTAGGAACTCTCTGAATTGGCATGCAACATAAGAAAAGTTTTGCCATCAAATAAACTGCAAAGCAAGTCACAGATTTAGCAGTAGACTTTGTAAAATTTATAAACTATCAAAAAAAAAAAAAGATCCTGCTGAAATTATTGAGTGGATAGGGGAACACAAAAACAGAGCAGAAGAGTCACCATTTACCAGAGTCATTCAATTAAACAAAGAAGCCCAAAAGAGAACTCCTCAAAGAAAATTGTTTTACAGCACATAATGAAACACAAAACCAAACCAAACTTGTCTCTGACTTTTTTTTTTAAATAAAAGGGCTGTTTAAAAAGATGACTGTAGAGTGTGTACCACTTCTCCCGGATTTGCCGTGCAGAAGTGCATAAGTGTGAGTGATGTAGAGGTACTTGTTTATTATAGAGCACATTTCAATGCAGTAATCATAAATATTGCTAAGGTTGTGCTCTGTTGAAATATGACCTACATACTCTTGATTGTTTGTGTTACGTGATTTGTCTGACACCCATTACATTCTGGGTAATAGCAGCCATTTGTTGCTCTGCACAGCAGGCTCTTTTGACAAAAGAAAATAGGCAGCAATAAAAAAGCTATAGTCTGAATTACATTCTGCACAGTGCTGCACTGCTGAGAGTTTGTGCAAGTGTGTTAACAATGCTCTGAACTGCCTCTTGTCAGCCTTCAGCCTGTAATGGCCATCTGTCCTCACATAAATCTGTCAAAACCTGCTAAGTTCAAGAGAGAGCATGGAATATACCTTGTACTGTCAATACCAAAATGTACACATTCCGCAGAAAATCAACACACAGGAAATAATCCGGAGGTTATGGGAGGCATTAACATTGTTGGTTTAGGCTTGTGGGATGAAATTGAGAGTCTGGCGATTAGTGGGATGATGAGCAAAGGTAGTGGCTTTAGGGATTGGTATCGACTGCCCTCCTACCCCAGGGGAAAAAAATCTGGGTAGGAGAGATGGAGTTAGAGAAATCCAATTAGTTCAGGTGCAGCGAGGGGTTCCCTGTCCCATCAGCAGCTCTTAAAAGTTTGACACTGTGTTAAAAGAAAAAAAAAATGCTTTTTGCACTGTTGTTTTGCTCTGAGTCTCAACTATCTCTGGAAATGGATTTTCAATTAGGCACTGGTGGTTCGAAGTATTGTGATTCCTGAGAATTCTTAGTCCTACTTGGAGGTATTGTCCGATTAAAGACATTTCAGTAAACGGTAGAAAGTTCAGGGAGTTATCTGAATTATTTTCCCCTACCCACTGATCCTAAAATAACTTCTGCCCACTAAGCAATTATTCTTTATTTGTTTTAACAAGTAGCGCCAACAGAAAGTGACAGCTCTGATATTTTCACTCACAGGGTATATTTGGTTATCTCAGAGTTTCTGTAGATTTTAAGCACATATACAAGAAAATATACTTACTTCAAATTTTAAAGAATTGTTTCTGTATCAAACATAACTGTGACATCCTTGGAGCTGAGTCCCTGACACACCAGTGCTTGATGTAGCATCCAGCACACAGTAGGCATTCAGTGACTGTCTGTTCAATGGCCACAGGCTATCCGATATGTAAAGGAGGTGAAAGGCTTTGTTTTTAACTCAAAGAAACTACAATTGGGGTGTCGCCATCCCCAAGAGCAACTTGAGAATCAGTTATTTAAGTGATAATGAGCTTAGGTACTAGGGCAAGGGTTTCAAATGTTCAAGACTAAAAAGAATTTCTATATTTAAAATCCCTAGATAGCAGAGCTATTTTTAGAACCAGTCTCTCTTTAATAGTGGCCTAATTTGGTGTTTCTGAAGTTTAGAGTTTCTTTTCATAGGTCTAGAATGTCAGTCAGAATACATATACCTGAGTAAAAGGCAATGTGCCACATGGGCACTGTAGGACAGTGACTATCCATATGTGGTCTGTGACCCATCTCATTAAAAATGTTTAACCAGCTTCCCAAGTGATCCTTGGGCCACTGAAATGTGAGATCCACCCCCGAAGGAGAATCTAGAAAATAAAAATAAAAATGAGTAAAAAATTTTGCAAAAAACTAAGCCAAAGTGACATTCTACTAAGAGCGTATAATGTATTTGGAGAGACGAGATATAATTCACATTCAAAAAAAGACAAGCAAGAATATATAGCTACATCTGATAAGTATCAAGTGAGTAATCCTGGCAGTAAATTATTAGAAAAATAAAAACTACCTTAATTTGGAGTGTCATGAAAAGATTTATGGAGTTGGATTTCAGGATGTTGTATATCATTTTCCCCAATTCAATGGCTATGTCATTTGGAATATTTGACTGTTATTTACTCACCCAAGAGAGATTATTCATCATTATTTCTTTGAGCAGCTTGGCTTCCTATGAGAAATATTTGAAAACTTGTCATTAGTATCTTTAGATTTGTTGTAATGGTAATGGAAGGTAGTAGGTGGTAGAGATCAGTATGTGTCAATGGGCAGTGCAAAAGGTAAAGAACAAAGGGAAAAATGAGAAAGAAAGAGAGAAGTGATTGACGGGATAGGAATTTCTAAGATTGAATAGAAGAAATTTGTCTACGAAAGAAGGAAAAAAAAGGAGGCTGTGCCTCAGTGATGCAGATGATTCATTCAATAATGTCACCTCCCTATCATGTATAAGCAAAGAAGGGTAAGCATACAGTAGGCTGCTAATAAAGGGAGACTTTTTCAAGACTCAGATGTGTCCCACTCTTTGTGTTTTCATTTCCCCATCTTTCTGAACATTTTTGGGATGGATTTCTAAAGTCAAACCACTTTGTATTTTGTCCTTTTTTCTCCCTCAATAAGGTAGAATTAGCCATGCATGATAATATTGCCAAGTATTGGTATAAAATATTTCATTTTAGGAAGAATTTCAATCTCTTCCATCTCTTTAATGTAAAGTAGGAGAGAGAAGAAGCATCTTCCTGTTCACACCAAAATGTCATGTAGCTTTCTGTGACCTACTTGGTTCTCTCTGTATAAATATATATAAAGTTTTTTTTGTTTTTTTTTTTTCCCCAGCAAGGTAGGATTGCTCTGCCTTTCCTTAAAACATGCAGTTGCCTTAAGTCTAACCCCAGGCTTGCTAGCAGACTTCAAGTTCTTTTCTGCTGAATAGCATTCACCCATCGTCCTAAATAGAAAGTGTATTGTAAACTAAAATGTTCCCTTGTAAGCATAAAGTCATTTGAACTCCAGCCTTCCCTCCTTCAAAGGTCCTTGGACTCTAAAGCCACGTCACAATTATTCTTCCTTGGTGTAGGGATGAGTAGCATTTACTCGGGGGTGAAACTTAATGGAGGCAACTACACTTCACAGACTCTCCCACAATGACTCCTGATGGGATTTTGTGCCCTTCTATAGAAAAGCACAGAATGCAACCACTGATGGATTCTCCCCCTTCTTCCTTTATTTTAAAAATATTTTTAATTAGCTAGTTACCAAAGCTTGGATTCGTTTCAATTCTTCAGCCTCATAACCTGCCCTAATGTTATGCTCTAAATAAAATGGTCCCCTGGCACTGCAATATTTCGTGTTACTGTTCATTTAGGTTTCTGTAGCAGAACCATATTTTAGACAGAATGTATTAGTTATGCTTACAAGAATGTATTATACCTACATTAGCCATGGTTTACTAAGTTAATGAACTGTGGAGACGAAGAATCATTGCCATCAAGTTGTAGAGTTGTCTTGTTCCCTGCATTCGTATGTCATATTTTACTGAACTTACTTTGAAGTTGCCTATGCCATCCCACCCTGCCCTGTTTTCGCTGTCATTTCATGCACTTGTTTTCAAGCTGCCTGAATTTGGCTCCATGGGTACATTTCTTGGATAAAAAGACCCTGAGCCACTTGCATCCTTGACAGTGTTCTTTGCAGGGACATGCTACCAAAGCTATTCTGTGAGTCCCCTGAGTCCCACCGCGTTAATTTTCCATAACACAGATGATATGATGCCCTTGAAAATTTGAGCTTTGGTGTTGCTTGGTGCCATGGAGGGTGGGAGGGATGCGTTAATGTTTTCTGGGAAGCAGAATCTGTTGGCATGAGTGTTTGAAATACAAAATATCACGACTCTCACTGTTGTCTGTCATTGTAGATCCATCTTTTCTTGGTGATAGAAGCTTAGGGGAAGAGAGTCACTTTTTCAGGTCTTGTCATGAATTCAGTTTTTCTTTTTCACTAGTTGTAATCATTGTCTGAAAACTTGGAAAAGTTAGGAAAACTTATTCTGGCATTTAAGAACATTACCTCTGTTTCTTTTCTCTTTCTCTCCCCATTCTCCCTTCTTCTTTTTTGTTTTTTTCTCCTTCTTTTGCTTCAGGCCTAACTCCACCCACAACTCCTCCTCATAAAGCCAACCAAGACAACCCTTTCAGGGCTTCTCCAAAGCTGAAGTCCTCTTGCAAGACCGTGGTACCTCCGCCATCAAAGAAGCCCCGGTACAGCGAGTCTCCTGGTACCCAAGGCAATAACTCCACCAAGAAAGGGCCCGAGCAGTCTGAGTTGTATGCACAGCTCAGCAAGACCTCAGTGCTCACCAGCGGACACGAGGAAAGGAAGGCCAAGCGGCCCAGTCTACGGCTATTTGGTGACCATGACTATTGTCAGTCACTCAATTCCAAAACGGAAATACTCATTAATATATCACAGGAGCTCCAAGACTCTAGACAACTAGAATATAAAGATGCTTCCTCCAGTTGGCAGGGGCAGATTTGTTCTTCCACAGATTCAGACAAGTGCTACATGAGAGAGACTTTGGAGGCGAGCAAGCAGGTCTCTCCTTGCAGCACCAGAAAACAGCTCCAAGACCAGGAAATCCGAGCTGAGCTGAACAAGCACTTCGGTCATCCCAGTCAAGCTGTTTTTGACGACGAAGCAGACAAGACCAGAGAACTGAGGGACAGTGATTTCAGTAACGAACAATTCTCCAAACTACCTATGTTTATAAATTCAGGACTAGCCATGGATGGCCTGTTTGAAGACAGCGAAGATGAAAGTGATAAACTGAACTACCCTTGGGATGGCACGCAATCCTATTCATTGTTTGATGTGTCGCCTTCCTGCTCTTCTTTTAACTCTCCATGTAGAGATTCCGTGTCACCACCCAAATCCTTATTTTCTCAAAGACCCCAAAGGATGCGCTCTCGTTCAAGGTCCTTTTCTCGACACAGGTCGTGTTCCCGATCACCATATTCCAGGTCAAGATCAAGATCCCCAGGCAGTAGATCCTCTTCAAGGTAAACCTTGTCAAAACCCAACCAAAGCCTAAGATGTTCCCAGAAAAGAAAAAAAAAGAAAAGAAAAGAAAAAAAAAAGAAAAAGAAAAGAAAAGAAAAAAACAAAAAACAAACAAACAAACAAAAAACATTCAAAACCCACAGGCAGCCTGGCCCCTCACCACTGCATTTCTGGTGCCACAGAACTAATGAGATTGTTGTTGCACATATATCGCACCTCATCTTCTTTTAAATCTGTCGGCCTTGAGCACAGTGCCTTGAGCCAGTCAGATCAGAGAGAGCAATTTGTAAGAAACTTGCTCATCTAACTTTTTCCATTACCTGGAGAGCTGCCCTGTGCCAGGGTAGTTGAGATCCATGTGAGATAAAGCTGACAGTGTACCAGACTGGTGCCCGGCGTTAACATCAATAAGAGACGCTGGAGAGAACACATCACTCCCAGAACTCTAAGCTGACTAGACGATCAGAAACTGTCACTGGGAACTCTCCCTCATAGCTAGGAAGAAAAAGCCGGTTTATATAACACAGTGTTCCATGGGATGTTCAATCGTGCTGAGCGACCGGGGTTAAGTGGCAGTTGCAAATGCCCTTTTTGTTTTTCTCCTTTCTCCCAGATCTTGCTACTACTATGAGTCAAGCCACTGCAGACACCGTTCACACCGAAATTCTCCCCTGTGCTCGAGATCACGTTCAAGATCGCCCTACAGCCGTAGGCCCAGGTAATGATGTGTGTCATTTTCCTTGGGCTCCTCTCATCTCTACGTTTCCATGACAAGACATTACCTAAAACCCTACCCTTCCCCAGTTTATTATTCATTTCGCTTTGTGCAATTGGAGGCGGTTGTTTTAATGATGAAGTTATGTTTCTCAGGTATGACAGCTACGAGGAATATCAGCACGAAAGGCTGAAGAGGGAAGAATACCGCAGAGAGTATGAGAAGCGAGAATCTGAAAGGGCCAAACAGAGGGAGAGGCAGAGGCAGAAGGCAATTGTAAGCAGCTTGCAGCTAACTTTCATTTTAAAGGAGGGTTTCTTTTTTCTTTTTCTTTTCTTTTCTTTTCTTTTCCTTTTTTATTTTTTATTTTTTTGTAGATTAGAAAATTAGCTAAAGCTAAGGCTTTGTTAGAATATGCAATATTCAGCCTTAAAATATCACTGAGTCCCTAATCTCTCTTAACACAGATTATTGGAAAACCAAATGTTAAGTCGGTATAATTGTCATTCATCTTGAAGCTCGTTACTGTTTTCAAAAATGGAGGGAGCAGATATTTATTCTGTTAAGTATTGGTTCCATCTGGTCAGATGATGACTTCTTAATGTTCTCTGCTGCTTTTTTCTCTGAGTGGAAAATGAGGAGGTATCACTGGTTCATCTTTTCGGTAGAAGCGAGGATTGGATTGTCCATGAAGAAACTGGGTTCAAGTTAGACTTAAAGGAGGCAGTAGAGGAAGATTTGCTAAGAAACCCATCATTTCTTACTTGTGCTGAGTCAACATCTAACTGGGCAGTTGACACAGCCACACTTCTTATGAACTACTTTCCAGTAACCCCTTATGTATCTTGACACCACTTACCACAGGGTATTACAGTCACTTGACATACAGACAGTATGGAAAGATCCAGGTTATGTTAAACTAGTTCATTCTTTGTGGGTCAGTACTTTTTCAGCAGCTGCCTACTAATGGGTAGACTTTACCCAAACTCCCTCCCGTTGCTTATCAACCTAGACCCTGGAAGCAAATATGAGTCACTTCAGTTGTCAACATCCAGTACTGGCCCATGGCAGACATCCCTAGTCGATTATAGCACTATTTCCCACCAAGCCTCCATTGCGTCATAGGGTGTTCCCTGACAGGGTGCTCCAGGGAGCCATCGAGAATGGCGCTGCTTTTGTGCACTGCAGCAGCTGCCTGTCTGTGCTGGCTGCTAAGAGTCATTTCCGTGAAGATCAGCTTTTGACATATCTTGTATATAAGCAAACCACAACTTAGGGAAAGGAATTTTAAAGATGAGATTTATATGGCTCCTTCAAGAATACCCACTGCCATCCACAAAATCTTGAAAACCTAAGTTAAAGAGCTGCCAGATGAAGTTCAAAATCAAGCATTGTCCAAGGGTCATTGGCTGGAAGAGAAAGGTTAACTGAGAGGTTTGGGAATCACAGGCACTCAGGAGGAGGGGAAAAGTAATTGGACACTTCGGCTCAAGGCCTAGGGTGTTTGCTGTCGCTTAACGTTGAATCTACCTAAGACTGAATCAAAGGCCTTGGGCAAATTACACCACTTTTCCTCATTTTTCTCAACTTTCAATGAGCTGTGATATTAAGGTCTGCAGAGTATCATTAGTTAACACTTAAGACTAATGAAAATTAAAAATTCAATTTTTCTAACTTTGCTGTTTTTAATTAATAGCCTATTCAGTAATTATAATAACTCACATTTATATAGTGCCATGTAGTTTACAAAGCCCTTTAAGATGGCACGTTACAGTTAATCTTTACAAAAGAGAATCGTGTTGAATAAATATCTAGGAAAATAGTTATTTCAGTGTTTGCAAATTCATATTCTATAAAATCCTTTATGTTTCTTCCCAGAACTATGCCATTAAAGAGAGAGATTAATAATTTCATCATTTATTTGCTTGCTTGGCCAAAATACACATAGCTATAGCCAAAGCTGTGTAAATAAATATAGATGAATGATATTGCTTAATTGATTCCTTCAGAAGATAATTTAGCACCAGATACTTAACTGGAGTGAACAAAAGGAAGTTAGTTGCCCTTTTGTTAGTTCAACTCTTTTTAAATAGATCAAATAGTGTGATTGGTCTACATTCCATAGTTGATGCCTGATCCAAAATCACTCTTGAGGTCAACCTCAGATCAGGAGCAGATACCACCCTGCCTTCTCTCTGTGTTGCAAATGTTAACCAGTTCCTTAGTTAATTCTTTGACTAAGATAATCTTTCATTAGTTCTCTTCTAAAGATGGCTTATATTATTGTGCAAATAACAACTTAGCTTATATTAAGTAGTTATAAATTAACTAGACATTTATGAGAATTTTGGCTTTGATAACTTTTTTTCTTTTTGTTTTTGAAAAGCAAATTGAGAAAAGCTATGACATAGAGATTGTTTACTAATACAGTGGTCTACATAGGTAGTAAAACTTAATATAAAGATTTGGGACTTACCGTTAAACCAATTTCTACTTGGACAATTATGTGCTATTTCCATTTAACATAAGTGAAAACTCATGACTATTTATATGAAAGGCATTTGCTAGGTGCTTAGTGTATAAAATTAAGTAAGATCTGGTCCCCTACAAGTCTACTGGAACATAAAGATAAACAGCCAATAGGGGGTGTTAAGTGCTATTGTAGAAGACATATCAAAGGTACTGTGGTGGCATTTGGTGGGCACCCACACCTGGGAATGAGGGGGGGTCATCCCTGGAGAGGGTGAGATTGATTGAAACCTAAAAGTATGGAGATCAAAGGTTTTCTATACCTGTGCTGTCCAGTACGGTAGCCATTAGTTATGTGGCTAATTCAGTTACTCTCGAATTTAGATGCTCTATAAGTGTGATTGGATTTTGAAGAGCATACAAAAAGAAATGTAGAATACTTTATTAATATTTTTTATGTTGATGACAATTTAAATCCTAATATTTTGGATATACTGAGCTAAATAAAATATAACATTAAAATTAAATTTCTGGCTTCTTTTTACTTTTAAAATGTCCCTCTTAGAAAATTTAAAATTACATATGCTGCATTATATTTTTCTTGGACATTGCTATTGTAGGGAGAGGCTATAGCCCATTCTGAGTCTCTGGAAAAGAGCAAGGTATATTGGGAAGCTGCTAGTCATTTAAGTAGAACACAGGAGAGGCAAGAAATAAGTCTGGAGGGCTCTGTGGAAGCCAGAACTTTGAAGGGTCCCGTAAGTCATGATAAAGATTTTGAAGTCTGTCTTGAAGGCATAGTGGAACTGTTTAATGAGTTTACCCACAGGAAGATTTTCTGATTGATTTCCTTCCTCAAAATGATCTGCTTTCTTATGCCAAAATGCATTTGCAAAGTGTATTTTTATGAACTTGGGCACAGAGATACAAGCAATGACTTTTGATTCATTTGACTAAATTAGATTGAAAAGTCATTCGTGAGACAACAAAAGGAACTAGGACAGTCCCCCTAAGTTTGTTGATTTCCATTCAGATTTTTGAGATACGTTTAAAGTAATGAATAAGTAGCAAATTATATTTGGAATACTTTAAGTACAGTGCTGGATTTTGCATAAATTCAAATCAATCATGTAATTAGAAGTCTAACAAAGCAGAGGCTTCAAAGGGAAATGAACAAATATAATGTTAAAATCATATAATAATTGATAACTTATAAAATTAGTCTTTGCTACCTTTGTCTTGTGGTCTGTATTGCTTTTATTTTTAGCTCCATAAGAAAGAGATAGTTTGAGAAGTCTGTAAACTTTTCATTGCATGTGCCTCTAAAAGTCTTTATCCAAATCAACTTGAGTACATCAAATCAAAGACAAAACTGGTAATTAGTAATTCATATATTGGGGTTGAATATTAACATTATTTCCATTGCTACTTTCCTCCAATTTTCATCTAAACTCTTTCCTGAAAACCAGTTCACCCTCTGCCTTTCTCAGCCTCATAGGCTTGAAATAATTCAGGTTATATTAGAACTCTGCAAGCCAGAGTTTAGCACTTAATGTCTAAACTGTCACTGCTCTAATTTTTTCTGGACTTCTAAGTCCAACTCCATTTGCAATCTGTACAGTTCTTTGCCAGAAAACATGATAATGGGATGTTAATTTAAAGGGCAAATCTAGACATTATGATATGGCTCAGTGCTTAAAACCAAAACCAGATGTGCTTGGGCAATGCCTGTGCCGTTTCATTTCTCTTCTCCATTGGTTAGTGTGCAGCCCAGGAGCCAGGAATGGTACATCATCACTGATAATTATCAGCTTCTTCCAGATGAAAAAAAAATGTATAATTTCTCATAGTTTTCTTTTGGGAGAAAATTAAGTAGTTTTCTAGTCAAGGCTTTTTCAATACATATTTCATGTGGGTGGATATATCTTATGAGTCTAAGCTCACTATCTAGAAATTAGCAGTTTTCTCAAAAGTAGTTGTATATAACCTCCATTTATAATTTTCACATTTTCTGATTTATCACTTTGCTTACTTGCATCTTAGCTCTTACTTGCATGTTAATGGTCAAGTAAACTAACCTGATTTATTCACATTTATCCAAACTTAGCCACCAAGGGAGAACACTGGGATGGGGGTAAAATTGGAAAACTGAATGCTGTAGTTTTGTTTCTTCCCTAAGAGTGTCCCCTAGTAGTAGGCACTTATTGAATGCCTACCAAATTAAATGAGTATAATCAATATTAAAGGCAAGATTTTGGATTTTGTCAGAGTCTGGGCATTTTTCTGTCCATCCATACCTTTTCATGGCCACCTACTCCTCTCAGTTTATCCTTTCAGTTGAGGACCTAGCTATACCATTCACCCTAGAAGTGGCATTGATGTTATCCATTCCTCTCTATAGTATTTATGATGTCTTTGGAATTTTTGAAGGAGTCAAGTTGTAGCTCATCTGGAAATGAACACAGATCTTTCATTGCTAAAGTTGACATGCAGTTTCCTTAGCATAGGAGGAAGAATTTTTACATTATTCTGAGTTGGAAATATAGAATGACAGTTCAGAGGACCCAAGTTCAAATTCTATCAGGGTGTTCCCTGATGTTACCTAGCATTGCAGAACATTTTAGTGAGATAACCCATTAAAAAACATCAGACACGGTACTTGGCATATTTTAGACAGTAAATATCGATCTCTCTATTATTTTATTTTGTTCTTAGTCAAGCCCCTTTGCCAGGAGTTCCTTATTATTTGATGAGAAGCAACCATTGTATCTTCTCCAACTAACTGGGAGTCTCTATTCCCCTTTTGCAAAGTCAGTTAATTCAGTCAGGATTTTTTCTTTATTTATTTCTTGTGTTTTGATATGATGAGGATTTACCATACCTGTTAATACAACATAAATCTTCAATTTTATTATCCACCACATCAGCAAACTAGCTTTTGTGAAAATTGAAGCTAAAAGATGTTTGATAAATGTTACCTCCTCTTCAATAGTGAAAGCTGGTCTGAAAATCATTTTTCAAAAGCTTTTGCCAAAGGTTTAGAGTTCCTCCAAGCCTTTAAGAAGTTGGAAACGTTATTAAGCATTTTGATTTCTTTTCCTTTCATCTCCTGTTTAGAAATTAATGTCTTGAAAAATTGGCTGCAAATGTTAAGGTTTTTTTAAAGATATGGAATCTATTCATCTGTCTAATAAAACTGTAACCTGTTAAAAATAATCGGTTCTTTGCTAGACATTTTGGCCAGTCTTGGAAAGATTTTTGTCTTTGCTTTTAAGACCTTCAGATGCCTTTTAGTTTCATTTTTAGCACTAGGAAAAATGAGCACTCTAATCATTTTCTCAATGTCTGGTCTTTATAAGGTAGCAAGACATGGTCCCATTCCTGTGTTTCATAATAGGAGATGATAGACAAATAGGTAATTTAAGTGATTGTGGACCAGCCCTACGGAGTTCTGTTTCTCCCGTCTAAGTTGTGTCTTCTTTCTACTGCAGAATGTATCAGTATCTGATATAAAAAGTCTTCTGGTTTATCTTCTTTGTGGGATCATTGTTGCATACAGCATTGCTATAAACAAGCAATTCAGAGACTCTCCCAATATGTCTGCATATGGACGTGCATATGGTCGATTTTAGCTTTAACTTCAAATTTCCTTGAATACGTAGGCTGTGTATATTCCCGTAATGGTAGTTGAGCAATTTCCTTGTGATGGTTCAATTTCTTTCTCTCTCTTCTGCATTTCCCCCTCCTTTTCCTCTTTACAGTAGTAACCTTTCTAAAAAAGCTCATTAAAAAAGTCTGTAACACCCATGCAAGCAGGCGCCGAGAAGTTTAGATAACAGTCCCATCACATTTGGCTGTTTGGCTAGAGCTGGCTGCGTAAATGGAATGGAATGCGATGTTATGATTCTCTCGCTCAAGTGTACAGCACTGCCCCAGGACAAGCCTCACCATCATTTATACTTACCGACCTCCAGAATGTACTGGGTGCACCGGAGAAACACAATTATAGCCTTCAATTGAGACATACAATCTACATGGAAGTGAATCAGGCAGCCTACTCTGTTTGCTGTACATCATCTGGTCACTTATTTAAGCTCAACAGCTGATGTCAGAGGAATTGTGTTTTACCAACTGTTTCCGTAGAGTTCTGCCTCTGATTCTCAGAGGTGATTTTTAAGAGTGAGAGTCCTGCAAACTTGCAGCTGCTCCACACTTCTAACACTTAAACCTGTAAAAAATATGGAAACCTTTGTTAATTCACTCAGCTGAGCTACCTAAGTAGGATTTTTTTCTGTGATAAAGCATCAAACCTGGCTTTTATTCTCCATTGCCTTAGAGAGCCTTGGAGATTAAGGATATACATACATTAGGCATCTTTGATATAATGAAGGATATGGGGTAAGTGTTAATTGATTGCCAATTGACTGATTTTTCAACAAATATTCATTGAGACTTTGTTATATTTCAAGTACCCATAAATCATAATAGTCCATAGGACAGATATGGTCTCTGCTTTCATGAAGCTTTCATTGTACAAGGAGATAGACATGAAACAATGAATAAACTATTTAATTATAATTGGCATAAATCTACAAAGGAGAAATAGCATGTTCGATAAGAGCAACTAATAGGAAGCCTGACCTCATTTCAAGTCTCAGAGAAGAGATCGTCGTTGAGTTCAATGCACTTCTAGACACTATGCGTATGTTAGTAGCGGGAAGGGAGAGGCAGCGTGGGAAGGATGCTTCAAGTAGCAGTGGAACAGCTTGTGCAAAGGCTTGGAAAAGGAAGGGGCACAGTGTATCCTAAGGGATGCTAGAAGCTCAATGTGGCTGGAAAATACTGTAAAGGTTAAAATGGGATGTGGGAGACAAAGCCCATAATGATGACAGGTCCAGACCACAAAGGGCCTGGTAGGTTCTGTTAATGATTTAGGGCTTTCTTTAAAAGTTGTGAGAAGTCATTTAAATGTTTTACACAGTAATTGGTACAATCAGATTTCTGTTCTCTTATCAAAGACTACTCTGACTGAAGTAGAAGACTAGGTTAGAGGATGGTAAACATTGACATGGGATCCAAGTTAAGAGGCTGTTGTTATACTAGTCCAGAAAGAGATGCTGGCATCTTGGTTTAGGGGAGATATAATAAAGGATATGGACTAGAGAGAGATTTAGGAGATAAAAATCAACAGGACTTAATAGTGATAAATATGTGCAGTGGAATAAGAGAGAGGAATCAAGGAAGGCCCTCAGTTTTTTGTCCTGAATAATTGGTAGATGATGCTAACTTCACTGATATGAGAACACTGGAGAAAGACTCACTGGAAAGAGGCAGAATTAGAGAGTTTGGTTTGGGTGATGTTGGTCTAGTTTGAGGTGTTTAGGGAGCATTACGCCTGAAATGTCCAATAGATAGCTGGTTATTTGATTTTAAAGTTAGAGGAATTTCCCTGATGAAAATAGAAATACGAATGTTGCAAAGGTTAAAGGAAAATGAAACATGGATGATCAGATCACCTAGGAGGATATCTATTACAGAGTCTGTAAATTGTTCAGTTATATTTCACAAGCATTTATTGAGTGCTGAGTCTTTGCCAGGTCCTTTGCTAAATGCTGGACACATGAAAAGGAAAGACATTTTGTAAATAACATAGGACATCTCTTTGCCTTAGGCCTAAATTACTTTTCACATCATCGAAGACAGGATACTCTCAGTACATCCGAGAAAAACTCTTAGGCAAGCTAAATCCATATCTTCGTCCTGGGCTCCCTCGTCTTTGCTTCCATCTAACTTAAATCTTTGCAATCTTAAGTTCATTCCATTCTTGTTTGTCCTTGATAGACATACAGCCTAGTTGGTAAGCACATTCTTTATATTAACTCCTTATATTCTTACCTTTACTCACTTTTGAGAGACATAATCCTCTTTGGCCTTGTCTTCTTAGAACGAGGATTATAGGATTGTTTCTTACATGAAGAATGTATTTCTCTCATTTTCTTTTTAAGAAATACATCCTCAGGCTGTAAAATATTCTTCCCATATTTTTTAGATTATAAATTGTTGATGAGTTTCAGATCGTGATGATATTAACTTCACTTGTGAAAATTAGGCCACACCCTTCTAGTATGTTTCTAAAATAAGATTCCTTGGCAAAGTGAAGTTTATAGCCTCTTCTATAGCTCTTATTCTTTGGAGATCCAAGGCTTAAAATAGACTACATTTTAAGACCATATTTTTCAAATTATTGTCTTTGACTACCTGTATCAGAATCACTGGGGTGTGTTTGTTAAAAATGAAGATCATTGAACCCTACCTTCCAAATATTTTTTAGCACAGCTGGAATAAACCCTAATAATTTGCATTTTTAATAAGCTCCCCAGGTAATACTTATTTATACTAGAGTTTGAGAATCACTTTTTTGAGGAATGTCAAAATTTGTACATCAAACAATCATGCTGTACACCTTAAATTTATATAGTGATATATGTCAATTATTTCTCAATAAAACTGGAAAAATTTATGCATCTCATTATTAAAATGCTGAGTTAATGAGAAATTAAACAGTTTTGCAAGCCAGGTTAGTTTTTTTTTAACCAATTTTAAGGATTAATAATCAAGCCACAGGAATGAAGATATTTAATAGGTATTGTCCAGCTATTCAGTGACAAAATGATCCCATTACACATATTTTTTTCCTAATATATAAAAGTTCATGTGACTGAAGAATAGGAGTGGATAGGAAAAGTAGAAGAGAATGAGGTGTCAAAGAGAGAGAATGTAAGAGATTAGAGTGATGTTGAAGAAATGGAAGTTAAAACTTGGTTCGAGTGTAGTCTTTCATTCAGTTTTAGCATGTGTTTTGCTTTCATTGGCATGGTCTGTGGGTTCTTATTATGCATGATTTTGCCTTTATGAATATTTCTAGAGGTTCGACTTCTCTCTTACCTCCAGAACTAGCAAGTGTCTCTTTGCTCCCCACCCCCAGGAAGAACGCCGTGTGATATATGTTGGTAAAATCAGACCTGACACAACACGGACAGAACTGAGGGACCGTTTTGAAGTTTTTGGTGAAATCGAGGAGTGCACAGTAAATCTGCGGGATGATGGGTGAGAATCTTCAAGATTATTTCTTGTTTAGAAGCTGACATATGTAAAAAATTATGGCCATAAGATTACTAGGATGGGGATGCTTTGACAGATGACATGTTGAGTTCAGAACCTTATTTATTTTCTTTCATCCCTATTTATTAATCTTTCTAGTTGAGATTTTCTGTCCCAGAAATAAGTATTTAGCTGCTTGACAGGACAATCACACTGATAAATGGATGCAGTGGTTCAGACGCTGGCACCAGCGAAGTCTCCCAAGGTAGAAAGGGTTATAGTCATATATGCTGATGCTTTCTCACTAGATTTGAACTTCTCTTTGTCCATTGCAGAGACAGCTATGGTTTCATTACCTACCGTTATACCTGTGATGCTTTCGCTGCTCTTGAAAATGGATACACTTTGCGCAGGTCAAATGAAACTGACTTCGAGCTGTACTTTTGTGGACGCAAGCAATTTTTCAAGTCTAACTATGCAGACCTAGGTATGGATTTTATTGTACGTGGAATGAGGAATCCATATGTAGAGCTCAAAATGGAAGCCAATGTAAACCGTAGGCACATCGGGGTGGACCGTTATTTTATCTTCTGCAGGGACTATTTGAATACAAATTTCATCTTATTTTTTATTTTTTTTTTAATGTCCAAGGGGCATTCAAAAGCAAGCGGCGTAAGTTTTGTCAACCAAGGGCAGAAGTCAATTCATTGTCCTGTCTGTCCAGATACTGAAATTCTGCACTGTTTGTGTGTATACGTGGAATGTTGTGTTTTGTGTGTGTATGTATTGTGTGTATGTGTGGGGTATAGTATGTGTCTGCATGTTTTATGGGTGTGTGTACCTTTGTATGTGTGTGTAATCTGCTATTACTTTCTGTTCCCACCATGAATCCTTT
>CM053513.1:80853367-80889880 GCA_028627145.1 Eidolon dupreanum
CTTGAATTGGATGATTGAGTTAAAGACCATTGGCAAAGTGTGTCTTAACCTGCCTTGGATTTCTTTCAGATTCCAACGCAGATGACTTTGACCCTGCTTCCACCAAGAGCAAGTATGACTCTCTGGATTTCGATAGTTTACTGAAAGAAGCTCAGAGAAGCTTACGCAGGTAACATGCGCCCTGGCTGAGGATGACAGAGGGACGGTGAACACCTCACGGGGCAGCGCGTCCTTCCCCAACAGACTATTGCAAGTCATACTTAGGAATTTCTCCAACTTTACACTCTGTACAAAAACAAAACAAAACAACAACAATACAACAAGAACAACAACAATGGTTTACATGAACACAGCTGCTGAAGAGGCAAGAGACAAAATGGATATCCAGTAAGCACATGGTTATTCATGGGTGTCAGCTTTGCTTTCCCTGGAGTCTCTTGGTGATGGTGTGTGTGTGTGTGTGTGTGTGTGTGTGTGTGTGTGTGTGCATGTGCACCTGGTTTGGGGAAAGTATGTATGTACAGGTGAGGACTGGGGGTTCCTGACCAGAGTGTGCCAGGGCAAACCACTTCAAATGGCAGCAGTTCCATGAAGACACACGTAAAACCTAGAACTTCAAAATGTTCATATTCTATTCTAAAGGAAAAAAAAATGCATAAATTCAAAAGGAAAGAAAACTAACCAACCAACCAACCACAAACCACCCTAAAATGACAGCCGCTGATGTCTGGGCATCAGCCTCCGTACTCTGTTTTTTAAGGAAGTGCAAAATCAACTTGAAGCAAGCTTTCTCTCATAAACGTAATGAGTATATGACAATCCCGAAGAAACCACAGGTTCCGTAGAACTAATATCCTTTCTCTCTCTCTTTTTCTTTTCTTTTTCTTTTTTTCCCCTTTTGCCATGGAATCTGGGTGGGAGAGGATACTGCGGGCACTGGAATGCTAAACTTTCCTAACATTTTGAAATTTCTGTCATTCGTCCTTTATCCTGACACCCATATAAATGTCCAATAATGTTGATATTCCACTGCAAATTTCAAAAGCCTTGTCAACGGTCAAGCGTGCAGCTTGTTCAGTGGTTCTTTCTGAGGAGCGGGCACGGTGTTACATTACGAATGAGAGTTGGGTAGAACTCTCTGGGATGTGTTCAGATAGTGTAATTGCTACATTCTCTGATGTAGTTAAGTATTTACAGATGTTAAATGGAGTATTTTTATTTTGTGTACATACTATACAACAATGTTCTTTTTTTGTTACAGCTATGCACTGTAAATGCAGCCTTCTTTTCAAAACTGCTAAATTTTTCTTAATCAAGAATATTCAAATGTAATTATGAGGTGAAACAATTATTGTACACTAACCTATTTAGAAGCCGAACTTACTGCTTATATATATTTGATTGTTAAAAACAAAAAGACAGTGTGTGTGTTCGTTGAGTGCAACAACAACAACAAAATGATGCTTTATGCACATCCATCCCTTCTTAGGTGAGCTTCGATCTAAGCATCTTGTCAAGAAATATCCAAGCCCCCTAAAGGTATTAACCACTTCTGCGATATTTTTCCACATTCTCTTGTTGCTTGTTTTTCTTTGAAGTTTTATACACTGGATTTGTTAGGGGAATGAAATTTTCTCATCTAAAATTTTTCTAGACGATATCATGATTTTATGTAAAGTCTCAATGGGTAACCATTAAGAAATGTTTTTATTTTCTCTATCAACAGTAGTTTTGAAACTAGAGGTCAAAAATCTTTTTAAAATGCCGTTTTGTTTTAATTTTTGTGATTTTAATTTGATACAAAATGCTGAGGTAATAATTACAGTATGATTTTTACAATAATTAATGTGTGTCTGAAGACTATCTTTGAAGCCAGTATCTCTTTCCCTTGGCAGAGTATGATGATGGTATTTATCTGTATTTTTTACAGTTATGCATCCTGTATAAATACTGATATCTCATTCCTTTGTTTACTGAAGAGACATATTTATCATTGCAGATAGCCTATTTATTATAAATTACGAGATGATGAAAATAATAAAGCCAGTGGAAATTTTCTACCTAGGATGCATGGCAGTTGTCAGGGTGGAGTTTCAGTGTTTCATTTGGGAAATTCAGCTTTTGCAGAAGCAGTGTTTCTACTTGCACTAGCATGGCCTCTGACGTGACCATGACGTTGTTCTTGATGACATTGCTTCTGCTAAATTCAATAAAACACTTCAGAAAAACCTCCATTTTGAGCATCAGGATTTCATCTGAGTGTGGAGCCCCTGTGGAATGGAAGTCAGTTGTCTGGAGTGTGCATTCGAGTTTCTAAATTGAGATTCGATTACAGTTTGGCTGACATGACTTTTCTCGAAGACATGATATACCTACTTCTTAATCGTTCTTTTCCCTTCTTTCACCCAACATGATCTTATAAAACGGATTTCACCCCCAGGCCAATGCAGCTAATTTTGGTAGCTGCATTCATTTATCACCAGCATATTGTGTTCTGAGTGAATCCACTGTCTGTCCTGTCGGATGCTTGCTTGATTTTTTGGCTTCTTATTTCTAAGTAGATAGAAAGCAATAAAAATACTATGAAATAAAAGAACTTGTTCACAGGTTCTGCGTTACAACAGTAACACATCTTTAATCTGCCTAATTCTTGTTGTTCTGTAGGTTAAATGCAGGTATTTTAACTCTGTGTGAACGCCAAACTAAAGTTTACAGTCTTTCTTTCTGAATTTTGAGTATCTTCTGTTGTAGAATAATAATAATAAAAAGACTATTAAGAGCAATAAATTATTTTTAAGAAATCGATATTTAGTAAATCATACTATGTGTTCAAGGACCAGATGTGTTCTCTATTTTGCCTTTAAATTTTTGTGATCCAATTTTAAATACATTCTCCTTTTTTGCCCTGGATTGTTGACATGAGTAAAAATACTTGGTTTCTTTTCTTACTTATCAAAAGATAGCACTACAGATTTCATGTTGAGGATTAATTTATTCCCCCTCTGGCCTGACAAATATTGTTACCATAAAGAGAGTTCTTTTTTTCCCCCCATGGACTTCAAATTACATCTAAAATTAGTGCAAAGAGAGAATCACTACAGATCCGAGTAGAGCTTTTGTATCTTATGCAGACACTGTGGGTAGCCCATCAAAATGTAAACTGTGTTTCTTTTATTTTTAATTTTTTTTTTGTTTTGGAGAGAATATTTCAAATGAACACATGCACCCCATCATCACTGGAGGCAAATTTCAGCATAGATCTCTAGGATTTTTAGATGACCATGGGCCATTGCCTTCATGCTGTGGTAAGTACCACATCTACAATTTTGGTAACCGAACTGGTGCTTTAGAAATGTGGGCTTTTTTTTTTTTTTAAGAGATGTAGCAGAATAATTCTTCCAGTGCAACAAAATCGATTTTTGCTAAACGACTCCGAGAGCACAACGGTTGGGCTGTCAACATTCAAAGCAGCAGAGAGGGAACTTTGCACTATTGGGGTGTGATGGTTGGGTCAGTTGAAAAAAGGAAACCTTTTCATGCCTTTAGATGTGAGCTTACAGTAGGTAATGATTATGTGTCCTTTTTTGATGGCTGTAACGAGAACTTCAATCACTGTAGTCTAAGACCTGATCTATAGATGACCTAGAATAGCCATGTAATATAATGTGATGATTCTAAATTTGTACCTATGTGACAGACATTTTCAATAATGTGAACTGCTGATTTGATGGAGCTACTTTAAGATTTGTAGGTGAAAGTGTAATACTGTTGGTTGAACTATGCTGAAGAGGGAAAGTGAGCGATTAGTTGAGCCCTTGCTGGGCTTTTTTTTCCACCTGCCAATTCTACATGTATTGTTGTGGTTTTATTCATTGTATGAAAATTCCTGTGATTTTTTTTTAAATGTGCAGTACACATCAGCCTCACTGAGCTAATAAAGGGAAACGAATGTTTCAAATCTACTTCTGCTTTTCTTATTTATCGTAACCAAACTCCTGGTATTTCTCAGATCAGTACATATTACTCTCTTATTATTATTATTATTATTATTATTATTATTATTATTCTGTTTCTTTTCTGGATCTCCCTTCCTGCTTTTCCATATTTGTGGATGGATTTCAGCTCTAAGGTAATGTGCACCTTCTGTATTGTACCTTGTCTCCTTGTAAATTGCAAAGGCAAAGCGGTGATTTCTACTATGAGAAGTGACGTGAGACTTTAGCCAATGGATGAGCTCTGTTTTTCTGCTTAGCCCTGGAAAGTGTGTATTTTTAAGAGCAAGCCATTGCCCCTGGTGAGAAAGTTGCTAACTATTCAGCTTAAGAAGCAGTTCTACTGTACATGAAATGAATATTTTTCTAAGATTTGTAATAGGAGGCAGCCCCCCCCCATCATATGCAAATCCTCAGGTTAAATATGGGACTAGCTGATAGCTGCTGACATGGCTTGCTGTCAGAACGTCCACTGTGTCTCATAGGTGATTGGTGGTTCAAATGACAGAGATGACTGAGAATGCGGTTAGCACTCGGGTGTCTCCTGATTTCAGATGGTTGTCCCGACTCCCAGCAACTTACACAGTGAGACCAACATAAGCACAGTGTTAGAGAAAGGTGGCTGAATATATCCCAACCCTGCCCCCTCATCTCATAGAGAAGAAACATGCTGTTAATTATTGGAAATGTGATAGAGATATCAGTCGTACATTGAGATTTGCTAAATAAAAAGAAACATTTCCTGTGGTTCTATTTCTATTGTGTACCAGTCTAAGATTTGCCACTTATTTTATCAGAATAGAATATAAAAGCTTACCATTATCTTAACCAAATAATGCATTCGTCTACAACCATGGCTACTTAGCGCTCCTAAGATTCAGTGGGTAAGCCTCAGGTATGGACTTGTCTCCACAGAGCCTTAAATTGTATGGTGCACTTTTCATCTTCTGGTTGGAACCAGAAAGGACATCAGAATAATGCAAGTCTTCCTTTTAAAGGGTTAACTTTTTACTCTTAAAAACATTTTGAGAGTAAAGAGGTATTTTTTAGAAACAGAAGAAATAGCAGTAGTAGCTGCTGGTCTGATACAGGGACACCCTGATTAGAGATAAAGAATCCATTTGATGTTGTCCTCAAACATTAAATCACTTCCACTCTTGATGATACTAATGGCAAAATAATTACTGAAACCAAAATTAGGCTGGCAAAAATAAATGAACACTGGATATGAAAAGTTTATTTAAAAGGAGCTTGTTTTAATTCAAAAGCCCTCTAAACTGAGTTTGTCTAAAGTATACAATGTGATATTGGTTCAAAATTCTTTTTCAGCATTGTCAGTTTTCTCTTCATTGTAGCATTATTTAGCTAATCATTGGATATAATTTACAGTTCTAACAACATTATTATACTCATTTGACACTAGCGTTAGTAGCTACACAGTTATAACTCAGTATTAATTATAGAATATTTTAACCAAAGTAGTTTTTGCAATATTTAACTTTATATTTATCTTATATTTTGCAATTCTCTTTGCTATTCCTTGTTTTCAAGCACATTATACGCCATTATAAATCAATCTTTGTACTTTATCCAACAGCAGAGTAATAAAGAAGGTCACAACTCATAGAGGAGTTCCTTAGAGGTTTGTAACATTGTGATTTAAATCTTAGAAAGACTTAATCAAAAGCTGAATTAATCCCTGGGGGAAAAGATGCTATATAGATTCTATTGATGGGCAAGAAGCAGCCTATTTCTTTTCATTGGTCTCTGTTAACATGGTGAAGAAAAGGAACATGGTTTTTCAGGGAGAAAGACAGTAAGATTTCCTTAGTGGGGGAAGGATAATAGGCAATAACCTCTGTGTCATGTTTCTACCCTTTCATTCAAAATGGCTCGTTTTATTCTTACTGTGGAATTATCTGTTCTTCTAGTGCTTAGATAAGTTGAATGTCCTCCACCTTCTTGGTCCCCTAAATATATTCCATGTGACTCCAGTAATTCTGCAAGGTCCCAAAAACTCCACTCCACTCGAGCATGTGGAATGTGTGGGTCACATGAGCTGGTTTCCAGGGCTTCTGTTGAAATCAGGTGACTGCTCCGGGGCAAATTCTCAGGGGCACTGGAAACTTGCGGGAAGAAATGATCATTAAGCACAGGTATTTCCAGGACAAGGTTCTACTAAAAAGCCTAACATTTTCCATGACGAGGATGTGTACTAAGGACAAGAAGCCACCACTTTCCCACATGCCTATTTTCTGTTCTTAATCCATAGGAATGGGACCACATTCCTTTTAGCTCAAAAAACCATTACTTAACATTGGCTGACTTATAGAAGGGGCAAAGTGGAATTAATTAATTGAAAAAAGCGAGAGAACTTTTAGAGGAGAAAACCAAATGATCCTATAATATTTTCATGATTAAATTAAATGAGCATAATTATATATGCACATATGCACACCAACGCAGTATTATAATCAAGAACCTTAAAATATTGTATTGTTTCAAATTTATGCATATAGCACTTACTGAAGGCAAGTAGCTAGTGTGATATTTGAATTTGCATATTGACCATTTTCATATTTTTTCATATATTAATTTCTAACAGGAAGAATCTGAATTATTAGGAAAAATCCTGGGGTGATTTAGAAAAAATATTGTGCTTCTGCTCATTTTTGAACATCAGGGGCACTTAGCAACATTATCTTTTTTTTCCCCACATAGTTTTCTGTGATGGATTTTCAACGAGATGACATCAAGTGAAAGCCAAAATTAAATGGGAAGGAAAGAATGTTAAGTGGTAAAATCCTAAATAGCTTATTAGACTACTTAATTGGAGGAAATTTATTTTTGCTGCTGGTAGGAACTCTATAGTCAAGCTTCTCTTTAACAATACTAATTGATGGGGAAAAATTATCTATAGTAATATAGTTACCACACGATACCCTCCAGCAAGTCATTTAAGGGAATTCACAGGTACTTTTCTTTGATTGACTTTGGTGTTGTTGAAAATCAAGTCCCATCTTCCTTCATATCATTGCTTTCTTACTTCATTTCCAACCAAGTCTCTTGTTAACTCGTACCAGAGCTTCCCAGTGAGCCCAAAAAACTTGAAGGAAAATGAGGCTGTTCCTGTGCCTCATTTAAACATTTAGCAGGTTTTCAGCTTGATTGTTATACACTTTACTGAAATGACTAATGTTTCATAGGGCTGAGAGGTGGTGCCCTCTGTAAGCACTTCACTATTTGTTGGCAGGAATGTGTGTACGCTCCCACAGAATAATGATTAATTGCTCTGCTTCCTAAAGAGGGATAAATTAGTAAACTGGTCACACAGCCTGTGATGTGGCCATGTGACTTTCATGTCAGGTAACCTAATAACCAACGCATGGGCTAGTCAAGAACCTTTATTTCCCTCCAATTATCTGGTTATATGAAAAAAAAAAATCATTCTGGTACCTATTTACTGAGCTGTCTTTCTGAGGGTCAACCATCTGAATTGCTTTTAAGGCTGTCCAACAGGAAAACAATTGAAGGAAAAGTAAAAACTGGAGTTCACCACCCAATGTTTGAGCCCAGTGTCTGAGGGTGGGAAGTACCTGTTTGTTGGGCTGATATTTTCCTACTTTTAATGACAGATATGGTGGCATGCAAAGGGAGCACCAGGGCATGACCCTGATGAATGAAACAATTCACAGGGAGTTCATAAGAATTTCCTTGTCACATGGTGCCAGTGTCTCAGTGAGCCGCCTTCTGCCATGGCGCCCCACACCGAGGACTAAAACTAGAAAATCAGCTGAAGGAAAGAAAAGGAATAAGTAGAAGGTTAAGCAAACACATTTGAACTCCAGGTACAAAGCAAGGGTTGGGTAAAGATTTCCCATAGTTTCCTATTTGCCTTCCATGCATGCAGCCTCATTCTGTGGAATTCTATAAACAAAAGAGGTGATTGTCCAGCTTGGGCAGCAGGGCCGTGAAGGGGATGTGCCTTACAAAGCTAGTTCCATGTGCGTGTGGTTCTGTGTCAGCTAGGTGGCAACTGGCCTTTACCAACCTGGTGTTTGCTCAGAGGAGTTGATTAAAATCCATAAAGTGGGACTGCGAGTGTCTACTGTTCAATTTTTGTAAGGTTGGCAAATACATCCGAAAAACTGAGCACTAGACACTCACAGCCCCAGTTTATGGATTGCCATTTTGGGGTAGTGTCTTTGCTGCATATGACACCAATGGTAGAGAAAAGAGGGCTCAGTTTCCTACAGTGATATATCTGGGCTCCATTTCCAATCCAGCGTTCCCGCTCAATCATGTCAGTTAAAATTACGAAGTGGGAAAGAGAGGTCGTTGGTCCATGGATTTCGGTCTTTGGAATTCTATGAACTTAAAAAAAAAAATAGCCCGGGCTTGTGGGCCACATGGTGGGAGAAAAATGTTCAAAGAATGACAGGTATAACGATGGCTGCAAAATGGGTATTGTCACAGACTCTTTAAAGCATGCTTTTAAATTGCAATTAGAAAACATTTTAAACAAACACATAAGTGCATAAAATAATAGACTAGAACTCCATGTATACACTACCTAGATTTACAAGATCTTAACATTTTACCTCGTAAGCCTGTGATCTCTCTTAAACCAAATCACTTACCCATCTCCTTTTTCTCCCACCCTGCTCAGCAATGATCTGTTTCTTCTGGTTGGTTTGTATTATCCCCATCTATTTCATTTTCTTTTAACTACATTTCCATATATCCCAAAGTAAGATGAGGTATTATTTTCTGTCTTTTGAAAATTTACATAATGTTTTCTTACTGTATGTATCCTTTTTGCAATTTGCCAGTGGTGTCTTTTAATGCAAATGCAATTAGTACAATTCAGCCTTGGTGTAAGCCAGAAGGAAATCCTTCTTTCCAGGTGTTTGGAGTTGCCTTAGCAGCTGCTCCAACTGTCCCAGCTAATCTTTCTTCACAGCATGGCTGACATTCATCTTGGCTTCCTATTTATCACTTTGGCTCAGTGCATGTATGCAATATCTTTAAAAGTCTTCGACCCTTGATCCACATCCTCATCTTGCTTATTGAGTGGTTATAAAGTTATTCCAAGGAAACAGGAGGTCATAAAATCACAGCAGAAGATGGAAACCCATACTTAGGTAGTTATTTATTTTTTTTATAAAAGAATGAATCCTTTGATTTCTCTTCTTTGTTAAATCAGAGATTTTTGCCAGACTCCTAACCTTATTCCCACATACCTGCAAGCGGCCATGCCCTCTCCAGAGAGGGCATTGAGGAACCCCAGCACGGAAGAAATTATTTCTTGTAATAGTAACCGATTAAACTAGTTACCAGCTGCGGAGCATGTTTCAGCACTTAAGTTAATTGAACTGTTGCAAACTAAATATGATTCTAAATTGTTTCAGTATTCCAAAACACTTCATGCGTGCAGATAAAAATGAAAAAAAAAAATTACCAAATCGGTTTGAAATGTGCAAATCAGGCATACAGCGCTGACATTTAGATCTATGACCTGATAACTCTGCAGCAGGTACCTTGAAAAACTTTGTGGGCTTTTTTTTCTTCTTCTTTTGCTAAACTCTCCTTTGAAACCCCTGAACCACTACTTGATGTGATATTCAATAAGTGGAAGTCAGGCTGCAATCAGAAGGGGAACTGTCTGCATCAGTGTTTTTTGTACCAATTTGCCCAGAAAATAATCTCTTCGTGATTCATTACACAGGCCAAAAAAGAAGAATTGTTGAAAGGAAGTTGAGCTTAATAGAGGAAATGCAGTATTTTATTCTGGGAGAAGCTGGCTAGATTTTGGTTTGTGAATCTGTTTGTAGGGCATAATTCTCCTTGAGGTGGCAATCTTTCTGTATTTTGGACCACTGTGCACAATCAATGAATCTTTACATTGAAGAAGGAAGCAAGTGCTGAAGTAAAACCTGGCTGGTGAAAAATGTCACTCTTTCATCTGATATGTCCCTTCTTCTCCATATCTTTCCCATCACCTAACAAATATATGGATGACATTCTATTTCCAGAACTTTTTATTAGGTGTGAATTTTCCAACCCTTTACATAGGTCAGGCCAAAGGATAAGATTGAATGGATTGTTTTGAGAGGACCAGAAGGAGTGTAAACCTGTTGGCAGTTTAATGAATCATCATGAGCAACAAATTGCGTGAGGCCTGTAAAAATTCTCTCTCTGAGGCCTCCCCTCCACCTCCCAAAGAAAACGTTAGAATAAAATCAAGAGAAACACCATGTCTGTTGTTTTTCAGAACTTGAAAAGATAAATAAAAGTCAAAGAATTGTAAAACTAACATCAGGATGAGGGTCTTAGATGTCACAAGTATATATGCTCAGGGTCACATGAGGAGGGTAAGTTCCTGGCTTCAAGTCACACAGTGGTAGAGTCTGGGTTAGAACATAGGCCATCGTCATTTCAGTTATACCAGAAGCTACTGAGCACCATACACTATCAGAACATGAACCAGCAATGCATCGACAAGGACAAAGCTATGTAGAACAAACAGTCCATAAGGACCACGTGGATACTGACTGAGCAGTCAGGCATGGCTGGAAAGGGAGCAGGTCCATTTATTACAGATTATTACAGTTGCATCAACAGTACGAGTTGGGAGGTCCGTGACAGAGTCTTCTCCAGAATATCTCTTCCATGGCTTACAATTAACTGGGAATTGAATACTTGGTGATTCGAAAATTTCTTTTAATTAAACTGAAGATACTCCTTTGAAAAATAGTAAACTATAGCCATTTCCAGTTCTAGCCCACCACTGCTCAGGTAATTTCAAGATGAAAGCTAGTTGTGTTAAGGCAAAAATGGGAGAATTCTGAATATCCATGCCTCACTTCCTGGAGGAAGGCTGGAAGGACAATGACACCTTTGGAAAAATATCTGCTGTGTCTCAGACACTGTTTTAGTCAGTAAAGTGGCAAAAACAAATTAATGAGGGACCCTATCTTTAAGCAATTTGCAATCTAGTGGATGCACACAATGTGCTGAGTATATAACTAAGGAATGTTCCATGATCTATGGAAATGAAGCCACCACTCAGAAGGGAGGATGGTCAGCAAAGGTGTCATGGAATCTTTATGGCCTGAACTGCCCCTTGATAGGTAGAACTGGGAAGCAGGAGAAGCAGAAGTAGTGAAACCCTTTCTTTCCCAAGATTGTTCCTGGAACTGAGAACATTTAAGATTTCCCTGATCTGTCTGCCACCTTTCCATGACTTATTTCAAATGATCCTTTCTCTACAAAAACTTTCCTGACCTCTCTCTCTCCCCTTTTTTTTACCTCATATTTGTAGAACTGACACCTTCATTTTTGTGTTTCTTGCACAGTCACAGCGATGATAATATCATATTCTAATTTATTAATTTGCCTTTGTTTTGCCCTTGAATTTGTGAGGATGTTGGCTGGCTGACTGGATGGATAGATGAAAATTGACAGAATTTTCAAGTTGAGCTACACTGATCCCCACATGCCCTGATTCTGCTTCATTTCTGGAATATCATTCTTCTCAAGATCATATATAAGTGGCAAGTTACGATCCTTGAGTTGGGAGAGTGATTCCTGAAGCCTCCTCTGAGAAATTGGGTGTATGGAATACTCATGCAGTGGCATCTTCCCTCTTATGGCTCATTAAAGAAACCACCCTCTGACACAACAGTTTTACTAAGACAGAAATGTGATTTCTTCATTTGAGAGTAGTTATCACAAGCTCGCTCCACTTGGTCCATGCAAAACATTGGCTTTCTTTCCTCAGAGCTTGACAACTCCCCAACAGGCAAACTCTGGGAAAGTTGTCTGCTGCTTCTTGCTTCTAAACATCTTCTAAACATTGTTTGCTTTTCTTTCCTAGCTGCACGGTTCTGATTTTGGATTCTTTGAATTACACGTCATCCAGAATAACTTTTAGGGGCTTTTACTCAATGAGGAGCTTGGGTCAGGCAAGAGGGATGCGGATCATTGGGGCACAGAGCCAGCTTTCCCAGGAGCTGGCCATTATTTAAACAATCTGGTTACAGTTCTAGGGAACCTATTTGGGAGAAGGGAATATCTTCTGATCCTTAGAACTTAGAGAGGCTTGAAACTTAGAGCAAAAGCCCCACCTGAGCTCACATGGATGAAGCTGGGGGAGATTTGCTCATGACTTCTAAATAGTCATCCAAAAAGTCTCATTTCTGTGTCCAAATGAATTGTCACATCATATGCATCTCTTACCAGAAATCTGTTTATCAAGAAAGAGAAGCCTGTTGTCCCTAATTCCTCTTGTCCAGGTGACTGATGTTAGTTAGTTTTCAGCCAGAACAATTTATTTCTAGCTGAAACCAAAGCAGACAAAAATGCTGCCGTGCAGTAAGATTTCTTTTCTTGAAATGATAAATGGGATGAAGATACTTATCTGGGAGAACAGGTTTCAGGTGGAGCTTCCATCAACAGTACTTTGAAATGCATTGTTAGACTATGGCTGACCTAGGTAAGGAATAAAAATAGCATGTCATATTTTGACTACATTAACTCATTTCCAACACAAGAGGCTGAGTCCCCTGCACAATGATAGACTTGCTTTGAAATTAGAAAGCGCTGACTTTGTTAATAACTCTAGAGCCAGTTCTCAATTATTGGCATTTCTTGAAAGATATCACTACTTTTCCCAAAGCTATGGCTCAACCTTAGAATTCATCTCAGATCCCCAATATAGAGAACAAAGCTTTAAATTAACCTATCATCCTCTTTATTATTGATTGCTCCCCTAAAATTATCCCTTCTGGGTAGTATGTATATGGAGTCAGCACAGAAACCCCAAGAAATTGACAAACTGAGAAATGATTAGGACAACCTGACAAGGAAATAACTGTCTACCCTACCTGTGTGTGATCCTAGGAAATTTATTTCTTTACATCTTAACCTCATTTTCTTCGATATAAAATAAAAAACATAAAGCCTATTTTGTGGGGTTGACATGCCCTTTCCAGAGCTTATCTATGTAAAAGAACTTGGCAAACAATGAACTTACTCTCTCCTCTTTTAGTGGCTCAATTGGGCAATTGGAATGTCTTTGATAAAATGGAAAGTTATGGTGAAATCTGAGGTCAAAAGGATACCATTTTATATAAGATTTTTTAAAAGTTCTCATACACTATTGTAGACAGTAAAGACGAAGGGAACAAAACAAAACAAAATCTCTGACCGAGGTTGGAACTAGACGCTCTGGGTTCTAGTTCTGATTTTAATATTGACTGGCATTTAGTATGGTATCTGGCGCATAGAACATACTTTTCCAATGTGCTTTACCTTTCTAGGCACTACTTTTCACATATCTGAAGTGGGAAAGATAGCTTCCAATTATAACATTCTATGGAAATAGAAAAATATACTTAACTCATTAACTTCATCTTTTTCTTTCTATTCTAGCAACATATACATATTCTCCTCCATTAATTTATTTTCCTTTACTTTCATGTTAATATTCTCCTGGCTTTTTTCTTTAATTGTTTCTTCTTTATACATGTTCTTCTTAAGATGTATCATTAACTACAATAACATTGACCTCCTAAAGAATATGGAAGATGACTTCTAAATCAATTCCTCCAACCCAAATCACTCTCCAAAGCTACAGACTAATAGACTTAACTTCTGGACATTTTCCCCTGGAATTTTCAATATAGTATGTCCAAAACCAAAAATGTTATCTGATTCCCTAAAAATATATTTATATTTCCCTTTTCAAAGCTTCTCATCAACTCAAATTTCCCTGGCAAAAACTCATGAATCATCCTAACTCCTCCTTCCTTTTCATCATCATATCTAATCTCATCAAATATAAGATCACCAAGTTTGTTTATTCTACGTTTTCCAAAACTTTCATATTGATCTATTTTGATCCTTATTATTCCAATTAAAGTCAATTCCATTATATCTTTCATTTAGCAGTCAATATATTGCTTCTAAAACTCTCATTCCATCCTTCCTTGTTAGGGCCCATGGATGGTTTCATACTGCTCTCGAATCAAACATGAAATCAGTATCATAGAGTATAAGTTCATCTAAGAATGGTCTCTACCCTCCCCACAAAACATTTCTTTTCACCATGCTCTCAGCCTCATTTCTCCCTGTCCTATAGCTCTGCTCTTACTTCATCCTTTGCAGCTTTTGGAATATACCCCACTCCAACATATTTCCAAAACTTTGCAAAAGCTATCCCCTCTGTTTGGACTGTCTTCTCTCGCTTTCTTTATCGAAGCGGGCCTGGGTCTTTTTCCCATGGTGGTTAAAATTCATGCTTTGGAGTATGACATGCCTAAGACAAAATCCCAAGTCTAGCACTTACAAGCTCTGTAATGGTAGGCAGGTTACTTATGTTCTCTAAATTATAGTTATATCGCCTTTAAAATGAAAATAATAGTACCCGCTACATAACGTGGTTTTAAAGATTAAATAACATTAAATAAAGATTAAATAATCTTTGATATGGCATTTAGTATGGTATCTGGCACATAGAACATTCAATAATTATTAACTAATATTTTTCCTTTACAACTAGACTCTAAGTTCCTGTCCCTATACCACAACCACACCTCTCTATGTCCTGATCTGTCCCTCCGTGATGTCAGGGATAGTCTATTTTGTTCACATTTACTTTACATTTATCACTGTGTCTGACCCACAGCAGGCCCACCATAAAACTGTTGTCATCTCTATCAAGATTTAACTCTAACATTGGTTCTTCTAGGAAGATTTTATTAAACTCCTCTAATCTTCCCATGGCATTGGTTAAATATTTGTCTTAAGTAATAGGCTCTGCTTAGATACTATTGGAATGATTTTCTTTCTTCTCTAGACTCTTGAGTTTCTGGAGAACAAAAGACTATGTCATTTATATCTTTGAATCCCCAACACCTTTCCCAGATCCATATAGTAGTACTCAAGAAAAGATTTTTGAATCAATGAGTGAATGAATGAATGAGTTCTCCCTATTACTCTTGTCTTTCTCCTTTTGTTTTCTTCTTATCATGCTCCATTTGCATTCATTTATAAAAATCAGACAGAGAATGTGGAAACCAACGGATATCAGGCAGGTGAGACCATTCTTCACCCTAGAGTAGGCATCATAGACAGCCCCCGGTGTTCTGCTGAAATACCCATAGGACAGTGGCACCTGAATTGGGAAGGTTCTTCTATGACAGGAGCTCTAGACAAGCTTTCGCCTGAACAAGGGGATGAGAACAGTACAGGCCAGCTGCTGGGGGCTGGGCAGACCTCCCTGAAGGTTGTCTGGAAGCCTGGTATGTAGGTAAGGGTCCACCCTCTGACTCTGCCCATAGGGGTTTAAATAAGAGGCCGGAAGGACTATGAGTTTCTAAATACTCAAGGAAGAGTGGCTAGAGATGGTCTGAAAAGGAAAAGGAAGACTTCTCTACTCTGTTCTCTGGGCCACGGCCTCCAAATCACCTTGCAGACAAGGCAAAAAGCTGAGGTGACCCTGATATGCATCAGAGTGAAAGAGAAGAATTCTTTCAGCACCTACAGGATTGGTGCCAGGGAGTTAACATTTGGAAACCTCAGCGCAGCCCGGTCCTTGTTTGAAAAGCGGCAGATCTTGAAGCAAATGCCAGTGAGGTGCAGAGGGGAAGATGTGAGGACAAGGACTTCAGGAGTGAGCTATTAAAGAATGTTCAAGAAACCAAGAAAACTGATAGCTCTTTTTCTCGTCAAGAGAGGGAGAGAGGGAAGGAATGAGGGAGGGAGAGAGAGAGAGAGAGAGAGAGAGAGAGACAGGAAGCCATTCAAAGGAGCATTCATCGAAGCAGTCTGCTCAGAGTTTTCAGGGAATTGGGAGGGCAGATGCTACAAGGTTATTGGAGTCAGTGTCAAATGCAAGAACAAAGTGGCAGTGACATGAGCTAAGAAATGACTAAGCACTCGAGGCCTGGAGTAGCTAATAGATGGATCCAAATGCCAAGTGAAACAGTTGTCTCAACTCATTTGAATACTTCTGAAGAGGCGATGAAAAAAATCACAGGAAAAAAAGGAACCTATTCTCTTCTGGAATATCCCAAGATAAGAAGACAATATTGCCTTATTCTGTTACACTGGATTATGATTGATCTAGCCTCCTCCTTAGTCACTTTCTCAGAAGTTTTACAGTGGAAGTTTTAGAACCAGTGCACATAAAGATTCCTTTTGATATGGGGGCCTTTCCTCTTAAGGAATCGCTTATTTGCAACATGGGACTTCCTCTCTCTCTCATGACGATGCAGAGTTTTAAGTTAAAAGGCATGGTTTGGCACAGAAGTAATTAAGCTTTTGGTTTATATAGAACTTGCTTCTTCTTCCTCCCATTTCTGTTTCTCCTTTTTCCTCAGTGTTTCTGTATTTGGGGGAAGCTGAAGAATTTGGGTCTGAGGGACACAGTGAAGTAAAGAAAGAAAAGTTAGAGAAGGCAACTTCACATTATGGATTTTATGCTCTCTCAGGGAGATTTTGTATGTGAAGAGTCATTGAGCTAATGGTTGGCACATGGTAGATGCTTGATAAACACTCCTATCCTTGCCACTCCCTCCCTTTTTAGTTTCCTCTCTCCTTAGCTCCTCTTTATTTTTTCTTGATTAAGAAGGATAAATATTGTTTTGAAGTGAATTATCGATAATGACAAAAGCTATCATTTATGAAATATCTCTTCTACACCAGATTCTATATCAGGCATTTTTGTCATCTCAGTTATGCTTTATTGCAGCACAGAATGGTAGGGTCAACTATACCTATTTTCCAGATAAGAAAACTGAGTAAACACGAATTGAGTCCCTGACTTTACAGCTAAAAAGTGATGGAGCTAGTAACATTCAGGTTTTCCAGACTCTAAACCCATTATTTTTTAATGTGCTGTGTTTCCCTCATGGACTATGCAAATGTGGCTTTCTTGGAGCAAACCTATGTCACTCAATTGTCCCTTGGGTCAGAGCTAGTTGAGTTGGTGAATTAGTTTTGGGTAGCCCTCCCGTAGGCATGCTCCTTTTTCCAAACTTCTGCTTGAGCAGCATCTAATCATGGCATCCTTTTAGTCAAGCACCTCTGATCATCTCCTGTAACTGGAACTCATCTATATCTACCCCTATATCACTGTCCTATTGGGGCCCAAGATTTCTATTAGCTAACTAAAAAAAACTTGTTTGAGCTAATAACTCTTAATTCCAAATCAGTTCCCCTCCTTAAGTACTGAATGTGGAGTCAGTGCCTAAGATGGGAATTTCAGTTGGTAAGGAGTTTCTGGGAGAAAGAAATTTTTGAAGTAGACCAAGCTTTACTGCCTTTCAAATTTCAGTGAGGAAGGGTCATCAATTCTACCTACAGGCTGGCAGCTCCTTGCTCACAAAAGACCCCACCAAAAAATCACCACCAGGTGTTGAGATCTGAGCCTCTAGTTTTCTAAATAATAAGCTCAAGTTAGGAATGACTTTCTCTGATTTTCAAAAATATTTATTGAGCACTTACTATCTGCTAAGCTCTATTCTAGGTAGGAGATTCAGTGAGGGAATAACTCAGGATCCTGGAGAGGTTCTATGCTGCTGGATATTTTCACTCTGTCTTCCTTTTTTTATGGCCATTTTTCTAGCCTGTTGAACACTTGGGAAGACACCCTTGAAAAGATCAAGTATCAAATGGCTAGAGAGAAAAGAATAAGAAAAAAAGGAGAGGATATTAGTTTTAAACTGCTCATTTAGAATTACTAGTTTCAATCAATGACAATTTTAAGATATTAAATTCATTCTGGAGTAACTTGTCAAAAAAAAAAAAAAAAACCCAGAAAAAGTGCCATTACTGATATTCTCCAAGGTTTTTCTAATAAGATCAGGGTCAGTGATGGGAAATAAGCTGGAAGATGAATAAGTTGTCAGAATGCAATTGAGTTCCAAGGAGTTACCACAACTTCCCAAGAAACGCAGCATGAGCAACTTTGTTCTGAGACAATTATTAGTGAGGCCTTCGGTGAACTAGCCCAGGGAAGAGCTGCTGACTTCTCATCACATAAAATAGCACTGGACCCTTCTTGTACTTAACCTATTGTAAAGCATTTCCTGGCATTCTCCTCTGAGATAAAGCAGAGAAAGAGGCAGCCACGGGAAACCCCTCCGCTCCTCTGATTCTGCACTCATTTCTATTTTGTCAAAAAGTCTTGATAGATTCTTCACAGGGCCTAACTGGAACCAGATCCTACCTCCATCAGTTACTAGCTGCGTGACTTTGGCAAGCCTTTAACTCCTCTAAGCCTCAGTTCCTATATCTATAAAATGGGCATTATATTAATGGTGACTAATAGTAACAGCAAACATTGATACAGTGACTGTTTCTCTGTCCAAGCACTGCGGGCCAGAGATAGATCCCCTCATTGGATGCTCACAGTCCCCATTAGTTAAGTCCCCATCAATAGCTATTATTATCAAGAATTATGGTCATAGCTCAGAAATCAGTAGAGGTGACATTTTAAAAAATCATATATATTTCTTTTAATTGCAAATGACTGTGCAACTTCTCTGATAACCATCTCTGCTAGGAGGCGTTTTCATCACTTAATAAATGGCCTACTTTGGAAGGGCTTCTGCGCTCAAGTAGATAGTGATACCTTCAGCTCCCACCAGTGCTCTTAGGACTGTAGGATAGTGAGCCACTTAAATGACTGAAAATATATACTAGGTAGTAAACAAGTACATAGAGTCCTTAAGTGCCATAGTGATTTCTTGCTGAATAAAGAGAGAGACAGAGAGAGACAGAGAGGGAGAGAGAGAGAGAGAGAGAGAGAGAGAGAGAGAGAGAGAGAGAGAGAGAGGTTTTCTACATGGTTCATTTGGCATCCTTTAAAAGTGAAGCGGGAAATCAATGTCCCCACCTGTGCCCCTGATTCTATGACCTGCTCTATGATTTGGTTTGCAAATTCCCAACCTTGCAAAACCCAGAGGGATGCATGGGTTTCATTTTCTGTAGATCCTGGTGAAGTCTCCTTGTCATAGGTCTCTGTCTCTAAAGAACACATTCTTCTGGAAAGAGAAAAGGGAGAGTCCCTTTAGTTCTGCCATCTCTTCTTTCCATCCTGATAGCCCCCAGTCCTTTCTCTGTTCCACTCTTGTTATGAGATCTGTTAGAAAATAAAAATCAATTTTCTAGTTGACTTCAGCCAGTAAAATTTGCTCATAGGCCCTCTAACAACAACTCGATGAATCCAGCCACATTTCTCCCAGGTTACAGTTCAATAAAATCTCCCAACAGCCTTTATCACAACTCCCCTTCATACAGACCCCTCAGCAGCCACTTTTCATGATCACTTTTAAACCTTCTCGTAGGGATCTATTTTGTCGTTTAGTTGTCTGGTTCATTTGGGGAGGTAAATTGAATGGGGACAGCAAGGGTGAGGGTTCAGTAACCAAAGCCCTGGGTTTTTAGCCACCCTTAGTTATTCCATTGAGTGTTTGCAGCAAAATATTAGAGCAAGAGAGAGTAACTTTAGACAGTGTTGACTGCTAAAGGCTTGAGATACCTACGTCCCAGGCATCACCTGGTCCCTGCATCATAAGCACTACCTTTGAATCATTCATTTATTTATGGTAGACCATGGATGAGAAACACTTTATGAACCCCTACTACGTGGGCAGTAATGGAGCTACCGAGAAGACAAGGACCAGGTCGCTGCTTACAGTCTAGAAAGGGAGGCAGACAAGCAAGCTAACAGGGTCTCTAGAGTAAAGGCAATGGATCAAGGAGTCTTCAGTGGCTTTCAAATTGCAAGAGAAGTTTCTTCTCCCACCAGGGGTAGGGATGTCGGAGGAAACACTTCTAGACATGGTTTCTAGGCATTGAATCTTTAAAGCTGAAGATGAGTTAATTATGGGAAAAAGCAGAAGATAATGTTCTTGAACATCAAACAGACTTATACTAAACTTTCATGTCTACCATATATTAGCAGTATTACCTTACACAATTACCTAGCCTCTCAAAATTCAGGTTGCTGAGCTCTACAATAGATATAGCCTGTTTGTAGAATTTTGTGAAAATTAGCAAAAAATATGTAAGCATAAGACTCATTTCTAACACTGAGTAAATACTCAATACATGAGACTGTTTTTGTTAATATTGTGTACAATAATTATTTATTTTATATTATAAAATTTATTGAGGATTAAATGATAGAAGCAAGGCATGCTCTATTGAGGAAATTTTAAAAAATCAGTTTGATATTGGCAATAGGTATGGAGGAGCTGGGTAGGAGACCTGGGTAGATGACTCACATGGATAGTCAGGCAGGAGACAGCTCATTAAGGGCCTTGTAACCTGTGTTAAGGAGTACGGGTTATTTTTCTGGGAGGGTATGGGAGCCACTGATGGTTAACATTTTAGGAAAGTTTGTGTGGAAGCAACTAGACATCCTGGTGATGATGATGTGGCCCTTCCTGTTGTCAGCTGTCTGATGCCAGCTCACAAAGCCTTGGATCATTTGCCACCTAGCCATGGAAAATAAAAACTAAGGAACCACTTTGGCTGTGAAAAATTTTCAGCAATTTTTCAGAGAGTAAAAATTCTCTGTAAAATTTTGATGATTTCTCCCTGTCACTCTAAAATGCCCTGAATTTCAAGCAGCTATTATGTTGCTGACTCACTTCTAGTTTCATAAGGATCTGGGTTGAGTTGTCATATGCTATAAATCTCTAGTTACGGAATCTCTCTACTGCTATAAGGTAGACTTGGAAGTGTGTCAAAGGAATTCAAGGTGGGCTAAACAGAAGCTGAGTTCTATAATTTTGCTCTTTTTTTTTCACTATAAAGAGACATATAATGTTTTTATAGAAGGTCATTATTTAATTTTTGTCTTAAGGAGGAGATGTCAAGGCATGGACTTCCAAGAGGTATGTCTGTGTAAGACTGATTGTATTTAACATAAATTTCCCAGGGCTTATTTTAATGCTTTATGAAATCTCTATATCATTCATAAAAACACATGTCTGATCTCTGACAGAAGGCAAATTTCTCTTTATTTAATTATTTATTTTCTTTATGGCTGAGTAATATTTCTTTGTATATATGTACCACCTCTTCTTTATCCATTCATCCATTAAGGGACACCCAGGTTGCCTCCATATCTTGGCTATTGTAAATAATGCTGCAATGAACATAGATATGCACATGTCCCTCTAAAGTAGTGTTTTGAGTTTCTTCGGATAAATATCCAGAAGTGGAATTACTGGATCCTTCTGTTTCTTGTTATACCCTTTGTTTTAAAGTCATTTTGTCTGGTATCATTATTGCTATCCCAGATTGTTTTTTTCATTTTCATTTTCATGAAATATCTTATTCCATCCCTTTACTTTCAGTCTATGTGTGTCTTTTGATCTGAAACGAGTCTCTTGTAGGCAGCATATGTAAGGGTCTTGTTTTCTTATCCATTCAGCCACCCTATCTTTTGATTGGAGCATTTAACCTTTTTTCTTTTAAAGTAATTATTGATATGCAGTTATTTCTATTTTATTATTCATATTTTTGATACATATTTTTTCTTCTTCTTGAAGAAGTCCCTCCAACATTTCCTGTAGTACTGGAATGATATTGATGATCTTCTTTAGCTTTTTCTTGTCTGGGAAGCTCTTTATCTGTCCTTTGATTCTAAATAATAGCTTTGCTAGGTCAAGTAAATTTTGTTGTAGGGCCTTGCTTTTCATCACTTTGAATATTTTATGCCAATCCCTTCTGGCCTGCAAAATTTCTGTTGAGGAATCAGCTAACAGTCTTATGGGAGCTCTTTTGTAGGTAATTAACTGCTTTTCTTTTGCTGCTTTTAAGAGTCTCTCTTTGTCTTTAACCATTGGCATTTTAATTGTATGTCTTGATGTGGTTGTCTTTGGGTTCATTTTCTTTGAGACTCTCTGAGCTTCCTGGGGTTGTATATCTATTTCCTTCACCAGGTTAGGAAGTTTTCAGTCATTAGTTCTTCAAATAGATTTTCAATTTCTTGCTCTCTTTCTTCTCTTTCTTGTACCTCTATGATGTGAATGTTGTTAGACTTGTGTTGTCCCAGAAGCCCCTTAAACCATCCTCATTTTTTTGGTTTCTTTTTTCTTTTTGCTTTTCTGATTGGGTGTTTTCTGCTACCTTATCTTATAAATCGCTGATTCAATCCTCTGCTTCATCTAATCTGTTGATGTACTCTAAGGTATTCTTCATTTTGGTTACTGTATGCTTCATTTTTGACTGGTTCTTTCTTATGTCTTACATCTTCAATTTTTTTGTTTTCTATCTCTTTGTTGAAGTTCTCACTGAGTTCATCTACTCTTCCCTTAGGTTCATTGAGCATCTTTATAACCAGTATTTCGTTCTGATCTTTCATTTGGGACATGTTTTTTTGTCTCCCCATTTTGGCTCCTTCCTGGTTTTTCTCCTGCTGCTGCTGCTGCTGCTGCTTCTTCTTCTTCTTCTTCTTCTTCTTCTTCTTCTTCTTCTTCTTCTTCTTCTTCTTCTTCTTCCTCTTGCTCTTCCTCTTCCTCCTCCTCCTCCTCCTCCTCCTTCTCCTTCTCCTTCTCCTTCTCCTTCTCCTTCTCCTTCTCCTTCTTATGTATTAGGTAGGGATCTTAAGTCTCTCAGTCTTAGTAGAGTGGCCTTATGAAATAGGTGTTCTATGGGACCCAGTGGTGAAGTCATCCCTGATACCTGAGCCAGGTGCCCAAGGCATATTCCTTAAATGAATTGTGTGTTCCTTTCTGTTGTAGTTGAGCCTTGGTTGCTGTTTGCATGTCAGTGGGAGGGATTAAACTATGGGGTGTTCGGTTATGAGGATTGGTTGTTTAGAGGCTGATCCTATGGATTCAGTTTAGCAGGACTCTGATGCCTACTCAATATGCCCTTTGGGTGTGTCCTCCTCAGATGCAGCCCTAAGTAGTGCTCCAGCTCTGGTTGAAGCTGGTCATCAAGCATGTGGGCCCAAGGGCCTCCTAGGAGGGTCCCAGCCACAGGCCAAGTTCAGCCACACCTGTGCACCTGGGACCACCTGGCAAGAATCACCAGGCAATTCGCAGTTGGCCACCACCTGTGCTGGGCTTAGAGGTGCCTCTAGAGGCCAAGCTGGGAACTAAGGCTGGCTGCTGCTAGTGCCAGGCCTGGAGCTGCTCAGCAAGAAGCATGGGGCCCACTGGGGCCAGATGCTGTTTGTTTGGTTTCTGTGAACTTTTGAGAGATTTTAGGAAATTCTGCAGCTTGAGTCAAGACAGGCCATTTGCATGAGAAAAAAAAACCCCTAGAGGCAGCTTGGGTGGGTTTGCAAGTTGGGAGGGGCGGAGTCTCAGGGAATCACCTGGGCGGGGCGAGCAGTGTTAGCTAGACTGGTGGAGCTCAGATATGGCGGCGGCCTGAGTTTACTCGCTTGGTTGGAAGAGGGCTCAACAAAGGACCAATGGACTCTTCTATCACTTCTGTCTGAGAGAAAGCCACCCCTCTGGTCCTCGCCCTGAAGCGAGACAAGTCAGTTCCTCCTCGTCTATCCCTGGTGCTCCTCGAGCAGCTGTCCCAGCTCTAGAGCTCAGAGCGAGTGAATTCGTCACCAAGTAAGTCCACACGCGGGCCCATTAAGGTGAACATTTGCGATTCTCGCTGGTTTTCACAGCCTCAGCTGGTTTTCACAGCCAGAGGTAGTGGGGACTTCTCTTTCTGGCACGCTGGGGGAACCTTCAAGAGAACCTTTGCAGCCAAGATAACCCTCTTGATTCTCAACTGCCACACACAGTTGTGGGACCAGCCTATTTCGCCTCTCCGCCCCTCTTTCTGTCTTGAGGTGGCCTCTTCTGTGTGTCTCTAGTTGTAGGACTTCTGTTGAGCCAGATCTCAGATGACTCCCAAGGATGGTTATTCAGTAGTTTAGTTGTAATTCTGATGTGGTCACGAGAGGAGGCAAGCACAGTGCTTATCAACTATGCTATCTTGACCGGAAGTGTGAATTTTTCTTTTTAAGATTTTGGCTTGACTTTGTTTATCGCTGACAGAGAAAGACATTTAGCAACTTTAGGAAACTGGTACTCAAGCCTATGTGTTAAACAGGATATGTAAATATGTGGCAATGCTCAGAAAGAGAAATAGGGGCTGGGCTGAAGACAAATATGGTTTATGTTATAGTTTTCCCCACCAAAAATTGGCTTACAGAATAAACTCCATGAGATTTGAATATGATTTTGCAAAACAACTTACATAGGGTGCCTCCTTCCTTGTGAAGATAAACTTACATATGCCTTTGCATAAGCTGCTCTCTTATAGGTGGATAGTTGGATGAATGGCCTAGAACAGTAGACCTTGCCTGAAAACATAACTCAACCTACTGTTATACTTAACTTTTTCACCTTTAAAAGACGATGTCATCCCTGAATGCTTGGGCCTTGATTATTCTTACTAATTTCTTTGATATTTTTCTGTTGCTACACCTTGCTTTACTCCATTCTCTTCATGGGTTTAATCCTCATTGGCCTAAGGCCAAGGTCAAGAAGAGCAACATACAACAGACTGCCTACTTTGACTTACACCTCCTGATCAGGAAATTGAGCCTTTATCTTTTACCAAGCCATGGTTTCCTATAGGAAGAGATGCTGACTCATAACACAGGCAAGGCTATATGTATAAGCAAATATATAATTTACCTCTTATTCTGATTTCACTAGACACCAAGTCTGTGGTATTTGAGTTGTCAAATATTCAGACTTAATTTTACATAATTATACAGTATAGAATGGCATTATCTCTGTTTCCTTATTGATGTATCACCTCTTTCCTTCACTAGAAATATAGTTGAGGGTAAGGGTTTTGAGGCTTTTATTAACTGATATACACTCATCACCTAGAATAGTGCTTTGCAATAGAAACTCACTAAATGTTTGAATAAATGAATGACTGAATATAGAGTCAAGACTTTCTTCTTTGTTTAATTCCTATCTTTGTTTCATGTATGTTTTTGTTGTCTCCCTTTGGGAGGGCTCATAGTGTCACCTACAATGAAAGAACTTACAGTTTTTTTCAAGATCATAACATTTTATCGTGAGAAGATGGGTTTTCCATGTCTATTCTTTGTCACTGACAGTGGCTGATTTTATGTCAACCTTTTTATATTTTTTACATATCTTGTAATCCTGGTGTTGCTTTTAGCAGATGCCTATTTTTCTTAAGTTATTTTTTCATGTATATAAACTTATTCCTAAAATCTTATTAAACTTAATTAAATGCTTTATTTTTTATCCCCACAAACTAGATTTTATTTTCTTTGCTCTTACTCATTTAATCTTCTCATATGTAATTCTTTCCTTTTAGGTCATCACATAGGAATTGCCTGGGTTTCTTGATAATATCTGTTTTTATTTTGGTGTCTTTTAGTATTCTTTTAATATAGCCAGGATCAAATAAGTCCATTCCATATACTTGGTGGGAAAGTATTAAGAATTAACTCCTAACAGCCCTCCTTCTTTTTATCCTTTAAGTTAAGTTGCCAGGTAGATTTAAAGAATGAAACGGAAGGTCACTCAAGCAAGTATCTATTTTCTTCTATAAGAAAGAGACAGTCCTCTAAAAGTCATATCTAGAAATAATTTTTTTTTCTATTGACAGCTACTTTTTTGTCCAAAAAGGCAGATAAATAATCTGTTGTAAAGGAGTAGTGAAGGCACCTTTTTATACATAATAATGAGTTTGACCAAGTTTTGATCAAGTTTCAAATGTTCAGATAAAAAGATAAAGGGACAGAGATAAAAGCAATAAATTATTAATACAAAATGCACAGATTTTTTACTAGCTATAGTGGTGAGTACACTGTCATAATAACAGCTTTGAATAAATGTGATGTATTTCTGTGTGTCTTCTTGAGTAGGTAGTCATGAAAATGACAAGGTCAATTAGGACTTAAGGGAAACAAGAGAGTACAAAACAAAGTTGAAACACTCAGTTGCTAACCTCCACCACCACCTCCTCCCACAAAGATATTATCAATTCTTGGTCAACATGAATTTGTGTTTGGGTCATGAACCATACCTACATAATACTTGTATGCAATTGTCAAGAAATACAGGCAGGTTTCACATTATGCGCCAGCTCCAATCATTTGGTAGTGGCTGCCTAGAACCTTTCATCATGAAGGATTCTCAGGTATTAAGTAGTATCTGTGAGCAAATGTGTTGTAGTCATCAACAGTATCTATCATGGGCATGGTATTTGGAAGCACTAGCTTGAATTCTATAAATTTTTCATTGTTGATTCAAGTTTAATTATTACTTCAATTATGTTTAGTTTTTCTTCTGATAATTTTAGGCAGTTTCTAAATTTGATATTATAAAATTTGCTACTGGAAAGATTGATGTATCATAATATCCATCTGGCTCTTGTATTGTTTGCCCAGTTTGGATTATCACAAAATTGTACACTGGCACATTTTATAGCAGAGAACAGATATCTCACATGGACTATGAGGAAATAGAGATGTTGACCTAAGAAAGGATAAAAATGCACAGTGCAAAGTTCATCATTGTTTTCACTATAGTAATGATGTTAGAGACTTCAATTATATTGCAAAAAACAAAAACAAGCAAAAACTCTTAGGAAACCCAATCAACAGTGTATAAACTAATATGAATAACTTTTTCACTTAAGAATCAGGAGGTTGCTTATTACTTACATGTGTTCAATAGCACAATAGTGTCAGTGCTTGTAACTTTTTAACTTTTTTTTTTTTATGGCTGTCATAGGGATGCCACATCATCAAGTCTCATATCTACCTTAAAGTTAGGAAAAATGGGGTAAGGTAAAGAATCAGTGATGTCTGCTCATTTTATCAGTAAAGTAAAAGCTTTTACACATTACCTCTGACCTTCATATCTTTTTTTTAGACATACATCATATGGCTCACCCTGGTTGCAAGGGAAGTTGGGACAGCATGTATTTAGCTTTTCTGGCCTCTGTAGTGGATGGGGCAAGCAAAAGAAGGTTGGAAGTATCGAATTAACCTGTCAATAGTCTCTGACACAATCCATCCCTTAGACTAGTTGGCATCCATGCGTATCCTCTTTGTATATATACATTTTAATAGAGTCTGTTCACCCCTATTCTGCTGGAAGTACCTCCAAATATTGTCATTTTAGAGTCTAGCCTGAAGTACATCCTTCTGAGTGATGTCTACCCCTCACTATAGAGTCCAGATGTGGATTTTCTGGTCTAGTGATCATTTGCTAAAAGTCAAGTTATCTGTTCCCTTCATCTAGTGTACAATGGTGGTGAAAGAATAGAGTAACTACAATAAAATTTCCAGTTTGGAGAAAGGAAGAATGAGAACTACACACAAATTACTGGCTTATAACACACAACAAATAGCAAGGATTTTGCCCTGGCAGCAAAGTAAAATTTTTGTTAGGCAATCTTCTTATTCTTTTCTAGGAGGATCCTTAGTATCTATCTTGGTCATATCTGAAATGGACTTTGAAGAAGATGCTCTTTCAAAGGAATGTACGACCTTCTTAGTTCATTTCTTATTTGTAAAATTTTAGGTGCTTATAGGGTTAATCAGTCACAATTTAGAGGTTTCTTAAGCAATATCATTCCTTTTGAAACATAGTAACAGTGGGGGTGATTTTCCTTATAATAATTTTCAAGTGGAACAACTAAAGCCAAATACATGTGTAGACATTGTGTGTGTGTGTGTGAGTGTGTGTGTGTGAGAGAGAGAGAGAAATCCTGTGTCCTAGATTCTAAGTTTAGGGATTAGTCTAATGGGCAATGTCTTATAGAGATATGAAAGAATTAGGCTTGTGTTGGAAAATATCCAAGATTAAATCTTAAGGTATAGATGTTGCAGTTGTTAAAAATTGTGATGTTCTCATATTGCTTGGTAAGTAGCTGCTTCCCAGTATCCCCATTCCTCAGATTCAGCTGCTAAAGAATTAATATTTGACATAGTATGGTGACCTTCTAGGATCTTCCTCCAATCCTATTTCCAACATTCATTCTGGTTCCTCATTGCCTCTACCTTACCATATGTTAAAAATTTTGTTTATCACCTCTGGCTTATACCCAGTTAAGGCAGCACAGAAGTATGTTCATTGGTATGGCAGATCCTGGGGCTAAGCCAAACATTTCCTAAGGAAATTTCACATTAGGAGAATGCTGATAAAAGCCTTAAAAAGACTAACATCAAGTTGAAAGGGCAACTTGTAAGGAAGTAATAAAAATAAAGAGAAGGTCAAAAATAGGTTGGTTTTGAGACCAAGTAAGAATTCGTAGAAAGTAGATTCAGGAGATAAGTATGCTAATATAGACCAACAATTGTGGCCTTCTTCTACTGTGTGTTTTGGCACAGAGCACTGCCAGGGGGCATGTCTTTAAAGCTATGGACCCATCCTGGATACAAGCCAAACAAGAAAGGGTCTGAAGCAGAAGCCCAATTAATCAGCTATCACCAGTGTAGGTGGGCAAGGACCCAACAGTCAACAGGTCAGCTAACACGGTGTGGGCAAGAAGATGTCATAGATCTCGGAACACAGACAGGGTCCAGTGTCTAAGAGGTTAGGAATTTGGCAGAAACAACTTTAGTCATAAGGGTTGAAGCTAGATTCTAGGGCAGAAGGTGCTCTGTTGTCCTCTATTACTGCCTGCTGAATGTGAATGGGTTGAGACCATAGGTGCTGGGCATTGTCAGGGAGTCCCAAAGGCAGGATAAAGATGCAAACCAGAACTTATATAGATTTTACTGCTGAATTACCTTTTTTTTTTTTTTTGCTTTTTTAATGTTTCATCCATTCATTTATCACATTTCTTGAAAGTATATCATTATTGCTATTAATAATGGCTGACATTTTTTGGAGGGGTGCTTATAACATGTCAGGCACAATTCTAAGTGCTTTGCATATGATAAATATCTCATTAAATCTTCAGAGCAATATTATAAAGTTGGTTTTTTTATCATCTCCACTTTATAGAGGGAATGTTAGCCTCCATCAACTTTCTTTACCAAGCTCTACCAGTCTCATCTGCATCCATCCATCCATCCAGCTATTTATTCATTCAACAAATTGACATTCAAGTTGTTGTGCTAAATTCTGGGAATAAAATGGTGAATGAGATCAGAAAACTCTCTTCTTTGAAAGTTTACAGTCTAGCATGAGAATCAGACAGTTAAATCATCACTTGTGATAAACTGTGATAGGCACAACAATAACATGAAAGATACAATGCGAACTCATAGAAGGAGCACTTGATGTTGTTTCTCAAGGGGTAGAAAATCTTTGATGAATGATATTTAAAGCAAAATCAAATGATCACTAAGAGTGTGGTGAATAGGAGTAAAATTATGCTCAAGAACTGGAAAAGTACACATTTTCTAATTTGAACATAGAGTGGGAAGGACAAAAACATTGAGAGATTAGGCAAGAAAGGAATGCAGGATGCTGGGGTACAAAGGGCTTTCTGAAGGGCTTGGGCTTTATCTTAATGGCACTGGAAAGCTTTTGATGAGTGTTAAGTAGGGGAGTGGCATGATTCATTCACTTTACATTCTAGAAGTATTGCTCTGGCTGTAGTATGGAGGATGAATTGGATAGAGCAAGACTGCATGCAGAATCATTTGAGCTGGAGTCAGTTATAGTCTCCAGGTGAGAGAAAATAGTGGCCTCAACTATGGCAGTGGCCATTGGAATAGAGAAATGTGAATGGGATTAAAAGATATCTAAAAAGATGAGTCAGGCAGAACTTGCTATTGGCTTTTCACATGGAATGTGTAATATGATGTGTATATTGCTATTCATCTGGTATAAATATGACTTTAGATTTCCCACCATATTTTTGTTGAGCAGTAGCTAATGAAATACCAATGCCACTAAAATGCACATTTTCATAGTTAGTAGTACCAGAGAGGGGAACTCCTCATTTTCATGAAATAGGCTCAATATTTATGGCAAAGGATAATTTATATTAGAGCATGAGGGTGCTTAGTGTACACTTGAATATTTTGTCTGCAATTATAAAGGCAAGTGGAGGCTCCACTGTGAGACATTTAAATTTGGGGCTCAGAAGGGAAATTTGGGAGAGTTCTTCCTGACAGCAGTTATTTATTTTAAAAGAAAAGTATGATAAAAAACACTGACTTGTCACACTCAGATTCCACTCTCCCTTTTAAGATACTTTTTCTTTAAACGAAGAAGGTCTTGAAGTCAGATTCTGAGAAAACATGTTGACAGTAGCAACTTGGAAGACTCTGAACTCAGCCTGAATGCCCATGCTCAGCTGTGGCATAAACCAGAAAAGTCTCATTTTTTAAGTTCATTTTATAATTAGGAAGTACATGAACGGAAGCCCCCTTTTGGCTTTATACTGCCTCCCTATTGTATTTAACTTTGCCCAATTGAAAAGATTCATGTTTCGCGGCCAGTCTTCTCAGCAGCTATCCAGCAATCCATTGAGGGCAGTTTTTTCTTGCCTATGGGATATATTTTTATTGTTATTTCATGCTATGTTCTTTAACCTACTCTTGTTTCTATGATGTGGCTGACCAAAGTCCAATTATCAATGTCATTGTTGCTGAGCTTTATACCTTGTTTTATCAAGGTTTATATCACACATTTAATTGATATCCAGATGAAGTCAGATTTAAGGATTTCTTCTTGTCTTCATTCTGTAGCTTTCTTGTCATTTCCTAGGGAGGTTTGGAAAGTAGTTTATTTTCATACAAATTTCAAAGTGACCCATGATCAAATTTTAAGATTAAAGGATTGAAAAAGATGTATAATAGTTGTTAATGAATGATCCTCAAAAAGTGATGAAAGAATGAGAATGTGATTATTTGGGTTAACTTGTAAGGGAATTATTTACATTTTAAAAAGACAGTAATTTGAATAAGTACCAATAGCCACACTATATAAAGAACTCTCAAAACTCAATAATAAGGAAAAAATAATCCAATTAAATAATAGGTGAAACATTTGAACTGACAGTTAATGAGAAAAAATATATAGATGACAAAAAAAATACATGAGAAGTTCATAAACATTAGCCATAGGGAAATGCAAATTAGAACCACAAAGAAATACCACTATATATTTATTAGAATGACTCAGTTTTTTTTTTTTTTTTTGAATGGCAATAACAAACGTCAGCAATAATGTGAAGAAACTGAAACTAACATATTGCTAGAGCAAATTCAGAGTCGTATAGTCTTTTATAAAACAGTTTGGTAGTTTCCTATGAAGTTAAACATGTATTTACCATAAAACTCACCAATCCCTTCCTTGGCATTTACCGAAGAGAGATAAAGATACATGTCTACACAAAAAGCTATATGGAAATGTTATAGAGGTCTTATGCATAATTGTCAAGAACTTGAAACAATTCGAATATCTACCAGCTGGTGAATGGTTAAACAAATTGTGGTATGTCATACAAGAAAATACAACTTAGCAATAAAAAGGAATGGAGTACTCAACCATGAAACAGAATGGATAACTCTCAAAGATATTATGCTAATTGAAAGAAGCCAGACTCAAAAGGATTGTATGAATCCCTCTACATAACCTTCTAAAAAAGACATAGCTAAAAGGACAGAGATCAGATCAGAGGTTGGTAGGGGCTGGGAGTGAGGAAGGAATTTTTTACAAAGGGACACAAGGAAATATTTCGGGGTGATAGAGATATTCTACATCTTGATTTCTGCATGGTTACATGACTATATGAATTTATCAAAATGCATAGAACCATACACCTAAAAAGAATACATTTTATTATATATAAATTATATCTCAATATATGTAGGAAAAAATAAAGCACAAAGCTCTACTAAAAATATGCTCTTGAAGAAGCGCGATGGGACAGTTGTGTAAATAGGTTTGGACTATTCTCCTCAACATCACCTTTCATATAGAGTTTATTCTTTTGATTGAGTCACTTTCTAATTACAGATGCAAAGCACAGAATCCTCCAAGGTTTTTTACTAAGAAGAGCTCTGAATGGAGAATCTCCATGTGGTAACAGTAGGACAAAGTATCCTACTGGCAAAATGAAAATCAAAGGAAAACATTTGGACCACTCTCTACCTGGAGTCTTTTTACCAACTTATTTCCTACTAGAAATTTGAATGTATTAATAATGAACTCCAGTGTCTTATGGCATTATACTCAAGGCAAACTCATACCCCAGGGAGAAGTAATCAACTTAGTTCTTGCCATTCCTACTATACCTTAGAGAACAATAGTAGAGATAAATTTATTAGATATTTGTACAGCTATTAAAATAAAGTGTGTCTTTTTTGTAATGCATGCAAAGTAGGAGTGTTTTCTTAAAAATAATGTTAAAAGACTTTTTATTTCCTGCGATCTAAGCATAGATGGAAAAGAGCACCATATGATGTTTTACCCAATCAGGTTATAGCATAAAAGACCTAAACACGTGGATGAGGAATAAATACGTTTGATAAGCAAGAGGAAATGAAATTGAGGATGGAAAAGTGTTAAGAATAAAATGATAGCAATATCTCACAATACCAAGCACATATTGTGGGATTTACATATATACATATATACATATATTTGTATATATATAGGGGTGGGGGATTGAATTGAATGGCCTCAGCTAAAGAGGAGAGAGAGAGAGAGAGAAGGCTCTGAGTCATGGCCCCTGGCAGAGTAGCATTTGGTTATCCATGGCCAGACACAGAAAACACACAAAGTTGCTACATACCATTGTGGGATTGATGTTAATTCCTTCATTCTTCTACCTGGAACTTCAAACATTAGTCACTGGCCATCATACAAAGCAGTAAAAAGAGAGAAAGTGTAAATAATCAAAACATTTAGCTGCTTCAGTCCTGCTTTATTTAGTAGCTATCAGGAGGCCTAATTTGGCAATCGGCACTATGTCATCTGCTACCACGCATTCCAGGTTCCTTATACCTCTGGTGGCACCTTGATTAGATAGGTGCTGACCTGAATATTCCCATAGTTTTGCATCTTTGGGGATCTTTTGGGGAGAAGATGCAGAGGAGGTTGATTCAGTTTTCCATTTATTCTTACTATTTGGTCAGGAGGTGCATTTCATACATAGTCTCCTTTTACCTTGAAAGCAACAATCTGATGACTCAGGATCAGTCATTTCTGTAGGCACAGTGACCCTTTTATACCTGTTGCTGCAGCTGCCTAAGGAACATAAAATGGCTAAAGGGAAGAATCCACTTCTATTTCAAGACAATTTGAATTAATAGCATGTTTCAGTCATTTCTCATTTAGCATTAGAATTTCCAGATTCATTAAGCTTTTGTAGGTCAAACTAGTGAATACCTTGGATATTCACCTATTGTTGGATTACCCTTGCCTTCAAAAGTATCATCTGATTGGAGGCTGTGTTCTGAAGGGTACTTCATTAGTGACCCAGGGCTGCCATAACAGAGTACCACAAACTGAGTAGCTTGACAATAGAAATTTATTGCCTCATGGTTCTGGGGGCCAAAAGTTCAAGATCAAGGTGTCAATGGGGCCATGATCCCTGTGAAGTCTCTAGGATAGGGTCTATTCTAGGCCTCTTCTCCAGCTTCTAGTAGTTTATTCGCTTGTAGCAGCATAACTCCAATCTTCACATAGAATTTTTTCTTTATGTGTGCCTTTGTTTCCAAATTATCTTTTTTTTTTTTTTATAAGAATACCATTTATATTGCAATAAAGGCTCCCTACTCAGTGTGAACTCATTTAACTTATCTAATTAGATATGCAACAACCCTATATCCAAGACACTGAGGGTAGACACTTCAACTTATCAATTCTGAGGAGACACAATTTAACCCATAACAGGAACCATGAGAATCAAAATGCCTGTGTCTTCTCCAAGGCAGCAGAGTATACCATCTGAACCTGTGCTCACTGAGAGGAATTCTGTCTTTCAGGAAAATGAATGGTATCCATCACAGTTCCTACTCCATGAGGATAGGGTATTTTAAATGACCACTTTTATTATCTTTATAAGGCCTCAAATTAAAGAATTCTCCCAGGTACTCAATATATACAAATACCACAAGTGATTTGGCCACCAGACCAAGTAGGTAGCTCTCTATTGAATATCCCTTTAAGAAGTCCTCTTTCTCTGTGTGCTCTGTGCTACACATGTTTCCAGTGAAAGTTGGAATTCTTGCTGAAAAAGTTTTCCATGGATGAAGATAGATTCAAATAAAAGAAAAATTTTGCTTGCTTTTGAGTAGATTCAGTCATTCCTCATTAACACCCGTATTTTTTTTTCATTAGAGATAATTATAGAAATAAGTCTTTAAAACCTTATTTTTATGTTATTGGTTCTATGATCATGTTTGACTTTAAATATTTTTTCTAAGACCAACATATAGCCATATGTACACACACACACGATATAGTCATTTGCATAATATATAATTTAAGTGGCAATAAAAGACTTTTTTTTTTGCCTCAAAGTCAATATCCCATTAAACCACTTTGAGCTTTAGAATTGTCATTTGTATCAGGCAAAACTTTCCTGTTACATTATTCTATTTGGATGTCTTTTGTTCTAATAAGTTTTTCTTTGGAATAAGATGCTCTGGTGCAATGAAAAGATGACAGGTTTGGAGACAGGCAAATATAGACAACAGTTCAAGTCTACGTATGCATGACAAACTATATCTATTTGGTCCCCTACTGCCTCATATGAAAGATAAATATGTTGGATAAAATTGGGGTTTCTAAAATTTGACTGATCACATGGAGTGCTTATTAAATGACAGTTTTCCAGACCCTACTCCAGACAAATCACACTGAACTCTCTGGAATATGAACCAATGAATATTTTTAATGCTCCCTCTAACCCCTGCAATCCACCCTAGTTTCTCATGACTCATATTTGGGAAAATGCCATTTTAGGTTATTTCTAAAGCCCACTCCTGTTCCAATGATCTGTTGAAACCAAATAAAAGCCACTATATCAATTAACCTATTAGCTTGTATTCCTAATAGTTTTCCAGTTATTACCAAGTAGAATAGGATCTTGAAGAAAAGGCCTAGGATGGGCAACTTCCAATGAGCAGGGATGCCCAGATGTCAAGTGCAACTGAGGAAACTTGGAGAACTTAAGGATAGAATGAGGGACTCATGGATAAATTTGGGGAAAAGAAAAATAAACTGTGAATGTGTATTTTATCTATGAATATATATATATATATCAAGAAGAAACAGACTAAGTGTGCAAATTACGGATACATTTATAGATATTGCTAAAAATGGTAATGTAGATCTATATTTATTGAAATGAAAAGATATACAAGATGGATTTCTAAGTGAAAAATAGATATCTCATACAGGTTTTGCTTTTGGAAAAAAGTCTTTTTGAATTTGGAGACTATACATTTGAAGTAAGGTGAATTTCTCTGAGTGGTGAGAGTACAGTTAATTTACATGCCCTCTTACTTCCTTTATATATAAACAGATTTTTTTTTTTACAATGAGGATTCAATATTTTACAATTATAAGCAGCAATAAAGCTCTTTCTATTCTGACAATAAAAGAGAGCAAAGAGAGCGTGGGTTACATAGGGAAGTGAGAACGGTACTGGACACATGAAGGGACCAAACAGAGCAAGTGTGAGGAAGAGTTGGATGGACAGTGAGGAATCATCTCAGGGCTATAGAGGAAAGGGAAATGAACAAGGAGAAGCAAAGAAGGCTAAGCCGGGTGAAGTGTGTACTCTCCTAGGTTCTTATCACTACTCTTGGCACACTGGCCCAGGTTGCAGCCCTGTACTTTGTTCCTCCCCAAGGCTAATAAGGAACCCATGGGTCAGTGCAGCAGGGATAATTGCTGTGTGCTCAGGTGATATTGGATGGTTTAAGATTTAACTCCTCTGCCGCTGGTTGCCAGTCTGCAAGCTAGCTTGGCGCTGCTTGCTCCAAAGACCAATGCATTTTTTTCTGATATGCAACTGGGTGGCATGGTTGACTAGGAGCATGGAGAAAAGGCAAGGAAATGGAGGCTATTTATAGCAGAAAGCAATAAAGGCTTTCCTTTCTTTTCTTTACCACAAGGTATATTTCTCTGAAACTCTGCCCATGTTGTACAAAAATCAAAAGGGCAAGAGAACAAGTTCTTTAGAGCTGGTTTGAAAGTTCCAGGGCTGTTTTTAGAGCAAATCTGCCAGCTTCAGAGGAGGTTGCAACCACCCTCGGTTTCTAAATCAGCTTGATGACGGTGCAAATAGATGCAAATGAGGGTCAAATCAATTTCCATAATGAACAGCACAAGCAGAGCGGACTCCTCTCCACCTGACTCAAAATTACTAGAAAATCAAATGAAGGGGGAAGGAGAAACAAAGAAAGAAATTGCAAACATCTTAGTGACTTGAAGACTGTCACCCTTTAGATCTTGGGAATGAAAACTGCGAGGTCCAAAAATTATTCTGGACTTCATTCTGGAAGCTTGTCCAGGAATAGATGGGTCCAGTATAGCTCTTTGGAGGATTTGGGTTGTGATCAAGC
>CM053513.1:80890380-80924598 GCA_028627145.1 Eidolon dupreanum
TTAGAATAATATATCCCTACCTCCTTGGCTCCCAGGCATGTGAGGTCGAAAGGGTTAATGGGAGAAATTTAGAAAGTAACCAAAACACTGTTTATCAGAAAGTCCGTAGTCTGTTGTGATAGGCAATCTACAAATGAGAGTGCTAGGTAGTAGAGGGTTAGTAAGAAAGATTATTGGGTATAGTTATCTCTTTTCCTTAAAAGCCCTCAACTTACAGGTCAATGAGCACCTATGTACTGGAGGATATTCAAGGTCAGAGGAAACACATGCCTTACTACTGTATTGTAACAAATCAGTAAATTACAGGGCAACCTGTTCTTAACAGCCCCTGAAGGCACTGCGTGACCTTGTACCAGGCCTGTGAAAAGACACTTTCCTACAAGGAAATAACTGAACTTGTGAGGGCTCTCCGTGTGTTCAGGGTATCTAAATGCAGCAGTTACAATTTCCTTTGAAAGTCACCACACCTCCTTTCTCTCTCTGGTTTCTCAACTTTGCCCCAAAAGGACAGTAGCAAAGAGCAAGTGGAAGTTTGCTTGGGCATTTCAATGACTATACAAGGGGTAGCTAGTGATAGAATAAACACCTTCTTATCACTGGTTTATAGGTGAGTTTGAATCCCAGTATAACCTCCAGACAGACTGGAAAACAGGGAGAGGGCCTGTTTTCAATGTCACATTGAAATCACATTGGAAACACATTTTAAACAGTAAATAAATGTCAATTGGCACAAGCTGATCAGTACACATGGTTTAGAGACTTATTTGTCAGTATCTGTTAAGATTAAACTTTCATGTACTCTATGACTCAGCAATTTCACTTCACAGCCCTACAGAAAATCACACATGTGTAAAAAACTATGAAAATAGGCAAACATTCTAAGAGACATTGTAATTAAAAAAAGGAGGAGGGACGCCTTAAACATGAGGAATGGCTAAATAAGTAATGAAATATTCAAACTGTAGAATAGCATGGGACAATTAAAAAAATATGGGTGACATGTGTCCAATCCAACAGCAAATCCTGTTGGCTTTTCCTCTAAAATATACTATGTATCTGATCAATTCTTACCAATTTCATCACAAGCATCCTTGTCCAAGGCACCATCCACCATGGTTTGTTGTGAACTACGACCTAGCAATAGCCTCTGTACTGACCTTTCAGCTTCCTCTATTGCCTCCTACAGCTTATTTTCCACTCAGCTACCAGAGGGTTCCATTTAAAAGGCAAATCTGGTCACATCACTCCTGTGGCTTCTCATCACACTTAGAACAACACCTGAAGTTCTCTTAGAACAGTACCCGCTAGGCTGTACATGATACGAGCCCTGGGTGCCTCTCCAAATTAATTTCTTACCATTATCTTTTCCATACCTGCACTATGCCCCATAGTGGGCGCTCAACAAAGCATTGCTGAATCAGTCAGTGAAAGATGGGGTGTATATGCACGAAAATGGAAAGATCAGCAAGACACATGAGCTGTGCTGTGGATAAACACACTGGTTATTAATTTGATCACCTGGGTTTAAACTCTAGCTTTCACACAATTTTCAGCTGTATGGTCCTGTGCAGGTTAGTAAGTTTTATGTATCTTAAATTTCTTGTCTCAAAAATGGGATTAATAATGTATCTATCTCTAAGTGCTGTTGTGAGGATTAAATGGCCAATTTTTATAAAGCGCTCAGAGCCATGTCTTATTCATAGTTTCAATTGACATTATTTCATAACTATTTGAAGCTTCTATGACTTTTTGGTTTTTGCCTCTTTATATTTTCACCCCATGCGTAGTGTGGGGTGTGATTTTATAGCATGATTCTATTTTATAGTGTGATTAAGAGGGACTTATGAATGTGATCATTTCAGTAGAGATCTGAAAACAGTGGGTGAGACTGTGTATTTCTGGAGAAAGAATATGTAGACAGAGGAAACAGTTGAGGGAAATGCCCTGAGGTGGGGGCACTCCTGAATCTCTCTCTAAAACAGTACCTATAACATATGATGTGATGGAACACAGAGAGAAAGGAAAAACATAAATATGAAGGCTCCAAATAGGAGTGATACAATTTAATTAAGACTTACTATAAGTAAGATGAAGCTCTAATGTATATGTTACTCATAACAGTTCTATGAATTGGGAGCATCCTGAATTTTCCAGATAGAGCAAGTAGGCCAGAGACAACTGAAGAGAAAGAAAAAGAGTGAAAGGAGAGTCGGAGATGTGATGAGGTGGCATGGAAGGTGAGAGAATGCAGTCATTTCAGGGACCATGGTAACGACTTTGGACTAGATTATGGGTGAGCTGGGAAACTCCTGGAGAGCTTGCTTTAGAGGACATACATGTTAGAAGGATTACTGGGTGGAAGCAGAGTTTCCTCACCTAGGAAGATAGTGTAGTGATCTGGATAAGAGATAATGGTGGCTCCTGAATGAGCAGAGGGCTTATATTTTGGTAACAGAACCAATAGGCTTTGCTTAAGAATTAAGTCAAGACGACACCAGGACTTCTGGTTGAGCAATGATGGACTTAGGCTGCTCTTTATTGCATTTACTGAGTGACTGTGGTAGAAGTTTCAATCAAGAATTTGGTTTGGACATCCAACTAGAGACATAAAATAGGCAGATGGATCTGAGTCTCAGATTCTGAGGATCAGGTTGGGGCTATTAAAAACTAAACATTTGAATCTCTAGAACTCAACCTTGTGCAGGACCTATAATGAATTTTTTTGGTCACTAATATGGGTTCGTTGGGGTGTAAGTCAGGGAAGTTTTTCTTTTTTCTTATTCCTCTCTAAATTTCAGTTCCAAGATTTATCTATTTGATCTGATTCTTCCCACTCATTCAGGAACTGAAGGAAAGAAGATCCCACCCCCCTTCAGTTTCCATTCAATATGGTGCTACTTTTAGAAAAAAAGAGTATAGGAAGTCGATGACCATGGCGGGGCCGGGTTGTGGGGGGTGGTGGTGCTACTAAACTAAGAATTAACAATGATAAGAATTATTTAATATAAAGAAGGAAAAAAGAATGGTTTATACTGTTTTATAATGTAAGACCTCAGTAACATGTGCTTAAGACTTTCCTTTATTAAAAATTTTATTTTATTAGTTTCAAGTATACAATACATTGGTTAGGCATTTATATAGTTTATAAAACAACCCCCCTAATTGGTCTTTCTCTCCTCTGGCTCTCCACATAGCCATTACATTAATGCTGACTACATTCCCTATGCTGTGCTCCCCATCCCTGTGACCTTCAGTCAACTGCTAGTTTGAACTTCTTTAACCCTTCACCCCATTCTCCCAGCCCCCCCAACCTCCCTCCTCTCTGGCCATCACCAGATTGTCCTCTATATTTGTGAGTCTGTTTCTGATTAGTTTGTTTTTTGTTTCTTAGATTCCTCACATAAGTGAAATCATATGGTATTTATCTTTCTCTGTCTGACTTATAAAAACCTCTAGGTCCATCCATGTCATTGCAAATGGTAGGATTTGACATTCTTGAATAGAAGATACAAATGCATAAATACGTTAGCTAAAATAATCCAAAGAATATTAGTTCTAATGTTTCAAAGATAACTAGTTATCATAGTAATATTATTCTTAGCTACTATTATTCTCAATAGCTCTTCTTGTTAACTTCCATTGTTTCTGAATACCATATAGCATGCCAGGTGCTTTTCTCGGTGTTTAACATACATTACATTATTTGATCCTTATACTTTGCTGTGATATTGGTATCTCTGTTATTCAAATAAGAAATTAAAAACATGTGGTTGATTTCATACGGGCTGTCCTGGGCCAAAATTTCCCACTTATTTCATAGAATATTAATGTACTATGAAAAAAAAAGAGAGAAAAAAAGGTGGCCCTAGAAGATTGAGAAATGTTAGATTAAATAAATATAAGCATGCTTTTTAGCAGAACCTCTCATGTTATTCATTTGTTAATATAACTCTCTAAAAGTCGCTATAACATGTAGCATTTCTCAGCTACTTGAGCACAGAACCAATTTTTTCCTCACAGTTTAATATCAGGAAAAACACATTTTGGGACATGTCTCTTTAGGACAACTTAACCCTGAGTAATGATGTATGTCCAGAACTCCGTTTTTTGTGGCATTTTTCTCAAAATCTTTTTCTTGGGCCTTCAGTGTCACATTGCTATAGGCATTTGATGCTGTCTATGTTTCCGATTTCTCAGTATACCCTGGACTTGGATGTACATTTTGATGGATGTACTGTTGTTGATCATACAAACATGCTTTCACTTTGAACATGATTTCAATTTGATGGATGCCCAGAGTGTTTGTCACATGAGTAGGGCCTGGCCACATAGGATATTCCTTTGTCTAACTGCAGCTACAAGCCGTCACCCTAATGCCATGGTCATCCTTTAGGCACTGGATGCTTTGTGCCAGTCTTGGTCTCTGTTGACCTGCCTGTGTTCCTCAGATCCTCCCAGTTTGGTCCATAGCTGTCCCCATTCATGGGTTTAGTCACACCCCAGCTGACTTTGTGCCAACTCACACAGAGAGTGCTGACTACTTCAAATCCTTCCTATATCTGTGGGGGCTCAGTATGAACCCATTGCTCTAGAAATGATGAGAATAAGGGCTCGACTTAGTCATGGAGTCACAGGTCTTTGTTCCTACTGGACCCGGTCTTAATGTGATCAGATAACATTTCTGCCTCAGTCCATTATTGAGTTCTCATATCACTGTCCATTCAAAAGCCTCAGTTAAGGGACCTCTGGTTAAGGGACCTCTTTTGTCTCTTGTCAATGGCCCTAGAGATTAAATATTTAATTGTTATTCTTAGTCACTGGTCTGGAGATCAGCTATCCACACAGATGCCTCAATGTTTTGCTTAGACTTCTAGGCATCTCTTAATCAAGTGCCTCTTTAACTGTACCTTGCCTGCTATTGTTATACTGACAGATTGATGCCAATAGCAGAAGCTTCCATTTTATGAATGCTACATACCAGCTTATGCTAAGCTTTTTATAAATGTTATTTTACTTAATGGCTTTATTAGATTGGCATAATTATCCCTATTTTTCAGACAAGAACATAAAACTGTCAAAGATGATGTCCTTACAACTAGGTAAGAACAAGATTAAAACCCAGATTTTCATCCTTACACCTATGCTGCCAAGACAATGCTATTTTTCCATACACATTAAAGACATTTGATTACTATGCTTTACCTGAACTTGCTTATGTTTTCTTAATCTAAATTTAAATAGCACTTACTATAGAAAGCAAAGTTACTTTGTAACAGACTTAATTAATTAATGGGTTCATTTGCTAATTAGTTAAATATTTAGTGAAGACTAACTGGGATATTTTAAAGATATCATCTTTGATTTCAAGGAGCTCTTGGTTTTAAGAAGACAGAATTATAAACAAGTATGTAAAGAGTGTGATGGCTGCTATTATGGGCAGTTGTACCTTCAACACTTACAGTCCTTTAATGCAAAAGAATAATCAGGAGGACATTTCAAGCACTGTTGCCTTAGTGTTTTTAAACCCAATATATCTAAAAAAAAAAAAAAAGCAGTGCACATGCTTATTCTAAGTATGTTCTAGTAACTGCTAAAACTAGGTGGCCTAGTGAAATATCATTTCTCTAGGTATATAGGTGATGGTGTGTCCTTTAGTAAGTCACGTAGAATTCTTGAGATGTGTGAAAAATTGATGATAATCCAGCAATGAAAACATCAGGTTGCTTAAGGGGTTCACAGGCAGGTTATCTCCTTTATCTCCTTGCAAATTATTTATGTACCATGCTAGACCCTCTACCAGGAAAGAGGAGCTGAGTGAGAAGGCCCTAGGTATTTGCAAGTTTTGAACTAGCAAATGTTGTCATTCAATGCACTGACATTTTTGCTTGGAAGTATAAAATAAATAAGTAGTTCTACATGTGGCTGCTGGAGAGGCAAGATGGTGTCCTCGGGCAACATGGCTGACAGCCAGTCTGGGAAGGAAGAACCATAGTGACAGTTGTGCCAAACACTTTCAAGAATGTAATTATGTTAGGAATAGGGAATTTGGGGGGTGTGAACGCTCATCTCTGGATTTCTTAGGATTTTTAAATCAGAAAAAGACACTTGATAAGATGTACTATATAATGAACTCTATAACCTGCATTGGACCAGGTTATTTTTTCACGAAATACTTGTTCAAAAAGTCACCTTATTTTAGTTATTCTACAGAGAAATAAGAGAGAAATTTAGACCAGAAAGAAAGAGAAGAGCCTTTCTACCAGGATGTAAATGGGTAAAAGAGAGACAATTCATTGGGAAAGAGAAAAATTCATGGTATGGGAGGGAAGTGGGAGAATGGGGAATATCATCAATAATCCCAAAATATCATCTACCCCAAAATCATGAATTCCACTGAGGGATAATTCTTGAGTAAACAAAGTACAGGAAAACCAGCTCTGTTTTGACTGTGCCATATCAGTCAACCCTACCAGTGAGAGTCTAGGATCCAAAGGTCCTAGAAGAAGAGACATTGTCAGCATGGACAACAGTTAAGGACAATCTTTTGTTTACCATCTGCCTCATCAAACAAGACTATACTGGCTTTTCAGAAATTTTAGAATTCTGTTTTCGACATCCCACCCACCCTGCCCTCTCCATTCTGACAGACTCAGTACTCACATTTTAAGAGGGTATGTTTAGCTTTCTAATGTAATATGATAGGACTGCTAGAACTTGATGAGAAAATAACATGAAGTTTTAGCTACGAGGTAAATTGGTAGTTATACCAGTTTATCAAGCATCCTTGTATCATTCTTACTATCTGTTAAAAAACTCTTACTGGAAACAAACTGTAGAAGCAAGAAATGCAGGAAAATATGTTTAATATAGGAGTCCTGTTGTTGATCAGTTTAAGTCCAGGTAGCTCTAGAAGCCCAGAGTAGAGACAACTTACCTAATACTGGGAATCAAGGTGGCTTTTTAGAAAAGATGACATTGAAACGGAGGCCTAATGAATAACTCCACACATGTATTAGGCACAGACCTAGTGTTAGCACTGAGGTAGCAAGATTTTGAGAAAACAAAGATGATCCCCTCCTCTAAAGTGTTTTCTCTCTCTTTGAAGATCCAAGCAAGTCTAGAAATTAGCATGACCATGAGACAGTAAAATGATTATTAGCTGTGATGTGTGGTAGAGATAAGTATATAGGAAATCAGAGGAGGGAAAAGATCTCCACAGTTATCAATAGGGTCAATGTATGAATGCCTTAATTTGAGCACCCACTCTGATACATTGCCATCTGCTTTAAAAGAATTTCCTTCCATTATATGAAAACACCTGGTCATGAGGAAGTGCTTATATTAATGGATGCTTTTTCTTTTAGGGAAACCTCATGTGCTCCATCTCAAGTTGAGCTCCAAAGTCAGATAACATTAGATGTGCATACTGTTTGCCACTTGGCAATTCTAATTTATCAACAGCTGTCTGGGTAGATCACTTTTGTGCTTAGGGCCTTTGGAAGAAGTCAGAGCTAAGGAAACTCACCACCTCCTTTAGAGGCAAAAACTCACAAGGTATATACCTAATGGTCCAATCTTTATGGCTAAACAGGAGACCCACAGTATAATTTCAGACTTTTCTTGGCATGTGGAATCTGTTACTTCTGAAACTTCAAAATGTACATGTTTTCCCCAAATGAGATGTAATTCTGTTGAGTTAATTATCATACAATTATAGCAATGGAAAAGAAAACCCTAATCAAACGTGAACAGCTTGTCTAACTATTAACCAGGCCATGGTGAACCATTACTTAGCTCTGACTTGCGTGATCCATCATAGACTTTTCACCCTCTGTGAACAAATGCTTAAATGAGTCCACAGTCATTTAAAACTGAGGGAGCTGACTGCCTGTGATCGTATGATTGTCTTTGAATTGTTTAGTCATTATATTTTACTGGCATGAAGTTATGGTGAACTTCCTCCTTCTTCCCATCTTCCCCATGTGATGGAAAGGAGTGGGCAGGACATGGCAAGAGAGGTATAGCTTCCCAGGACTCTTATGTACAGAAGTGGTGACTTGTTTTAAAATATTTCTACTTATATTCTCTTAAGCTACTAAAAAAACATTAGAAGTAAAATGACTCTGGCTAAGTTTCCTTTCTAGGAAGATCCAGAGTCTAAAGTATCAAATTCACAGTATCTTTTAATATTGATTCAACTCAATCTATCTTCAGGCCAATTCAAGCTATTGCCAATATTCCAGCAAATACAAAATGACTCAGGTGTGGCATGATAAACTTTTGGTTTCACAGTCTTAAATACAAGAGGTCAGTTCATACTGATACAGGAGTATGAAAGTAGGGCTCGCTCTGGTTGAAAGGACTAGGTTGTTAGAACTAGGAAGGAAAAAAACAGGAAGAATAAAGCCAGTCAGATAGTCTGATACCACCTTCAGGGACAGCTAATGAGACTGTGCGTTCAGGGGTTCGGTCTGTCTCCAGGCACACTAGAAACTAGGCATGGTACCCAGTGACAGCCAACTATTTGTTTATCTAACCTCTGTCACTCTGGGCTTTCCTTGGTATCAGCCACAGGGACGCCTAAACCATCAGCTGCTCTGGAAAGGCAAGAACTGGTGTTTCCTGTGAGACTGCGTGGTGTCAGGCACAGGTCAGCATAAAGGCTGTTTGAATGTGGAGCAGGTTCATCTGTCTTGAGCTTTGACAGAGAGGGGTGTTTAGAAGTGGAAGCAAGTAGCTGACTTGAAATCCGCAAACATGGGCTTAACTACAGCAAATGGGGTCTTCTAATAACAAAGAGAGCCATGTAACATTTTGGTTTTCTGTTGTTTCCTGGTAACTAGGGTCTAAGCACAGTGGGTGGGGAGGGAGCTGTGGGACAAGGACAAGGCAGAAGTGAGTCCTGCTGCTGGTGTTGTTGAAACTCTCACAGCAACCACCTGCGTAACCACCCCAAGCGCCCAACTGTAAACAAACAGGCTATTCCCACAAAAATATCAGTCTCAGCCTCTTAAGAACAAGATCACCATTTATGATGTATCTTACTTTTCTCCACTCAAACCTTCTGCTAACAAGAAGAGAAAAGCAAACATCTTGAGAATAAGAACCCAGTTGGGGTGAACATTCCACGATGCCTTGAATGTCAAGGCTTGCCTTGCAAACTCACCTTGCTTCCTGTATGAGTTTTGAAAAACTGAAAGTTAACTTTGAAAGAAATCCCAAGTAGAGGTTTGCATGGGGAGAAGATTCTGGTAAGAATGAAGCATGTAAAAAGGGGCCCAGGGCAAGGCTAGGAAGAAGTCAAACTAATAAGAAGGTATGGAACAGAAAATGTATTAACAATTTGTGGAGGCGTGTGGTGCCTGCAGCAAAACAGACAGACAGGGAGAGGGAAAGGCAGAAGAAAAGCAACCCCAGAAGAGGCTGAGAAAGTTCTGGCTAAAGGGAGCAGCCTCAGCCTGAGGAGGAGTCAGAGTGCTCAAGGATTCTGGGATTGTGGTCACGGATGTTCTCCAGGAGCTCTTTGGCATCAGAGCTCAGGTTGAACTCTCTCGTCTGCACATCTAGACTCTACTGAAGGTGATGAATCTGTTTCCTGAATGTGTCTCAAGAAGTATTTCCCCAGAGAAGACGGGGATAGAGATTTCTTCATAGAGAAGTAGCTTAGCTTTGTAGAGCTCCACATAGCTACCTTCTGCCTAGGAAATGAAATGACAAGAATCTATGGCCGTGTGAATGTTTCATTTTTAACATGACATAGGACCGGGATGGGAGCAGGATGCTGGGGGCTACCTCTCAGTGTTCTGGAGGCTCATCACTGCCTTGTTTTCACCGCTGCAACCCCGAGGTACCTTCTTCTGAATAAAAAAGGGGCCAAATTCTCTTATCTAGGTTATGTGCCCAGAAAATGTGGGACAGTATGGATTATGGAAGTTTCAGGTGGCTTCTAAGCATTTTTGTGGCTCTTAGAGGTAATTTTTTTCCCCAGCAAAACTATTGATCAGAATTGAAAAAACTATCCTGGATGAACTGCTTCTTTAAAAAGGCTGTGATGCCCCTAGGCTTGTAGTTAAACAAAAATTTTAAGGAATAGGAAGATCAGATTCTGAAAGAGAAAAATAAAATTCTTGGGAGAACCCTCACTTCCAAAATAGTTTTGTATGTCTACTATCCATTAGATATCCCCAATGTTAATTGTCACAAGCTTTAGTAAAGGTTTTACCCTTAGATGTTTCAAATAAATAATAACAGAAAATTCTGTTTAACACAGGCGGTAAGAGCCTTTTCCCTCACCATTAGTTTGCTATGTGGCGCTCAGTAATATGCTTGTTTCGGAGACTATTCCCTATAACTCTGGATGAAGTGCAATGATTGGATTCAACATTTTCATCGTCCTGAATAAGCAGTGTTTGTTTGCTTTTCTGTTCTCCTCTAACAACAAATAAATACTGCCACTGCTTTATTTAGATTATGTTAATTTATAAGATGGCTTTGTATTAAAAGAGTAGTAACAAGAGCTACCATGTGTTGAGTATGCACTGTGCCAGGCGATGTACTTTGCTTTTATATGCTATCTTGTTTAAACTTCATGGAAACTGTGTAAGGTAATTATCTTTGTATCCACGTTACAGAGGAGGAAACCTGAGAGAGAAGAAATTAAAATAAAAAGAGAATTTGACTCTAGAATCCTCAGGCATAATTCTTAAGGTATATAGCTTCCCTATAAAAGCCTGTGATAGTAGTTACTAAAAATTTCTTAAAGAATTGAACAGAATTCAAAATTGAATTGAAAACTCATCCATCTCTAGCCCTTGTCCTCAAGATTATATGGTTCCAGCATGTCATGTGTCATGGCCAACTTGAAGTGTAGATTCTAAACTGGGACAGATTTACGTTCCCATCCTAATTCCTTCACCTCTAGCTGTGTGGCCTTGGGTGGGTTAGTCAATGTTTCTGGACCTCAATGCATTCATTTTTAAAGTTGAGATAATACCTTTTTTTTTAGAGTTGTAGAAAGGATTATGTGATACAAACAATGAAGGATCAGCAGGTTGGCATAGATTAGATCTATGAAATACTTTACCCTCTGTAACACTCTTATGGCCTATCCACTTTAACTAACCTATCTGAAAACTTCCTTTCCTGGAGAATTATATCAGAGTCTTCATTTTTTGGTACTTAAATCTAATTATTTCTATTTAAGACCACAGAATCATTATATTTATGTAATATTTCTACCTTCTCATGTAATATTGCATAAACAATGATGAAGTCCCCTAATTTTCTTTTGATTCATGGCTAGGGTCTCTCAACATCTCAATAAATAACCACTACCTTCTGCGCGTGACAGAAACTTCTTTGGAAGTTGACACTCTATATTGATTGCTGATGTCTCCTTTCCATCAATAGGCTGTTGGTAGTGATCAAGGGCAATAGCACCAATTGTGGGGTCATTACAGATGAGTTTGAACTTTATTGAAATCTTGAGAGTAGGGCTAATGGGATATATTGTCATCCGGTAGACAGCACAAAAGCAGCTATGGTTTACTTAATTTGAAGGGACATTTCATAATTCTGGCTAAATTGGAATCACAAGTCAGATGAAATTTAGGAGGAGCAAATTATAGTGATCTTGCCCTCTAGAGACTTTGAAAGAATAAGTCACTGCTGCATTTGGCAATATCTGCTTGATGAAGTTTCTTTAGCTCAAGAAGGAAACTCTTATTTCAGGAGTTGAGAGTTTCTGGGGTCCAATGACAGAAATGATCAACTCTTCACAAACTGAAAAGACATAATTTAAAAAGGTGAAAAATATTAGTGTTTAATGAAGCAGTATGAAATTAAAGTATTTTTAGAAATATTTTAGGAATACATAATGGCTATGTTGGAAAATGGCTATACCCAATGGTAGGGTTCTAATGTCAAGTTTAGAGGAGAATAACTATTAAAATAAGGTATTGGTTAATTATTCTGTGACTGAAACTGTGTTAAATACATTATGCGTTTTATTATGTAATTCTTACAACGATCTTGCAGAAACTATCTAAATTTTAAATCTGTAGTTTGGAAAGTTCAAATAATTTGCTTTAGTGCATATAGCTAATACACTATACAACTTGGACTTGAACTCAGGATTTGTCAGAAAAGTGTGCTCTCTTTCTACCATGCACATTTTGTTGCCTGCCTTATGGCTTGCAACCCTTCAGTATTTCCCAAAAATTCTTGTTAGCCTCATGCTGGTGGGATTGGGTCTTTCATTCCTTCGTCTAGGATGTAAATTAGGCTACCTTTAGTATTATACCAGGGATCAGTAATACTCAAGAAACAGCTCAGGATAGAATCTGATATCAGTACTGCTTGAGTAGGAAAGATATTTGAGGAACATATTTGAATGAGGGACAGCCCACAGGCCTATTTCTGGACACTCATTATAATTGTGCTCTGCGCCTTTGTCCAGGTATCTTCATGCATAGAAGACGGAGGTATCCATTCTGACTATGAACTAAAGCCCGATCTTAACAACAATCATAAAGCAGTAACCATTTATTGAGCAGCTACTCTTTGTCAAGCACAGTGCTTAATGTTTTAGCTCTGATGCAATTAATGCTTACACTTTTTTAAAAAAGATAAAACGAGGAAAGTTTTGAATGTCAGCACTTAAGAGAGATCAAGCAAGTTTGTGCAGAATCACCCACCTAGAAAATGATAGGTCTGAGATCTAAGTCTATCTATTCCAAGGGTTATACTTTTTCTTCTTACAACTACCCATCAGTTAATTATCAGCATTTACCTATTGCGTGCTAAGCCTGGCTTTAGGTACAGGGAATCACTGACAAGTAGGAGACAAGTCCTACTCTCAGGATTTTTTGTCTATCGTGTTGCAGTCAATTCTCTTCCATTAGAAAGAAAATGTCACAGCTCCTTGAACAGGACTGAGTCTTGTTTTCTCCTCCTCTACTTTGCCCTGCACAATGTTAAGTAAGCAGTAAGCATTCAACAATACCACATAATTGGCTTATTCATCTCAAGACCTTGCTCATCCTACAATCTCCCACTTAGAGAGGTGAATCAGGGCTATTCTACCTTGAATCACGATCCCTCAATTCTTTGGAGAATTCCAACTTTGTCATTTCCTTGCTTTAGCATAATAAACAGAATTCTCCTCTATTAACAGGATGGAAGTCAGAGTTGTTAAGGATATAATGCCAGCTGGGCATAAAAAGAAGCTGGAAACATCAGCAGGAAACAATGTGTCATAATCTCAAAGGTCTTTTCCCCTAGGATTTCAGTACTTTTCTCCTACTTCATGCTTTTGCCCAGATAAATAGAGGAAGGAAAAAGAAAAGAACTACAAATGGAAGTCGTGGGTCTGTCCTCTCATTTGGCTTCTCTCCTTTCTCTGAGCTCAGGGATGGAGTGGGAATTCATGGGCTACCAACTTCCTAGCCTGGTCAATGGAAGATCTCAACCTCATCCCAGAGACCTTTATCACAGAGCATTTAGAATTCTTAAGAAATGCCATGTGCCTGGAATGTGTTTCACAGAGAAAGGTGAAATTTCTCCAAATCTTGCTTTTCTTTTAGGGCTTGGAAAAGTGCATACTACGTGTGTGTGGTATTCTCTGTCACTCTCCCCCACTACCGTATTATATGAATATCAGCATGATTTTAAAAAGTGAGTAGTGAGTAAAGTTGGGGGAAGGGAGAAACTGTTCTCTGACAACCAATAGTCCTCAAGACTATAGTTTTTTTCTAAATTGAACAATTACTTTGATATATAGATACAAATAAACTAATAATGCTGGTCAATTTATTTGCTTATCCATTCAGCAAGTAGTAATTTATTGAGAGACATCCATTGAAAAGGCATGGCTGTAGACCAAGAAAACACAGTGGTGGATTAAGAGACATAGTCTTAGCCCTAATATACTTGATGGTCCAGTGAGAGAAATAGTCTAAATAGGAGAATGGACAAATACCTATGTCAAATTATTTTATATTAAATTGTGAAAGGAAATGGCTAAAATTCTGATCTCACGGTAGTAAAAATATTTCTGTCTCCATGAAAGTCTTTATGTTCTTTGATCTCCTTTTTCTTCTCATCTATTTAAATATTTTCTAATTTGTTTTACTCTCAAAACTCCTAACACATTGTCCTCCACTTGGTAGGTATACTAAGTACATACTGCCACAAATGGCAAACATTTGTTGAGTACTTTAATGTGTCAGCTACTGTAAAGGTGCTCCATCTATGTGCCACATTGTGCTATGAGGTTAATAGAATAAGAGCATTTATTGGGTACTTTTATGGGGCAGTCATTTTATGCAACATTTATTTACTTAATCGTCACATCATTGTTGTGTCAGGGTTCTCCAAAGCAACAGAAACAATAGGATAGATAACAGATATAGATGCAAATATAGATATATAGAAGAAGAGATTTATTATAGGAATTGGTTCACGTGATTATGGAGGCTGAGAAGTCCCATGTCTGATCTCTGCAATCTGAAGACCCAGGAATGCCAGAGGTGTAATTCAATCCAAGTTCAAAGGCCTGAGAATGGGAGTGGAGGTGCTGCTTGCTTAAGTCCTCTTATGAGTCCAAGGGCCTGAGAACCAAGAGGGCCAATGTCCAAGGGCAGGAGAATAATTGATTTCTTTTTCCCCAGAAAGAATAAATTTGCCCTTCCTCTTTACTCAGTGTACAGATTCAAATGCTAATCTCTTCTGGAGACACCCTCATAGACACACCCAGAAATAATGTTTTACCAGCTATATGGGCATTCCTGAACCCAGTAAAGTTGACTTATAAAATCAACCATCACAATTCCTATGTCAGTTCCTATGTGGAATTAGTATTATAAGTTAAGTAACTTTTTCAAGTTTATACAACTGGCAGGTATGTGGAATCAGATATAATCCCAGCTGGTCTTACTCCATGGCGTGTACTCATAACCACTGTCGTCGCAGTGGGCTCTCAACACCATAGTCTAAAAATGCATTAAAACGTTATCAGAATGCATTAGAAAAGGCAATATTTTTAGGGAAGTTTACTTTTTTTTTCAGTTATAAATGCACATCTATAGATATGTAGTAAGTATGTGTATATAGAGTCATACTATAAGGCTCTCTTCTTACATGCATCATGCTCAAAAAGGCTTCAAAAGCACTGCTGCTAAACCATAGGAACCTCTAATGTACAGGAATCCACTCTCATCCCAGAAGTGTCTGCTATTTCAAATGGGCTTTCGGGAGAAGGCGGTCCTCCTTCTGGAAACTGCAGTGCGGATCAAGGAGCCAACGTGTCTGTGGGCTCCACTCCCCAAAGCCTGGGAGCCTGGCTTCTCAGATGCCTCCCAGGGAAGAGGGGCTCCTGAGAACCATTTTTTTGTTCGGTTTATAGTTTTCTTTATAAATAGCTTCAGCTTTTCTATCTATTAATTCCTTCCTATTTTCTTTTGGTTCATTTGGCTTTTATGTTCTAGTCTCTAAAGTTAAATGATTTGTTCCTTTACTTTTGATATATTTCATTTTGCAACAAAAATCACTAGAAATAAAATTAAAAAAAGAAAACAACTTAAGAAGTGGATGGATTGGGGCTGGGAGGTGGCTGAAATAGGGAGAGGCCGGTAAAAGGGTATAATCCTTCAGTTATAAGATGAATAAGATCTGAGGATCTGGTATATAATATAGTGACTGTAGTTAATAACACTGTATTTTACAATTAAAGTTTGTTAAGAGAGTACAGCCTACATGTTCTCACATACAAAAAAAAAGAATAAATATATAAGGTGATAGATGTGTTAATTAACTCAATGAAAAGAATCCTTTCACAATGTGCATGTGTATCAAATCACATTGCATACTTTAAATTTCTTATAATTTTATTGGTTCATTAGCTTTCAATAAAGATGGAGAAAAAGTAGATGCATTTTCTGTGGTCTATGAGCTTTTGGAGTCAAGAACAGCTGAGTCCACTTCCCCCAGCTATGGCCAAGGATGCTGGACAGTCTCAGTAGGTCCCGTGTTTCCCAAATGAACATGCGAATGATTAGATTTTCTTCACAGGGTTTCTGTGAAGATTACATGAGATATCAAATTAGAATTGCTTAACATACTTCTGACACTTAACAAATATCCTGAGTGCCTTCTTTTTCCCCCAAACCCTCAGAATTTATACTCTACAGGCCTTGGACCCCCACTCAAAGAAAGTACTAAGATGCCCATGAGTTGGCTATGTGACACCCAGCCGTTTGGCACACTTATCATTTCCAACTATTTGTTTAGGCTGTGATGACTGAGCAGAAGCAGGTCATCTATTTTTTAAAGAATATGTAATGAAGCACCCACTTGAGGTAGCCAGGAGCCAGGATTCACAAATATACCCATCCAGGTCTTACTCAAAGAATAAAGCAATAAATAAGAAATATCTTGGGGAAAAATAAAACTAGGCTTCTCCAGATCTCTTCACACCAGTAACATTTTAGAAGGTAAAGCTGTTATGACAAGTCCCATGTTGGAAAGATTCATGGAAATACATTGAGTTTAAGGCTCTCTAAAAACTGGAAGATTGTAGAAACCCCCTCCTAGGCTATACCCTCCTCCCCAACCCTGGGAATTGTGGAACCTGTATTTTTTCAGTTCTGCAAGGACTCATGCTCTAAAGAAAAACAAACAAGTAAACACAACAACAACACAAAAAAACACAGATGCTTTTTGCAGCTGGTTTCACCTATTAGCTCTTTAATCTACCCTAGAAGAAAGTTCCACTTCATAATAGCAATGTGTTCAGTCTGGGTAGATGTACAAGATGCAGGCCTGTCAGCATTAAATCACAGAGGAAATACCAGATACCAATTCTCTTTTCTTTACTTCAATGACTTCACTCTCTTTCTTGCTGCTGCTCCCAGCTCCTACCACTCTTGTCCTCACCCCGCCCCCACCACCACCTCCTTTGTAGTTGAAGACATGGATGGAGATGTGTTTCCAACTACTTAGTTTCAATCAATCCCCCAGCTTTCTTTAGATATTGAAAGACTCTTTTTATGTTGTGTTCTTTAGCAACATTTGCTTTTATTTGACTCACTGTTCCAATAATTGGGAAATGGAATCTTCACTGAGAACGTGGAAGTGAATAGGACCTAATAGCTTCAATTCAGCTGGAGCTATAGGAAACGTATGAAGGTTACAACCCTTGTCAGAGTGAGACACTTGCTTTTATGAAGAGCATATATTTGAACAATTGCAACTAAATACAGTCGTCCTAACCCCTGCACCCATAAACAGTGATTGCAAATGGTAACCTTTAAAAGAAAAAAAATAAAAGTTTCTTAGATGTAGAGTTGACTAGGTTGAATTGCATTTTTTGCACCAGTTTTTTAGATGTGTGTATGTGTATGAACTTTATATATATATATATATATATAATTTTTTTATAACCTATTTTTTAACCTTTTTTTCATAGTTTACTTGTAAAATTTACCATCACTAACATTCAATCTTAACTCATTTCTTTTCCTTCACATCTGCTTCCTGATGCCCCGGTTAAAAAAACAAACATTCACCTTCAGCCATAGGCATCTACAGATGCAAATACCAACGAAAACATGACCAAAGTCAATTGAAGGAGAAAGAGAACAGATTGGAATTCCTTGTGGCCCCTGCCTCCTGGTTTCTTTCAGGCCTGGGGCTAGTGAGCATGTGCTAATTTGCATGGTTGACTAAATGGCATGCTTAGAACCCCCAATTTGCATCTCTGCTTGGGTTCAAAAGTGGATCCTAGAGCCAGTTTCACTTAGCTCCTCTGTTATTTCCCATTCATAAGTTCATCCCCTTTGGGAATACTGCTCACCAGGGTACATCTTAATGCAGAGAAGCAATAATTGCCTGGGCCCCATTCTTCCTTTAATGTGGGGTACAGCCAGCTGGTACTGATGTGATGAGATAAGGTAGGGGAGAGGAAAGGATGGAGAAGACGGAGATAATTTCCAAGACAATCATACAGAAGGCATGGAGTGGCGCCCCCGACTCGGCTCCACTTCCAAAGGAAGGAACTCACTGTTCTTGAAGCCCTCCCTAGCTTTTTGCCTCCTTCCGGCCCCCAGCCCTGGATGAGGAGGAGGAGAAGTTAAAAGCAAAATGAAGAGCTTTACATAAACAATATATTTCTGAGTGCCTCAATTCCCTTACCTACGAAATGGGAATCAGATATTTGCCTGGTCTAATACACTGGATTGTAATAGTGGTATTACAAATTTTATAGTGGTATTTTGAGATTATCAAAGATCCAGGCATGGAAAGAAAATTTTGTCTTGTACACTGTACTGAGAACACTTCTGAGGCAGAAGATCCTTTGAAGGAATGCCAGGTTTGGTACATAACAACTGCCACTGTGTGGGGAGGTAGCATATGTACCCCCTCCCCCACCTAGTCCCTCTGATCTAGTTCACCCCCCTGCCATTAAATTGATGAGGAAATTAAAATCCAGAGAGTCGAAGCAACTTGTTAAGTCAGACTGTCAAAGCGAAGTGCTCTGCAAAGGTAAGACCTCTGTTCAGTTACCTAAGTAATGAGTATTTTTTTAGGGTGGTGTTTCAGTCTTTGCTTAGAAGGAAATAGAGCTGAGTACATTATATTTTGGCGAGTGTATTAGTTTGGTTGCCAGTGTCAGAAACGTAACTCTAGCAAGCTATTGGCTAGAGCAGTCATTTATCAATTTATACATTCATGGCAGAGTTGACTAACCAAACAGGGGCAAGGGGACAGATTCAGCTGAGCCCTAGGAATAACTGGAATCAGGGGTGTGGCTGCTGGAGACTCTTCCTCGAAGTCTCACCGCTCTGTCTGCATTTCATCTTTATTAGTATTTTCACCACATGGTCTATATCGGGGGAAGCATATATAAAAAAAAATTCACTTTTTTTTTTTAAACTTTGGCCACAAGAGGGAGATTGTATTGTTCTGATTGTTCTCTGAAATTTAAAATATCTCAGGAAAGTGCAGGGATTGGTCCAGACTAGGGAAGAGGGTGAGATGATAAAACAAACCAACAAACAAACAAAAAACCTGGCAGCTCCCATCAGGAGCATATGGATGGAGCAGAGAAGAAGCTGGTCCCAGAAGAAGAGTTTTCCTGGGTAGAAAACAAATGTGATGGAGTCACTTAAAATACATATCTAATCACATAACTACAATGAGAGGTCTACTCGATGCCACAGAATTCTCTCTTTTATTGTGAATTAAGAGAGATGGATCTGACATTGCCACCACCAATTGATGCTGAGATATATACTTTTCATATAATACACCTTCTCAATCTAAGAGAGCGACTTCTTCTGGTGCGAAGAACAGAGAAAAAGCTGGAGCAGGAAGGGCCTGCCTTAGACCCACTCACTGTAAGGAAAGTAGTGTGTGAATCTCCCACATGCCGTCTCCCCTGCCCTTTTTCCAAATGATTTGTCTTGATGTGATCAAATCTCTATGATGGGAGTCCTCTGACTGTGGCAACTGCAGTGATTTCACAAAGCGGGGCTGCAAGTGCCAAGCAAACACCTTCATCTTCTGTTTTATTTCTGGGGTGTCACGTATAGTGTTATAGTTTCTCCTGGGCTTGGCAGGCTACTAAGTCACTCGTATCCTTCTGTACTCCTAGTAATTAAACAAACCGACTCACCAAATGCTAAGTGGAAAGATTGCAAACCACCCAAGATTCCTAGGTAGCTACAAGGGCAACTGAGATGACACAAATGAAAAAAAAAAAAAAAAAAGCCCACATCTCACCTGAAGGCGATTTTGATGTTCTAGCTAGATATCACTGAGATCAGAAAGACAAGGTATCACAATTGTTAGGGAAAGATTTTGACTGCCTCTAAAGTATAGCCCTTTATAAATCAGTAAATCATTGTTATGATTCTGGAGAAAGGAGGCTTTCCAAATAACATCAAATATCTCAGAATTTAATTGTACTTTTCTTCTAACAAAGAATTTTTATTTTTTGTTTTGGACTATAGACAGGGCTGAATGCAAATGAAGGCAATGTTTTCATATTCATAGTGAGTTTTAGGTTTAAATGTAACATGGATTTAACCAGGCCAAGGATATAGAAGGGGGATAAGATTTATTATATACCTTTGCCAGAGACCTTGTTTCATTCTCTGTCTGAAATAGAGCTATGTACCCATAACATTGCAAGAAAACAAAACATCCCCATGGTGTAAAACTAGAAGCTCTTTTCTACAAAAAGACTAAAAGAACCAATATGTTGTACAAATATTGCTCACTGAGAGAGAAATTAACACTTAGATGGCAACCTGCATGTAGTAGACAGGATATTTACAGAGTATTTAAAAAATTCTCATAACAATCCTCTATGCTAGATTTATCTACATATTAGATATTTGAAAACAGATTTCACAATGTTCTTTGACACATTCAAGGTCACACAGATATTAATTGGAGTAGCCCGAGTCTTTCTGACTTGTGTAAGTCATACATTCCCCCTTGCCTCACTCTGTCTTTATTTTGTTTTGGCAAAGCTGATTCAGGAATGAATGCATTATGTTCAGCCCTACTGGGTGCTATAGGCCATTCACATTATGTCTTCAAGTTTCCAAGAGAGATGACGATAGTTAGGATTTAAAAAAAGAATCCCCTTTCAACTTCACATATTTATGAATGTGTCAATGAACACTTTAAGAATGTATCTATCAATATCAAATGTGGTTTTTAGCAGAAACCTTGAAAAAATTGCAGAATTATCCTCTGAAATATTGCTGCTATTATTTTTTAAAATTGCAAGAAAATGTTCTGCCATTTCAGGCCATTTATCTCTGTTAACAAGACACTTTTTTAGTTGGATAGATAATATACACCCATCTGGTCTGCAGTTTCTTCATTTACTCTGGTAATAATAACTAAAGGCATTTCTCCATTGCTTTGGCATTGTCCAGGTCAGTCTTTTGATGTGGGATGCTGTTGATGTGGGATGCAGAAAAAAAAAAGAAATTGGGACCTGGTTATAATACACAGACATGCCATTTATAACATCATTTCAGTGTTGAGGAAGGAACAGTGCCTAAGCATAAATGAAAGCAGAACCTTACTTAAAACATCCCTGACTATTCAGGAAAGATAGGAAAATGCCACAAAATATTCTTGTGCTTTTACTACACACCACCCTATTTTTTTATCTTCTAATTCACAAGGTTCTCCAATACACGGTCTGCACATTTGCAAATATGTATGTAATTCGGATTTTTTTGCCTGAGTTATGCAGGCCGATAAAAGAATGACAAAGAACAAGACCACTGTTTCACTTGGCTTTAGTTGTGTTTATCACAAAATGAGAACTGAAGCATTGAGACAATTTTCTGAAAAATTCAAGGTAAAGAAAAAGAATTTGCTTAAATCTTGAGGTTCAGTAAAAACTGTTCTTCAGCATCTGTGTGATTACTTTGTTTCTCCATTTTCTCTTCTATAGCCACAGAATTGGCATAGATTTTGCCTGGGAATTCTAGAAGGGATTTTTCTCATAAAGTATAAGAAAACATGAATTTTGATCCAGAAACTGCAAGCTGCAACTTCCCCCATTCTCTTTTGTTTCCATCTCTTCTTCTCCATATGTTTTCCCTCTATCCCATAGTTTTCCATTTTCTTCATTCTTAAAGCTGCCTGACCCCCTGTTAATTGGTTTCATTGAATTCAGTCTACCAAAATACAGCTGAATTCAGAGAAATTTATGTTTTGTTTCAGTGTGACTGAATTGCTTTCTTTTTAACGAGTTGTTTTTTGCTTTGAGGCAATGCAGCTAAGTAGTGTGCTTCTTCCAGGCCTTTCTCGGCAGGTGAACCGACCGGCTTTCTCACACTCACAGGCAGGTAGCAGTCTCTGTACCCCAGCAACTATCCAGGCTGGGGAGGGGGCAGGGAGGTGGAGATCGAACGATTGGTTATTTTGAAAATGATGTAGAACTATTTACTGGCTGAATTCAAGAGGTGGTTAAAAAAAATCAAAGAGGTCAACAAAATTCAACTAGTAGGAACTTGATAAAGGATACATTTTTAATTTGCCTGAGCAGTAGTTTAAAAGAATATCCATATAATAATATGTCATTCTAATTTTTTTCTCAAATAAGCTGTTAATTATTTTTAGATCATGAGCTCAAATGGCATTTTTTTTTTTAAATGAGAACTTTATTAAGGTAGACATGCAGTAGCAGCATACACTTAAGATGTGCAATTTTATATGTTTTGTCATACATTTATAGTGTCAGTCTTGAAATTCAAAAAAATATTGGTTCATCCTTATTTAAAATTGGCATGCTTGTTATAATGAGACAAGGCTATATTTATTTGTATAAACTAAACTTTACATTAGACTCTAGAATTGGAAGTGAGCAGATTAGAGATGATGTCATAAGGCGCTTTCATTTTACAAAAGAAGAAATTGAGGATCAAAGAAGTCTCTTATTCGAGATCGAAGATTATTTATGACACATGGGCAGGTTTCTTGATTTTCAGTTCTGTGACAGTTATAGATATGCCCATTCATCAATTTCACTCTCGATGATAGAAAAATATGTAATTTATATTTTTATATTTATTGTATGTATGTGTGTATTACTGGATTTTTGCCAGGTTTTCCTGTTGACATTTCCTCTCTGGAGAGGGACTCTGGGCTGGGAGGTCAAAATTGGATCCTGGCCATGTTTAAACTATGAAGTAACCACTTAAAAAGAAGCAATAAAAAGAAGAAGTAAAGTAGGCACGTTCAATATCCCTTTTCTGGCTAAATTATTATAATATTTGAATGTCAGAAACCTGAACAACTGAAAAAGTATCATGTATATCTTTAGATAGAAATTTTCCATCTCTGACATCAAACCAGTAGGCATGAAGTATGAGGATCAATATGTTTGAGTATTGTAAACTAACATTTCTATATTGTCTTTTATAGCACATGTAATTTTTTTTCTGTCTTTTAATTTTTAGCTTAAATCTTTATAATAATTCCTTATGGCTAACATTGATATTCTGTTAAAACCCTTCATATCCAAGGAACCACCATGAATTCTCTGGAATATGATATTATTTCAAACTTCTGTGTCCCTGATACATCATTTTGTGAGTTCCCTGAATATAGGGACCTTGTCTTTTTTCTTTACTGTTGTATCTGTAGCACCTAGAACTTTGTGTGAGTTGGGTCCTCAAAATCTTTAGTTGATTGAATGGTCAGATTAAATACTTTTCAGGCCACTTTTAACCAGTCGTGGCTTAATTGAAAGACCCAGTCACTAGGGATGATGATATATTAACGCAGTCTTCCTGCTTGATTCCTGCACAAATATTGATTGAATACCTTCTATGGCCACGGAATATTCGAGATACTGGTATACAGACATGAATAAGACAGACGAGAGCCCTACAGTCTTAGAGCTGACATTCTACTGATGAAAGTTAAAAAATTTACAAATAATTCCAGGTAGTATTATATAAAAATTAAAATCATGAGAAGGAGAGATGGATGGGGAGTGTGGGTCAGGAAGATTGTCAGGGTCACCCTGCCTCAGTAGGTTACAGTTGAGCTGACATCTGCGTGATAAGAAGGCAGCCATGCGAAACTCTATGGGAATTACACCCTGGCCAGGGGGAACAATAAATGCAAAGACAGGAGGTAGGAACAAGGTAGAAGTATTCAAAGAATGAAGAAAAGCTTCCTGTGGCTGGAGTGGAGTGAGGGAGGGGAGCGTCGTAGGAGGCTGGAAATGCGGACGAGGGGCCAGACCATGGCAGGCCTTTGGAGTCTGCTGCCTGATTGCTTTGTTTAGCTTGAAATGAGGCTTCTTTTAAATACCAGAGCTGCTGATATATTTTTTTAAATGTCTACTTCATAGAGATAGGATCTTAAGTAAAAAACAAACAAGAAAGCTATTATTTTTAATGCTTCTTGTGAGGAATTATGGTATTATAAAATGGATTAGAAGAACTTGTTATAATAACGTTCCATATAACTAGTTAGGATACTTAAGACTTCCCACAATGAGAAAGTATTTAGTTTATAACAAGAGTTGGCAAAAAAATTTTTAAGGGCAAGTTGGTGCATATTTTAGAGTTCGAAGGCCAAGAGGCAAAATTTAGGAGATTATGTAGGTTTTCTATAATGTGTGTGTGTGTGTGTGTGTGCACATGTGCATGCATGTGCATGTGTGTTGTAATTGCAGATAACACAGTATACAATTATAACCATTTTTGAGCATATAATTTCTTACCTAACCATTTATAATGTAACTATTTAAAAACGTAAAAAATTATTTTTAGCTCATGGGCCGTGTAAAATAAGCCAGTGGGTCAAAGTTAGCCATAGGCCATTGTCTGCCAACATCTGACTTAAAGAAACATAAGAAATATATTCTTCAATAAAATAATTGACATCAACAAAGAAAAGTATGACATATTAAATATGTCAAATAACTGTTTAAGCCATAATATGGACAAAAATTAGGCTACCCTTTCTTTATTGAACACATATCCTATTGGTTTTATTTTTGCCAACTTAAGAAGTATTGTCTAATGAAGTTCACAGTATAAATATTGACAAATAGAATTTATACCCTTGGTGGTTAAATTTTAGGTATCAATTTGGCTAAGTTATGGTACCCTGTTCTTTGGTCAAACTCTTATCTTGATGTTGCTGTGTAGGTATTTGGCAGATGTGAATAACATCAACAATCAGAGGGAGCAGCAAATAATGGGAGTGGGCCTCATCCATTCAGTCAAAGGCCTGAAGCACAAGCAGAGTTCCCAGACAAGAAGAAATTATGCTAATGGTATCATAAAAATTCCTGCCTGAGTTTCCAGCCTGCCAGCTTGCCCTACAGATATCGAATATGCTAGCCTCCAGAACTGTGTGAGCCAATTCCTTAAAATAAGTCATCTACCTATCCATCCATCTATCTATTTAATCTTCTATTTGTTCTTTTTTTGTCTGTTTCTCTGGAGAACCTTGGCTCATACAATGCCCTTAGTGTTTTTTCAATTCTGAGAAGATTAAAAGTTGCTGTGACTATTTGTAATAAGACCCTACTGTTTAGTTTTTAGTTTCCAAGTATAAGCTTTACTATCAAAGACAACACAGATTTGGTCTATAGGTTGTAAAAGTCTCTGATACTGAATTTAGAGAGCAGCCAAAGATTTGGAGAGTGACAACTCTAAGGTTTTTGTCAAATCTTACATACCACTTATCTTTGAAAAAGCGCTCCAGTCTATAAATAGAATGTACATTGTTCAGCAATGGGATTCACTCTATATGCAAGGCTTGATTTGCATGTTCCCTCCCTTGGCCTTGTAAGTAATCCAAACAAACCCTCTAAGTATAGTTTATGGGAGTTCCTACTCTCAATTAGTGATAGAATGCCATAAAGTGGCTATGTCTCTTACAGAGAGAACTCTTCTCTCCTCATTAGCTCATCGCTTCAGAGAACTCAGTGCCTAGGGGAACCCTCGTCTTGGATCAGGGTTTCAGGCTTGTGTGATTTTTTTTCCTCAAGAATTGAATAATTGTGCTATTTGGGAAATAGCATCATCTGTGACAGATGACTTCTTTATTGGGGAAGATGAGTTAACAGTGACTGTAGCACTGATATCATACTTAAAAACCTAAGGGGGAAGAAAGGTGATAGTGAATATTGCCCAACACCTGTCCATAAAGCTGATGATTCATCACGACCCAGACAATTTTGTGGGAATAATCCATTCATTGTGTCATGGCTGCCGAATTTTCCCAAGTTTAATAGCTGCTGCAGACCCATGGTGCAGTAGAAGCCTCTGAATTAAGATGATTCAGTAGCTTCCAATTCATCCTAAATAAATGGCTGTCTAGATAAATGAAGTTCATCAAATTGCAATGAATACCATATAACAACCTTGCTGGGACTGCATGCCCCTGGGACACGGACCGTGTCTAACTGTGTGCTCTGCAGCATCTTCTGTGCTAACGCTTTGCAGTCTGTGTTCAATAACAACAATATGACAGTGTGTTTGCCCTGAGTCATTTTATTTTTTACCAGCAAAGTTAATGCTTCAAGTACATCAATTAAGTCACTTAAATTCAACTGGTTAATGAAATGCCCTTATGGAACGCAGCGTCGGAATCATTTTTGGAAAGCAGCAACAAAACCAAACCAAAAAATCAGTATAAATTACATCTCATTCGATTTCGTTAAAAAAAAAAAAAAAAAGACAATTCAGATTTAGGTTTTATTTTAATTAATGATCTATGTTGATGAGGCTGCCTGAGCCAAACAGGGTATACTCTTTGCCTAGTAACTAACTTTTTTCTCTAACAAGACTGATGACATCAGGCCAGTGATAAAGTGTGAGAGGAGCTAAATTGTTGAAAAGTGACCCTTGGTCATTTGGAATGCTTGGACACTGAGCTAAAGGGGCCAGTGCCCTTTGCCTAGTATTTTCTCCAGGGTGAGGGACTGTGCTCAAGTTTACCTTTCATGGGATAGGAACTTCTTCTTGCCAGTAGGGGAATTGCAAATTCTCATGGTGGTGGAGAGGCTGGGGGTAGACAGTACTTAAAAACAGCTTGTCCCCACATCTAGACCATCTGGTGGCAAGAAGCCTGTGCATCCTCCTCCACAGGTAGGACTGCTTTCTCACACTTGCCTGGTGAGGAGGACACCACCGTGCCTTCCTTGGGATGCAGACTCACACTGCAGGCATGGCCGTATCCTGGTCCCGGCCTAACTCTCTGTGGAATGATGGAAGAATCAGGTAGACCCTTGTCTTTCCCTGTCTCACTGCCCCTTGGCTGGTGTAAACTTTCCCCATTTTCCAAAAATGCCTACTCCTTAAACCTCCACTGTGTGACACTGTGGAATTTGTCGTGAACTCCACTGGTGAGATGCGGCTGACGCAGATGGACTCACCTTGAACAACACACAACCTAAATGGCCTTCTGAGCCCTCATTTCCAGGAATTGCTTCTGTCCCCAGAACCCAGCAGTTTTGTTTCTTTGAGATGAAGTGCGCCTCAGCACCAGCTGGGATCGTCTCTTTGGTCTAGTGGATTTCTAGCCAGCACTGTGCTGCTCTGCTACTTAGGGCTGCTTGTGAAATGGTCATCTGAAGCATTCCTTCCAAAACTCTCCCTTATGTACTTTACCACCAATGTGGAGCACAGCTCTGCTGCAGTGTCTTCCTTGATTGGTTTCCCTGCTGTGATGGGCTGCGCAGCCCTTTTGTTTTGCTCCCTGGGGATACTCATGGGCCCATGACTAAGACTGTGTTTTCTTTCTTTCTTTGTATTGAGGCAACATTGGTTAATAAAATTATATAACTTTCAGGTGTGCAGCATTGTAATTCAGTGTCTGTGCACTCTATTGTGTGCTCACCATCGAGAGACTAGTTTCCTACCATTACCATATATTTGACCCCTTTTACTCATTTCATCCTAACCCCACCCCCCGTCACCTCTGGTAACCACCATTCTGATATTTATATCTTTGAGTTTGATTTTGTTTTGTTTTTTTAGTGTGTGTGTGTGTGTGTGTGTGTGTGTGTGTGTTATAGACTACATATGAGTGAAATCACACGTTTTTTGTCTTTCTCCATCTGACTTATTTCACTTGGCATAATACCCTCAAGAGCCATCCATATTGTTAGAAATGCAGTATTTCATCTTTTTATGGCAGAGTAATATCCCATTGTGTGTGTGTGTGTGTGTGTGTATCACATTTTTATCCATTCATCCATCCATAAATACTTACGTTGTTTCTACATCTTATCAAGACTGTATTTTCTGCCTTGGCAAAGCCAACAGGAAAACAGAGTTTGGAGAATGAAATGTTTTTCTTTCAGAGCCCAGATCACAATGTTAAAATAAATATATTTACATCTTACAAATGCTTTTGTGGTATGAAAGAAAAAACAGTAGATTTGGATTTTGAGTATGAGATGTGAATCCCCTTCTACTGTTTGGCAAACACCTTTCGTCTTTCTGGTTCTCAGTTTTCAGAACCGTGTAGTGTGGAGTGGGAAATTGAGAGGATGGAGGTTTACTGATAACCAACTTCTGGAGAGTTTGCATAAGAAGAAGGTAAGCTATTGCATATCTTGTCAAATTGAGAAGGGTTGCAGAGGTGTTTGTTAGTGGATGGCCTCTTGGGTAAGATGGAAAAAGGGTACTATCTCCATTAAGGTATAGCAACAAAAGAATAGAAAGGTGAAGTGTCTTGACCAGTCACATCACCAGTGAGTGACAGCTGGGACTAGAACCCAGAATTCCCACCTTCAGTTTCAATTCTTCTCTATATACTTTTTTTTTTTCATTTCACTGAGGATTTGGTATGACTCAGAAGAAAAAGCCTAGAACTACTGAGATCCTCAGGTTCTGAGAATTACTCATCAACAGATCACTTCTTCCAATGCAGGTAGCAACCAGACAAATGCCATTGATTTTAATGTTATATGAGGTTAATAGAATCTTCTATCTGATGTACCTAGGGATTTGTGGGTACAAAGAATAAGGACTCTTGGAGTAAAGAGCATAAATAAAATCTGGAGATTATAATTAATATTAAAGCAGAATATTTGTCAGAAAAAAGAATAAAAACTCTTGCAATCCATTTTTTGTATGAGAAGTAGAATACTGTATATAAACATTTTATGCATGTCTGAGCCTCAGATTTTAAAAAATATATATTATCTCTTATTAGGTGTTTTTAAAGACTTTGCCTAGCCTTTAAAGTAGTTGCAGTAGTACAAGAAATTTAGAATCTTACATGTGGCTCTGTAAATGGCATTTGTTTATCCAAATCATCCTGTCTGAAAAAGATTGTCCCCATTGCAGGAGATGGAGGTCCTGCCACTGAGTGGTTTTTATCTTCACTTCATGATCCTAAGGTATCCATTCTCTGTGCTTTGTAAGTACCCAGTTAGATGAGGGTTCTGATGACCAATTTTCTCTTTTTCCCTTGACCAGCCTGGGCCCAATATTGCTGATCTACATAGATAGTTTTTCTGGTTTATCTTTTCCTAGTATGTATACCCTTTAGTATCTACTAGGGAAGGTCATGCTGTCAAGTCACAGAGAAGAAAGCTCTGTGAGCAAGAACTTTCTATGAGTAGCAAGAACAGGAAAGACTCAGTTATGGCTTGTTCTTCTCTAACTGAAAGGATCAGATCAGCTTGTATCTCATTTGGCCCAGCATGCCATATTTGTGTGGGCAATAAATTATGTGCATTACTTGAAAGGTAAGAAAATGAAAGATGCAGTTTTTACCACATCCAAGTGCTAGTCTTAAGAAATCAAAACCTCTTCCTTTAGAGATAGCTAATATTGTGATTTTAAACTAGTTCTTGTATTAGAAAAATCAGTTATGGATTTCTTACTTTTTTCTTCTAACAATGTATCCAAGACAGGATGTTACGTGGATGGTGATTATAAGCATTGATGTTCAAACAACAACTCTGTCTTGCTTCTCTCACTCAGGTAGCAATCAAGCAAGGTCAGTTCCTTCAGCTAATCATGTGGTTCTTGGTTACAGAAAGTCAATAGAATGTGAGGAGCCAGGTGAATGTGCTAATATAAATCTTTACACAATGCCCATAAAAGAGACAAGGTAGGAAAAGGCATCATTTTGGCTGTGCAATAACCTCTAAGGAATAAGCAGGAAATAGTTATGACAGAAAAAGTGTGAGAGTAGTGGAAAAATCTTTTTAGAGATTATTTGGCATAGATGTGTTTCTTAAACCAAAGAAGACAAACCCTCAGTTATTAGAAGAGCAAGGAGACATCCAAGTCACTTAGGAACCACCACAATTTATTCACAAGATACCCTCACCTCATGTACTTGTCTTACCTAGCTTTGTGAACTAGGATTTTGTGGCAGAAACAGAAAAAGAAGCAAGGAAAGATATAAATATTTTTATTGCTGAGCTTCATAAATTAAGGACAGAACTTCAAGATATTGCTGTCTGAGAGATTGAGAGTCTTTGTACTGTGGAGGTTAGAACTAAAACCAGGAAATAAATAGCCTTGTGGAAACTCACATGGAACAAAGAAACACAGAAGCAAACCACACAGACTAAGGTTAATTTATTAAAATAAGATTGTAGTAAAAAAAAAAAAAAAAAGGTAGAGACACAAACAACATATAAAAAATAATCCAGAAGGAGGGGAGGGAATGCAGAGACACCATTATAGACATTTCTTGATAAGAGACTATCTTATAGCCATGGAGGTGTCAGAGACTGAGGTGCAACTGTACTTTGTCCTGACTTTGTATTCATTCAGTGTAAACTTATAGAGCTAGCAGAAAAGGCTATATAGCAAAGTAATTAAGAGATAGGTTTATCAGTTAAATTGTCTGGCTTTGTACCCTGGTTGCATGTCTTACTAGCTGTATTGGTCAGCTATTGCCACAATAATGCTGAGTAACAAATCACTCTTAAACTTAGAATCATAAAATACTAGAATCTTTTACTCACTCAGGTAGGTATCTGTGAGACAGCTGGGGTTTAGTTAATGTAGACTAGGCTCTGGATTTGCCTCTGGATTATGACTTCTGGAAAGTTTACAAAAGGAAATCTGTGTGACCTCATGAGTAATGGATGGTCTCAATGTGAAATTTCCTTCCATTTTTTTTGTAGCTTTGTGTTTCTCTCCTTAGTATTCATTGCTAATTGTGGGTGATTTTCAGTTTTTCCCATTTTTTTTTCAAGTAATTTATCTTACTGAGTTCAAACAACTAATTTGACATTAGGCCTCAGTTTCCATTTTAAACTTTTAGCCCTACTTTGTGTGTGTCAAGGCATACATGTGTATGTTGGTAATGAAACATATTTTCACCATGTGGAACCTCTCAGGCCTTACTAAAGGGAGGTGCTGCAACAGAAAGGTATCTAACTGTATTATTCTTAGTTGGCTACATAATAATGATTTTATAGGTCTGGTTCCCTGTAGCTATTAGTCAGCTTGAATCAGCCAGAGAAGTACCCCTTTTCTGAGAGAATGGAAAATGTGTACCTCAGATCGAATCTTGGTTGTTCAGTTTGCTAGCCATATGTCCTTGGGAAAGCTAGCTAACTCTTCCGAGCTTCAGTTTTTGTTTCTTAATGAATATACAATTCTTACCTTGGAAGGTTCTTGAAAGCACTGGCAAAAATTTATATATTAACAGTGGACAATTTTTGTTCTTATCCATTCTGCTCTAACCAGGCTGTTTTTTTTTCTACTGTTTGAACAAGACATGTTCCTTCCTTTCTCAGAGTCTTTCTTATTCTCTTTACCACTTATGCTTGCTACTTCTTGCCACTAATAATGTTCATTCATTTATCCATTCACTCATTCATTTAAAAGATATCTGTTGAGTCTCTTCTCTGTGTCAAACATTGTTCTAGGTGCTAGAGCTGTATCAGCGTACAAGAGAAACAAGAATGCTTTTCTTTTTAAAGCTTACATTCCAGTTAGGAGAGAGGGTCTTATATTATCATGTCATGTTCAAAAAGCAAACCAGGGAAAGGGATATGGAGGATTAGGGTTGGAGCAACAATTTAAATAAGATGGTCTGATACAGATTATTAGGTCTCTATGCTCTCTGATATTTGAGAAGACTTTCTAGCCCCTTGCAGTTAGATGAGGCCATGTCTGGTTTGGATCAATGAGTCAGTAGGAAAAGTGATGTGGTCACTTCCATCTAGGGCATTTAAAAAAGTCTGTGTGTTTTCCATGGCCATTCTTTCTCTGCCACTAAGGTGAAGGAGGCTTCATGCTCCAGATAATGCTGATAAAAGATGGCAGTCTTCATTATTCTGGCTCCCTCAGTGATTGTGTTGGGTACAGACCACCTGACCAACCCACTTTTGACACATAAGATGAGCAAGAGATATATGTTTGCTTTGTTAAGTCAGTAATATGGTGTAATTTGTTACTGCCATATTATCTAGATAGATTTCCCTGACCAATGTGTTTGGTTAGATAAGAATTTACCAAAAAAGATAACAGAGTCATTATCTAAATGAGGTGAGGGAGTAAGCAGATTTTTCCTCTTCAGATGTTGGTTTAAAAATGATTCTTCCTACTTTTTGCTTAATGCCACAAGGACTTAAAACTCCACAAGTACAGGGCTGTATTTTTTAAATTTAATTTTCTACATTGTAAGAATTTAATACATCTTTTAAAATATATAAATGAATTATTTGCACATAAATGTTAGGATGTAAAAATGATAACTTTCTATTGTATTTATTCTTCCTTTTTTTCATTCCTGTTTCTTTATATTGTTCTTCAAATAAAAATGATAGTAGATATTTATTTAATTAGGCTCTTTTGTTGATAGTGATATTATAATATGCATTTGGACACAAGGGAAACAGGAATTATGTTGATATTGACAGACTGAAATATATGTCAGTTTAATGGCTACTGAGACAAAGCTGATGATAGCTAATAACATTTTAATTTGTTTATTGAAAAATGACTATGTGCCAATAATATGCTAAGCCTTCACATGTATTAACTTATTTAATCATTTTAATGGCTCTAATGGTAGGTTCCATTGTTTTCTCATTTTAGAGATGAAGAAACTGAGGTAGCAGTGAAGTTGAATAACTTGCCCTAATTTCCATAGCTAGTAAGTGACAGAGTCAGGACTTGTGACCAGCTCCTCTGCTGTCACAGCTGTATCATTAACAGTTTGCCATTTAATCTTCTTCCTCTGGACTATCTTTCCTCTAAATGCTCTATTGGAAGTTTCGAAGTCCTCAGCAGAAAGGTTTGTTGGTCTCAGTCTTATCCTTTGCCATTCATATAACTCATCTCCACCTAAAACATGTTCCTCTCTGAGCCGATCTGCTTCTTTCATCATAAACTCATTTATTCTTTCTGTCTGTGAACCTTCTGAACTTTGCCTCCTTGCTTACACTCTCCCTTCACATAACCTCAGTGATGCTTCGTGCCTTGGCCCTATATCATGGCTTCTCTCTATAAATGGTTTAATTTTCAGTCCTTGTTACTGATTCCTTGATTTTTTGAAACTCAAGCAAGAGCCCATCAGACTCTTGAGAGCAGTTCATATTTAAGCACCAGAACAAGTCATAATTTCTTGGCCACCTCTTAGGTCACCTGTGTTGGGCCTGCTTACTGATGGTGTAATGATTTATGGTCAAGGGAGCTAAGCCTTATGGTTGAAACAATGTTGGCTAAGGGTTCTCAGAGTTAAGTGCTTGAATGTAGCTATTTACTTAGAAAAGGTTATGGACATGGTGAGAATCCCAATTAATACATGTACCATGATTATCTGTGATGAGCCAGACATCACATTAGAGACACTTAGACACAAAGATAATGATGCTTCAAGGTGGGAATTGTCACCATTTCCACTCAATGGTGGCAGATACTGAGTCTCTAAACTTACCCAACCGTCCATAGCTAGAAAATAGCAGAAGAGATATTGACTCCCTTGGCATTTTTACTATACTGAACTAGAAGTTTCCTTTGCACGTATTTATTTTATTAAAAATCTCTGCTTCCTTTCTACCTGAAATAAATAGAACACTTGAAAGTCACCACTATTGTCAATATTAGAGACATATCAAATGCTGTCACTTAGCTAGAAAGCTGCTTTGGCATAACAGTGTAATATTATAAAACATGACAAGCTCTCATCCATACTGGCAGCGTTAAAGCCAAGGCTACATGGCTTGCGCAAAACTCCAAAGCTGTTAGCTGAAATCCTAGGACTGGTAGTCCAAAAAATTCACCACCGAACCCAACCTGGCCTCAGCCCTGGTGAGCAGAGGTGACTCTACATAGGTAGATTATTTTCATTCTTGGCTAAATGTGTGCTGATATTCAGCTTTCTGTTCTGGAGCTAGCTGGGCACGTTATCTTCTCAGTGTGGATAGAATGAGGGAAGTGAGAAGCAAACAGCAAATCCTTGGCAGCCAAAGGCAGGCAGGCAACAGAGAAGAAGGGAGAAAAGCTGACAGAGGACTGTTGAGAAGTAATTTGACTCTTATGATGTGTTTTGCCATTTTTCTTCAGTCATCAGCCTGCTCTCTGCAGGGTTGATATTTTCTTAATAAACTTAGGGTGAGAGGGAACTATAAGAATGAAATGACTGGAAGAGGTCACCTAATCGTCCACCTTTATCTAGATTGTCACTGTCACAGCCAGGCTTTTAGCAGTTAAATTACTTCCAATGTCCAAGTCA
>CM053513.1:80925098-81009766 GCA_028627145.1 Eidolon dupreanum
TCCTATTTTAGTGATCTTTTCTTTTGGTCACTGAAGTTCAATAGACCCCCTGCACACCTCCCTGCCTGTTATATACACATGAATTTTTTTCCTTACTTCATTCAGATCTCCACTCAATTCTCACCTGTACAGACAGGCCTTCCATGATCACCATACCTAACACATCATCCTCTTCTACACTCCTTATCTGATATTACGGTTGACCTTTCGACAATGCAGAAATTAGGGGTGGCAGACTACCCATGCACTCGAAAATCTGCATGAAATTTAAGTCAGCCCTCTACATACATGAATTCCCAACTGTGAATTAAAAATAGTAATTATCTCCATAGAATTTGTCCACCACAAGACATACTATTCTTTTATCTGAATACCTCTTTTTAACAATATTTAAGTTTCATAAGTTTAGAAATATGTCTGTTTTCTCTACTACTCCTGTGCTCAAGGCCTAATACATGGTAGGTACTCTATAAAATATATTCAATAAATTAATGACTGAAGAGAATTCCAGCAAGGAGAACAGTAAGTGTAAGCTTTCTAGAGGCCATGGGAGAGAGTTTCATTTAGCTGAAAATGAAATGCCCAAAAATATCAGCATATACCAAATCATGGAGTGAGGCACAAGGACACAGTTTTAGATCAGTTTGGCTGCAGCTGGAGGATCTGAAGGGAGCATCAGAGATAATCTATGTCAGGTGGAAGAGAGCCTTGAATGCTAGGTGAGGTGATTTGTTGGCTTGAGTTTTTAATGTCTCTGGAAATCACAAGTGTAACTGGTACCTGAGGGCTTTTAAGCAAGGGTGTGACTTGTTTAAAGTAGTAAGTCCAGAGGATGAATTGGACCTCATAGAGAAGGAAGCTACCTGACCGCAAGGTAATTTCTGTGGCTTGTCTGAGTCTAGCAGCTTAACAGGGTATCACAAGCATTGGCTCATTGTCACAATAATATTGAACTTTGGTAATCAAAAGTAAAAATCACTGAAATAGGACACTTTATATTTTGACTTTTATTTGAATGTTTGTCAAGCATTTTCTGTGAATTATTAAAAGATTACATCAAAGGAAGTTTAAAATATATTATTACTCTTGTAAGAGACCATTACTCTGAATGATTGATTTCTCCTCCTCTGTCACCAAGGACATTGTGAGGTTAATTCAGGGACCTAAGAGAAACTTCTGTGAAAGTGCCCCAAAGCCGTTTGGCTGAGTCTCATAAAGGAGAAAGATATGTTAGTGACCTTATTAGGATTAATAACCTTTAACATGCAGATCGTCCCTCATTTGTAACTACATTCTCAACCATTAGTGATTGCTTTCATTGATTAGTCATTTTTCAGAGCCCTAAGAGACAGGGCCCATTTTACAGATGGAGGAACTGAGGGCCACAGAAATTAAGCAGTTGCCCTAAAGCCCCACATTAAGTTGGGTTAGGCAGAGACTGGGGCATGGCAGTTTTTTATCTTTTTAGTCCATGAAGTCATGCTGGCTTGGTTTCCTTATTAACCAAGAAACTTCTATGTACACACTTGTGCTAGAATATTGTACACATGATTTTCAAAAGAGACACCAACATTTGGTGACATCTAATCATCAATATTCAGAATTTATATCATCTAGGATAATGAGAAGGTGATGAAAAAGAACTATTAAATAATAATAAATAAAAGTCAATGATTCGATGCTTTTAACTTTTCTAACTTTCATACCCATTTCTCTCTTATGATACTTACTATGAGTTTAAGATAGTCATTCTTATCCCTACTCTATTAAGTGGGTTAAAGACACAGTTTGTTCTACCACTTCTCAAATGTTTAGAAGCCCATATACTATGCTTCCTTTATTCATTCAGTAAGACATTCATTTTTCTTTACTTAGCAAATATTTATGAGTATCAAATACCTGACAAACATTCTGATAGGCTCTAGATATAGTTTGATGAATAAACTAGACAATCCTAGGCCAATGTAGATCTCACATTTCGGGAGGGGAGACAGGAAATAAACAAGTATACAAATGTTTATTTGCCAATTGAGGATATAGGAGGGGATGGGATGCAATATAAAAAAAAAAAGTCAGCAAGGGTCTTTCTTTGTTAAGATATTCAGACAAAGCCACTCTGACATTATATTTAAGGTTAGACCAAGATGGAGAAGAGAGCAGCCACGCAAAGCACAGGTGAAGGTTGTTTCCAGGCAGAGGCAATAATATGTATGAACATCCTGAATAAGGAAATATTTGATATGTAGGAGAAACTGAAAAGAAGCCAATATCTCTAGAACTTAAGAATTATAGCACAAAGGGAGACAGAAGGAGTAGGAAGGAGCCATATCACTCAGATTCAGGTTATAATAGGTGTTTGACTTCACTCTAAGTAATATAGAAAGCCATTGGAGGTTTTAAGCAGAATAGTGATATAATTATAATTACGGATTAAAGAAGAGTTGGCTGTAGTGTTGAGGATAGATTAAAGATTGGGTGGGTTTGGAGGAGAGAAGAATAAAAGTATGGTAACACCAAGAGATAAGCTTTTACTGTGACCTAGGTCAAGGGAGATGGTGGTACTGATGGTAGAGATGAGGGAGATTCAAAATATGTTTTTAGGTGTGGAACCAATAAGACTTTAAATGAATTTATGTTGGTTAAGGAAAAAGGAGTGATCATGGGTGACTTCCAGTCTCTGGCATCAACAACGAATAGGTGGCAGAGTTCTTTATGGCAATGAAAGTGGGGAGATCCAGGTTTTAAGAGGCAAAAAGAGATCAGATTTGAGCAGATATTTCATTCGAGGGTGTCTGTGAGACATCCAAATGAAATGTTTTCATTTGTGTATCCCTAAAATAACTTAGAAAAACTATATATATGCTTGTATACTTTTCAGTTGGTGGCTGAAATTTTTCATTGTATATCTAAATACTTTCAAAGATGTGATTTCTCACACAGTAGACATATTAACATTTTAAAATAAAACTGTTAGAGCATGCTTTCAATTTTCCAATAAAATATAAAATCATACTAATAAAATACTTGCCACTATTCATCAAAATACATGAACAACTTTAAATAAAACATTCTTTTTGCTCTTTAAACTAATATTTTTTATTCTACTTCCTTCAAAAATTTTTTTCCAAATTTCATGTATTTTATGCTTAGAAGGATTTTATTATCACTTTAACATACTTTTCTACAATAAACCATGTATATAAATTAAGATATAACTTTTAAAATGTCTCCTGTAACCATAAGACTAAATGTTAAATTTATCTTCTACATTAAGTTATTGTAATCATCATAAGTACACCATTGATCAAAACAGTATAATGTATTTTATATTTGAATAATAATTATTAAGTATAAAAGTAATATTTTATTGAAATTCATGTCTTAGATAAATGTATTTTAATTATTTCATTGGCTCATATATCTATAGGTGAATATTATTTATTTCTAAAACCCCATAGTTACTATATGAGTCCTGCTTCTATTTTTGGTTTTTATATGTGTAAGCACTGAGAAATCCTATTCATATAAATAAGTGACTGGGAATGGAAGGAGCAATGTCACTCAATTCTTTGATCTTCTTCAGAGATATATGCCAGAATTCACATAGTCATCTAGCATCATAAATTATATTTAATCTATTAGCTGACAACTTGATTAGGTCCTCTTCAATTTTGCTGAAAGTAAAGAATTGGAAACCATCTGACTTTCAGAAAAGATTTGTCACCTAGTCATTAGAGTCACTCAGTTTTTCAGCATCTCCACCAATATGTGTCCCTTTGTTTGGTGTCATAGAAGGTCATACACCCCAGGGCATTTCACCATGGGTAGATTCTAGAATTAGCCAGAGCTATGGCTTTTTTTCTTAAAGTAGAGGAAACGAGGTTTATGTTAGAGGAGGTAGAAATAAAAAATCTGCGTGACATCTTTAATGTTGTCGAGGGGACTAATTTTAGGACAGAGTACCTAAGGAACCTGGGGACTCAGAAGCTCTTGAAAAGTCTTCATTTACCAGCAGGGGTACATGAAACAGAAGTACCAGAGACCGAAGGCCCTGACATAGCCTTTCATCATTAGCCTTATGTCAAAACAGTTTAGTTGGGATCTCTTGTACTGATTATTACCCACTTTGTATATCATATATTGGATGGGTACTGGTCACCTAATGAGATATACATATATATAGCACATTGTAAAGAGTAGATAGTAGTAAGTATGCCAAATGGAACAACACACTAAAATATCTTAGTAGAAAAAAATGTTAGTCAGCGGGGAATAAGGTAAAGAAAGTCTGTGAGGATGGTAACTGATATGTTTGATACAGTTACATATTTGAGAATCTACTTTAATGAAAAATGTGCTAAATAAGAATAATGTTTTTGCAAAACAAATATTTGTGCAATATTATTTACAATGATGAGAAATTAAAATCAACCTAAATGCTAGCTCATGATATATTGGTTTAATAAACATGGCACAATTCTTCAAGAAATATTTTCTAGACATTACAATTATGCTTATGAAGATTATGAAATAATATCCATAAATGTTATGCTAGTTAATTTATACAGATTAGTTAGTTTATACAAAATTCTATGCCAGATGCAATATAAACTTTGTGAAAAGTATGTATGAGGGAAGACTTGAGGAAAATACATGAAGGTAATAAAAATTATCTTGGACTGATGTCCGTGTGTTCTTTAACTTAAATGGAAGCTCTTACATTACCTTTGAAAATGAGAAGATATTTAGTCAATTAATAAAATAAAAATAAGAATTGTGTTGAAATCTGAAGAACAGATTTGTCATCACATATGAGGTCTATAGTTAGTATATATACAAAAATTATAAATGTAAGAATTGCCATTATAGATGCAGTAATTGCTTAGGACATGTTTCAGGAGAAGGAATGGTTGTTTGGCTGGAGTAAGTATTTTACAGACTAGAGGGAGATAGGTCTTGAAAGATGGGTTGGAAAAAGATCACTGAGAATATAGAATATGGAATTTATATTTTATTCTATGGGTAATTGGGATCCATTGAAGTTTTCTGAGCAGAGAATAAAACAATCATAGCTCTTCTTCAGAAAGAATTTTTTAGATGTGGTATAACAGATGAATGTTAATTGTTCATGGGGAGTTTACTTAGAAGGGTTACTATAATAGTCTCTGTATTTTCTATTTTTGCATAACAATTATGGACAAATGTAGTAACTTAAACCAGTTTCAGTGGGTCAGTAGTCTGAACACTGATTAGCTTGTTCTCTGTTCAAGGTCCTACAAAGGTGCAATTGAAAAGTTAACTAGGGCTGTGGTCTCATCTGAGGTTTGGGCTTCTCCTCCAAGCTCACTCAGTTTTGGGCAGGACTTATTTCCGTATTGTTGTAGAACTCATGGCAACTGGCCCCTCAAAGCCAGTAGCATAGTCTTTGATCTTAGGGAAGGCTTAAGCCTTATTTTATATTGATTAAGTCAGGGCTTTCTAGGATAATCTTTCTTTTGATTAAATTCAACTGATTTGGGGCCTTGATTACATTTGCAAAATTCCTTTTCCTCCTAATGTAACCTACTCAGAAGGGTGAGATCTGTTAACTTTCCCCATGCAATGTAACTTAATCATAGACGTACCACTAGGGGGCCAAGATCATGAGGCCATCTTTGTACTCTGCTTACCAGGGTCCCTATAAGAGATGTTGGGCAGAATAAGCACAGCGACTTAAGGAACCCAGTGTTCCAACTCAGCTGGTGTACAAATACATAAACACCTAATTAAATGTAGGTGATAAGCCCAAATATAGAAGCATGCATAAGGTACCATGGTAGTTCAGAAAAGGAGCCCCTGGTTCTTTTTGGAAAGGAAAAAAATCACAGAGAGTTTCCTACAAGAAGTTTTTCTTCAAGGATGAGCAAGAATCATAAGATGAACAAATACAGAACAAATAAGTGAAGTGAGAGGAATAATTGTCAGCAGATAAATATATTTGACGTAGATAATTCTATTAAATTTAGAATAGTTAGATATTTTATTCATTATGGACTTTTGCATTCATTTTGATTTTTAAAAATATTGTATTAAAATATTACTTATCTTGATTACTGAATTTTGAGGGGGAGGGCATTCTCTTCAGTTTTGCACCTGAGGCAATTGCTTCACCCTTGCACTAATCCTAGCCCTGAGCATCGAATACCAGAACTAACAAGGGAACTACAATAATTTAGGTATTGCTGAAGTATACGGTGAGAGTAGACTAGTGGCATGGAGGGAAGCTAGAAGAACTAGCTGGTGTAAGATTATGAAAATCATTTTGTTCTCTGAGAAAGATCCTCACAGACTTTACCCTGAGGGTCGCCAGGAAGAGACATGGTTGTAAACTGGAAAGTGACCAGATTAGACTGCCATTTAGAAAGATTACACTGGCAAAGTGTAGAGGCTAGTATGGAAGGGCTTGTTACCATGCATTGAAGGAGAACCATTAGGACACTATTGTAGTGGTCACACGAGGTAAGTAATTATACTTATGTTACCCATAGTATTTGGCTCACTGAAAAGTATTTTAATTTGGGGATTCACCAGCAGAAACTGAGAATTTCCTTTTGGAGAGCATGTTAGATGGCTTTTTGACTCACTAAATGGTAGACCTTTTGTTTAATGTGATTTTTTTATAGTAATCACATTTATGGCCGAAGCATTTCTGGAACTATATGCAGCTTATTTCACCTGAGAAATGTTTTTGATAAGATACAATGTTCTGATCTGTGATGCCAGGATTGAGTCAGAGCCTATAGTTTTATTGCATTTATATGCAATGATGTTAGGTTAGGAGTAAGGCAAATGAATTCTCACCATACAAAATTGAACAACCCAGCTTTATAATTGCTTCAGTATAGTCGATTGCCTATTTTGTCTCTGTTCAAAGTACCCAAAGGAAATCTTCCTAAGGCCATTGAAAATATCAGAGTCTGCAGATGGAGATCATAACTATATAGTATTGGCTGTATATTTAATATACAACTAGTGAAAACTGATTCAAGAGGGGGAGCCAGGATTACAATTGGATGCTTGATTGGAAGGGCTGATATGACCAAGAGGCCAATTTATAATAGGCTATTTTACATAATAAAGAAGTGGCATATTAAAAAATATTTACTGATTGAAAAATTCTAAATATGCACATTAATGCCAATAGAATCATATAGTTCTTTATATGTCAACATTACTTAATATCTCTGATACCACTCCCAATCACACATCTACGCATCTTTATCTTTTGGCATTTTCTTTTTTCCAAACACATCACTGCACCAGTCCCATAGTTTTTTGTTGTTGTTGTTTGTTTGTTTTGTTTTTGTTTTTCTTTCTTTCTTTTTTTTTTTTTTTTTGATAAAAATTGAAGACTCCATAAAGCCTTATTCATTTATGGGGGTATTTATTTTTCAGTTAGAACAATACTTACATTTTTTTCAGAATTTCTTGTAGTCACTCATGTAGAATGACTATGGGTCAACTGGAAAATGTCATGATTGAGTCTTGAAATTAAAGATAGATTTCCTAATCTTAGATTTAATTGAAAAATTTTGGAACAAAAGTGAACCTCCAAAATCAAACCAAACATTTTAATGCTTTCTTCCTTATAGTATCCATTGCTGAGCTAATTTGTTGTAAAGTTTCATGAGTGCTCTGAGCATGCCAGTACAGAAGTATAATCCCAAAAGAAAATTGCTCAGACTCAACTCGAAAACAAGCAGGAGATGCTTCCATTGTCGGCATCATTCCAGTGGCTCAAAAAACTTCATCCAGATTTTAGAATAAACGCCATACTTAAAATTTCACTACACATGACACATATTTTATTACATAATAGAATTTTTTAAAAAAAGGTTTAAAACATAAATCATCCTAGCAGAGTTTAAATTTTAATTAACTTTTTATTAAAGTAAACATTAGTGATGGGTGAGATTTTCCCAGGAGACCACTGTGATAGGGGTCCTGATATCCTACGTCAGAGGCTGCCTTTTTTGGGGGAAGGGAAGGAAATAGAAAAGGAGATACATTGGCCACTGTCCCATTTTACCTTTACTCATTTTACTCAATAACAACAACTAGAAAATCTAAATTTCAGCTAAAAATGAAATAAATTGATTAGCTGCAAACCTCAATCAATACAAAAGTGTATTAAATAAAGTGCAATGTTTACCCCCTACTGTGGGTCTCCATTTCCTTTCCTCTCTCCAGAAGCAACCACTGTTAAAAATTTTTAAATATATTTCCCCAGAAATATTCTCTTAATATATAAGCATACATAAATATATTATATACCAGTACTCATATAAACTATGTGTGTATATATATGTATGTGTGGGTGTGTGTGTGTGTGTCTGTGTGTGTTCTCCTCAGTCACACAAATGGGAATAGACATTCCCTTACTTCTCATAATAAGGTGTCTTCAAGCTCACTTTGTCAGCATACTCAGCTCCCTTATTCTCTTCAGCATCTGCAGAGCCAGGGTTTCTCAATCCTGGCACTATAGATATTTGGGGCCAGATAATTCTTTGTTGTGAAGGGCAGTCAGGTGCACTGTAAGATGTTTAGTAGCCTCTCTGCCTCATATCCATTAGATGACAGTAGCACCTCCCCAGTTATGAAAACTCAACTTATCTTCAGAAATTGATAAATGTTTCCTGGGGTGCAAAATCATCCCTGGTTGAGAAATGCTGCTTTAGAGAATCCTGTTGTATAAACATGTACTCTCTTTTGATAAATATCCAGGTTGTTTCCAATTTTTGAAATCACATGTACAAAAAAAAATACTGCACTGAGCATGTCAAATTCACTTGTCTCTGCATGAATGTAGAAGCCTACAAATTATTTGTAGAAGAAATCACTAGATGAACTCTCAGGTCAAAGACAATGTGTACTTTACATTTGTATAGATTTTGCCAAATTGCCCTTTTATACCTATTTTACCTTAGAACCACTCTGTCACAATATCTTGCAGGTCTCTGGGCAGGAAAGAGGACACTCAGTAAATGTTTAAATCATATACTCAAAAGATTTAAAGATGATGACAGCATCAGTTGTCAATTGCATTGACCAAGGCTATCGTGGAGAAGACATGTCAAATGTTTAGATTTCAAGATAAGGAGAGAGTGAGAGAGGAGGAAAGTCAGCAAAGTAGGAGGGGATGAGAAAGCAAACATTTATTACGTATCTTCTATGTCCAGGTGCTATGATACGCACGTTACATATGTTACCTATGGTGTGTTAGGAATTATCATTATGGCCCCTGCAGGGATTGGCTTGGGTCTCTGGGCACAAACCCAAACCAGGTGGGCAAGCTTAAGGACTAAACACTGCTAACGTTGGTGCAGGTGCTATTTCTCTGATGCAAAGATAAAAGCCACTTTCTCAGCAGCCTGAAGATAGACTCAATTTCATAGCAGGTACATTTCATTAAGATAACCTAGTCTTCCTCCCCCTCCAAGGGTCCTGTGATAGATGTGTGTGTCATATTTTAATCTCAAAGTCACAAACCAGTATTAGAGGTTGGATTGGCCCACAGACATGGTGTATTTGGACCCTACGATGTTATTAAAAAAAATAAAAAAGCTAACACTTAAAAATCAAGAGATGTTATACAAAATCTCGAGTTCTGGTTTGTCTTTTAGAAGGATAAACATCTCCAACAGTGGGCAAACATTCCACCTGGCAACAATTGGCATAGCTGAATGAGTAGCAGATGCCCCTTAAGACAGGGCATATGCTCTCCAATTTATTTAGTCCCTGTCACTCCCTATTGCCTCCTTGATAGAAAGGTGTAGGCTCCATTTCTGTTGAAATAGTAGCCCTGATGTTTACCTTCCAGTTGAGAAGCTTCTTGTAAACATTCTTTAAGTCATAAGGAAAGGAAAATTAGAAGGGAGCCACACACAAAGAGAAAAATAAGAATATAAGCCTAGTTCAGTGGTTCTCAATCCTGTCTGCATATTAGAATCACCTTAAATGTCTTTTGAAGATGATGAATGCCTGAATCTCACCTCCTCACCTTCACTGGTTTGAGTAGAGTCCCAGGCATTAGTTTTTTAAAAAGTTCCCAAGAGATAATAATATAGAGAAAAGAGTGACACATCTAAGTCCTAATACACTATTTGTATAACCTCATACCTATAAGTATTTCAGCTTTGGATTTCTTGCCCCAAGCCAAACACTGTAACCATACAGCTTATACAATTACCACAGAAGTCTGGTTTACTCCAGCAAAGCATATATTCAAAGCAAAACACTTTGAAGGACATAACAGACACCAAATAATCTTTAGTACATTCTTACCTTGAGTCCAGGTCATTGTTCCTTTTCTCTCCCATTTTATCTGACCAACCCAGTCCATTTTATCTTCAATTTACCATATCTATTCCCTCTTGGCTCTACTCATTTCTTCTTCTCATGAGTGATTCCAGTTTTCAAATGAGGAAAACTAGATCTCAGAGCACTCAGTCAACTTAGTGAAGATCATCCTCTTCATAAGGGGCTGACCCCAATCTTTCTGATTGCAAAAATCAATGCTCTTTCCACTATACCAAATTGTTCCATAGTACTACTGCTTCTCCTGTTTCTGAAAGTCCTTTGACTGGAGATAAAGCCTTTTATATCACAAGGAGAAAGGGAATTTAAGGGAAAATGCCTCTGGAGGGGGTAAAGTAATAAAATAAACCACACTTATGTATAAATGACTAATTGTGGATCTTTTCACAAGAATGTATTGAACTTAAATATGACATTACTTTTAGCTGGTTATAGGAGTTTTACATGATCATTGGAAAATAGATGAAAATAAAAGGCAGACATTTGCTAGAGAATTACCACTCTTGAAAATCACTTAATATTTTTGATGCTTTCTTTTATTTTTTTCTCTTATCCTTTTATCTCAAAATTGAGATCATGTGATAGATACAATTTTCTCTGCCAATTCATCACCTAGTATTTACTATTTCACTGTCTCATTGACAGTTTTTTCAAAATTTTCTAATGGCTGCAGAATATCTTGTTGTGAAGAACCACTTTAATTTATTTAACCAGTTTTAGTTGAAGATGCCAGAGATGAATTTTGAAAGATGTGAGGGTATTTTACAATTGGACAAAGGAACACAAGGCTTGTGTGCCAGCTCTATATCAATATTCGCTGTCCTGGTTTGCTTCCCAAGGACCACAGCTGTAGCTGCTCTATACTCACGGTTGACTATTTGATTTGGATTTGAACTGAATCTTTGGAGAGTTTAGACTATGCCAGTTTTTCAAGGGAGGTAGATCAAACTTAGAATAGAGAAATGAAAGAGAAAAGAAAGTCAAAGGGGATTCTTTTAAGTTGGAAAAACATAGTTGCTTTTACCTTGGCAAACAACTACCTGAAGGCGGTCAGTACTTTCTAACGAGGCACAGATTAAGAGATAGATGATGAATCTGACATTTGAACATCTTACTTCTCGAACTAGCACCATTGCTAATTTATTGTGAGATTTTAAACTATAACATTTAAGCATTATATATATATATATATATATATATATATATATATATATATATACACATACTGTGTCAAACAAGATATTAAGGATATAATGATGGGCAAAAGAGACACACGACTCACTGCTGATTTATTTGGAAGATAAAACAATATTTTTTAACTATATTTCTTTATTTATAAAATAAGGGAATCTCTGTAGCCCCTTCCAGTGGTAAAGTATTATTTTCTTAAGTCATTCATTAACTTAGGAACATTTATTAAATCACTATTATCTTGCATGCACTTCATTAGTTGTTGCTGATGCAAAGTGACTTGCTCGTTCGAAACTCACTGTGCACTGAGAGGAAGTAATAGAAACATAATTTATAATGAAGTGCAATGGCTTGCCATTGTGGAAGTATGGTCCAGGTGATTAGGGTCACCTAGAGGAAGCATCTATTTTTCTGAGAGGGAAAAGAAAGATCAAGAGAATGTGGAAGAGGAGAAGACAGTAAGCTATCACAACACAGGGGCAAAAGCTTTTTTTCAGAGAATCTGGGAAGTGCCATGTAGCATATACAGCAGCACAGAAACATGAAGAAACAATACACATGTAGGAAGTGATTAGCATATAAGTTACGTTTATTAATTTATCCATTACACAAACATTTGTTGCACACCTGGAGTGCTGGGCATTGCACTAAACCCTGGGAATGAAGTAGAGAGCAACAGAAGTATAGCCCCTAACTTCAGAGGCCTTAAATTTAATTAGTAGAGGCACACAATAGGCAAATAAGCATACAGATCACTGTATAATTACAATTAGTCCCAAGGGCTATGAGGAAAAATTTTCAGAGTCATTCCAGTAGGATTAAGTTTAAGAATCATCTGGGGGAAAATGTGAGGGAGCAAAACATTCAAGGTAGTAATAATCTGTTCAAAATATCTCTTAAAGAAGGTTGGAAATGGTGTTTTAGTGGAATTTATAGTGTCATGTGGCTGAAGCATGCAGGACAAAGGAATTTGGTATAAGGTGAGCCTAATCAGTGACTTAGGCCAAGTCAAATAAGCGCAAAGGCCATCTTGGGCCATGATAGGTACTTGTTGAAGTCTTTGATTATGTTTAACATTTATTAATGTGATCTTTCAACCCCATCTTATCTGGGCTGTACCTAGTTCCAAAGTTTTTCCTTTACTGTGTTTCTCCTTCTAAATGGACCTGTGGGATATTCTACCACTTACTTTTTCTTTAGGGCTTGCTCTTCTCCATTCACATGATTACCAGCCTCATCACACACTGGTTCCTGGTGATGGCTTTTAGGGATCCATACAATCCAAGGCCAGCCAATCAGTTTGCTCCTTGTTTCAGAACATGGTGGAAGGGTCAAGGTTTTTTTTTTTTTTAATTTAAATTTTTATTATTTTTTTTAATATTTACAATTGCAAAGGATACACAGTAACACAAACCATGAGTCACGAAGGGTGATAGTAATGCCTTTTTTTTAAAAAAACAATGACTTAAGTAGAGACTGAGAAATAATACGGGATTTTCTGCGCCTTCATTGTTGCACCTGGGCTATTCTTGGACTATATCTGGAATAAGCAGTAGTGTACCTATAGGACAAAAATGTCCAGGAGAAAGATGCCACCTACTTTCACACTATATTGTATATTTGTAGATTAATGTAAAGGTGGATGGAAAAGGTCTGCTATCTCAAAGTAACAAAGAAGATATCAAGGAATCTCTTGACAGAGGAGCTGGGACGGGAAAGATAAAGAGCATGAGTCAGGTCGGTACCCCACCATCCCTGGGAATAGCCATGAGGAGGCTCTTTATGCCAGGATCGCCATTACCAAAGGCCTCAGCATTTTTCTGTAAACTGGCTCAGCCCAGTTCACTGTTAGGACTCAAGACAAAAAAAAAAAATGATAAAGAATATTTTCCCCTCATTACTTACTCAACTAAAAGAGGCATTAGGTCATCCTAGCACTTCAAAGTAGAAGAAGGCATCAAAGACTCAGGAATTTTGGTAATTCAAGCAATAGTAACTTGCATAGCACACACAAAATCCCACTGATGCAGACTTTCTTTCACCAGGGCTTTTGGGGTGTTCTGGATAAAGATCTAGAAGGGAACAAAACTCCATGTAGAGAAAATTTCTCCGCTATCCAAGAAGGCTATTCCCTTAGACCATGTGTGAAAAGGACATAAGCCAGGCTATCCCAAATACAACCAGAGAGGGGACAGATGCCATAACCAGACCATCTTCACAATTTCTAAGAATTGGAATTTGCCATCGGTAATGTTGTCTTAAAGTTTTTGCTTCGAAAAGGAGACTTTAAATTGTACTCCATTAATGAATGGAAAGCTAATTTGAGGGGACGATGAGGAGAGATGTTAACACGCATAGTACAGAAAAAGCCCAAAATGATTGCGTGGTCAATTAGATGTACTAAATATTGTGTTAAAGATGTTCAGGACTTTTCCGAGCTTTTACTAAGTTAATTATGTTGTGCCTCTCCAAAGATGTAAAACTATAATTGTGAATTTCAAAATGTATTTAACTAAAGAAAAGTGTTATTTTTCTACCCAGATTCTTGAAGGACCAATTCTTATAATAATACCAAAAATATCACTCTGAGCATTTACTACGTGCCAGGAACCATAAGAATTGGTTTACACAAATTATTTAATGCTTATGACAAGTCTTTAATGTAGAATCTATTACACTTCTTATTTTACAGAAAGAAAAACTACCACATTTTTTAAAATGAAAAAAAAATTAGCATCATAGAGATTTTACACATTATGGCAAACCTTAGCTGTGCTTTCCTATGTCTCTTGCCTTGAGATGGGTGGGTCTGTAATTTTGAAAAGGAATCTTTGGAGACTATACCCTACTACAACACGAGATCAAGAGTACACCAGGAGCCTTCCTGGGTTATCCATCCCTTTTAGATCACACTCCAGTCAGGACAAGCTTTCTCGAGAGGGTAGCAAACTTTAGTTTTTAGTAGAATAAAAGCATACTAGAATCTCCCAAAACAAAAACAAAAACAAAAACAAGCTATTATTGATATTTTCTTGACTCTGTATTAATATACCTGGCCTGTTGATAGTTACAAGCTTTCTGACTCTATCAGCCCATAGTGCTAGGGAACTAAGGTGCCCTTAGTGATAACTAGTGGGGGTTACTTGGTTCATATATTTATTTCTTGGGATGCTTTTAATTGTATGGCACTATAATTTTTGGTGTAACTCATCTTGAGCTCGAAAGAAGGCGATGGGAGAAATCTAGGGGGAGAGGATCTTCTTCAGAGTGTCCTTAATTCATAACGTGCTGAGGAATGATGGGTTGAGGTCAGGGTTTCTTTCATTCTTTTGCTATCCTTCACTCCATATTGATATTGGTAAAATCCTGAGATTCTGTTAAACTATAAGGAAAAGTTAATTTGCCACTACATTGCCAGGAGAGGAAAAGCAGGCCCAATTTCAGTCAGGTACTCTCTGATGACGGCAATATTAGATCAGCACACATAAACACAGCAGGGACTTTGCGTTGTGATTGTGTGAAAGTAGAGATGGACTAGATGAGCTTTTTCTAGACACCCTTCATCTAAACTTCCAGAATATACTGACGTCTAAGAAAAACCTTTGATTTAGAGATAACTTTGTATTTTACAAAACAATTTTGTGTATGATGCCTTCATTTATTCTTTACAACACTCTGTGATGGTTGTTATTATTCCTCTATTTTGTGAATAAAGAAAGAGTCTGAGAAAGGTTAAATGACTTGCCCTGATTCACACAGTTAATAAACGAACAAACTGAATTTCAGAATTAGGTGTCTGTCTGGCACTCATTTTACTTTATCTTCCATTAACCCTCCAAAGCTCACCAACATTCAGAGAAGTAGAAACAAGGACACATAATTTAAACCAATAGAGATTCTATTTTTCTTATTAAATTTTCAAATGAATTTTTTAATTATAATGTTCAAATCTAAAGGTATGAGATTTGCTATTTCATTCTTGCCAAGTAGATTGAAAATCAAAGTTTTGCACACAGCAGAGTTTGAAAAGTTTCAGATCTTTTTACCTAATAATTCTACTATGAGTAATTCATATTTAAGTTAGAATGAAAAAAATAGTTTCATGTACCAAGATGTATGTTGACATTTATTTTTAATAATGATAAAAGTAAAAATTTCTCAAAGAATATAATGATAGAATGGTAGACAAAGCAATGGAATATTATACAACTGTTAAAATAATATTTACAAGAAGGTTTCAATAATACAAAGAATTCATGTTATGAAGATAAGAAAAGCAGAATATATGAGTATATATATTTAGAAAATATCGATACAGAGGAAACAGAAGAAGCTAACTGCATTCTTATCAGGAATATAATTAATGGAATTATGAGTAATAATATATTTTTTCTGCTCCTATGTATTTTTAAGATTTTCAAAAGTGATGCATTTTATTCTTTATAATTTAAAACCAAACTTTTAAAAAGTTAAAAAATATATATTTAAAAAATAAGGTTAAAGCATCTGTGAGATTAGTGTGATAAAGCACTTATGTGGTATTTTGGCTAGCACTTTTTCTTGAAATCAGGGAAACTGGCTATGTCCACTTTGTGGGTTATGCTAGCCAATCTCCAAAAGTTTTTTGCATCATTTCCTATGACTGTTGAACCAGAACAGCAATTGACCATCTTTTGCCTAACTACATTCAATTTTTTTTTCCTCCAAGAGCCCTCTGATGTCCCTTTGGGCAATTCCTTGTGTATAGTCAATTCATTGTGTATAGTCTGGGAGTGAGGTAGGGCTGTCTTCCCATGTTATCCTTCTATGTTATCCATAAGCTGAGGTTTTAATATTTGGTCTGGTAGTTTTAGAATGTAGTGTTCTGTAAAGATCATTTAATTTCCAGTAGGCCAGATATTTCCTGCCACGTTTCCTTTTAATACTTTGGAGCTCTTTTTATGCCAGTTCATTGTAAGCCTAGTTCTTAAGTCTTCCATCAGTTCTATGACCTCCTTCTTATCTTTCCAGTAAATTTCTTTCCATTGAATTTATCCAGAATCAGTTTCCAGAGCTTTCAGTCCAGAACCCTGTCTACCACACACACTGACAACCGTTCTACATCGTAAGTATTGCCCAATACTTTCCTTCAGCTCCATAAAAGTTAACAAGGGGGCATTTCAGTAGCCAAATAAAGTCAAAAGTAAAGGCTAACTGCTTAACATAACACTTTACCTAGAAGTACCTAGTTAAAACACCAATGGCCACAATATGTCACTTCCAAGTTAAAAGTGCTTTAATGTCATAAACACATTTTAGGTTCCAGTATGATTTGAGAATTAATTCTCTTAGCAGCCACAAATGATAGAACTTAGATCAAATGTCATTTTCCAGGTTGAAGCAGAAGACTGCAGTCCATTGCAGGATCCTTTCCTTGATTATGTTATGCTCTTGAATTTTCACAGCATCTTAGACACAGGAACTTTTTTTTTTTTTTTTTTTTTTTAGTTATTACTCTGGCTGTTCTTCAAAACCTTTTGTTGGGAAGGACATAGTCTTTGGCTGTGGATTTAAGCTACTCTCACTGTTCTGAAGATAACCTGCTAATACCCCAATTCCTTTGTAATTAAAATCTTACTGAAGTGGCACATTTGATTTGTAATAATTATCTCACGACAGGGAGGCCAAGCAGAAGACCCAAGTCATCAGCCTGTTTTCTCTAATATGTTAAGTAATAACATTCCCCAGGAAAGACACTCAGATCTTTAAAGCAGCTTTAGCTCAATAAGGCAAATGTTTGCTTATAGCAAGGGGTCCTCAACCCTTGGGCCATGGACCAGTACCATTGGTGGCCTGTTAGGAACCAGGCCACACAGCAGGAGGTGAGTGGCAGGCAAGCAAGGGAAGTTTCATCTGTATTTTCAGCCGCTCCCCAGGGCTAGCATAACTGCTTCAGCTCCGCCTCTGATCATAAGGCATTAGATTCTCATAGGAGCACTCGTCCCTGGTGCCAAAAAGTTTGGGGACCACTGTCTTAAGGGTCCAGAAACCAAAGCAGCTTTTAAAACAGTAAACTGGCATAATTGGCTTTAAGTTCTGTCCTAAAAAGATATTTAGTCAGCTTGGCTCTATTGACTTAACTAGGGGGGTTAACCAGAATAACATGTTTGACCTGCAAATATATTTCTTCAAAAAAATACAAACAAAGCCACCTTCCCTTCAAAAACAGTGGTGCGGCTGGAGGCTGCTGTTTGTGTGACAAGGCTGGGGGTGCTTGTGTTTGCATTTCCCTGTATGGACTGTTAACCCGTTTCCCTCTCTCCATCCCTTCTCGCAATTTACCCCGGTTGAGAATAACTAGAGCTGCTGCCAGGTCTTCTGAAGAGATTACAGCAGGAGGATGACGCAGCAGTTCTAAAACTCCAGAAAACAGAGAGCCTGTGCTTGCTTTTCAGAGCACAGGTAATGTTCCTTGCGTTGACACTTACAATGTCGTCTGGTCCCAGGGATAAAACCTCTCTTCCTTATTTCTTCTCAGCCACATCAATCCTTTTCTCCACATCCTGGACCATGGCTTCTCCCCTCTTTACAGGGGTAAAGACTTTCTTGCTCAACATCAGTGGTCATAGTATAAGTCCAGCCTGCCTTTCTCCACTGTTTCTTTCCCCTCAGTTGACTATTAATGTTTCAAACAGACAGTGCTCTTCACGCCCTTGGTTCCCCTGCATTCTGCCTCAGGGACATATGCTTGGGAGGCCCTTTCTGATTTTACTCCCCCGCTCAAGTAATGCCTCTCCAGTATCTTCTTTTTTTAGGTAAAAGTTTGCATCAATTCTTTTTTTTTTTCTATTCTTCCTATGAACCAGATATAATAAGCACTGGACTGCAACAGTGATGAAGTCTCACGTGGTCCCTATCTTCAGAGCTCACCATCTAGTAGAGACACAGAAAGTTAATTACAGTGTATACAATATGTGGAGGGGCGAACACAGATGCAGTGGGAATAATGGGAGAGATCCTTAACCTACATTGATGGGATCAGGGAGATTAAGTAGGAATCAGCTTAGTGAAGTAGATGAGTTTAACAAACCAAGGAAACAGGTTTTTTTCTTCTTATTTTATCAATTATATAGCTAATTTATATATTGTGAAAATAGAAAATGATAAAGAAGGAAAAAGAAACAATGATCTTAGGTCCTATCATCTAAATATCATCAATCATTAACATTTTGGCGCTTTTTATTCTAATCTTGGTGTGGTGTGGTGAGGCATTGAGGAAGTAATGTAGAAATAAGCAAGATTTTATATTTCTCAAGTTATTTACTGTGTATACAGTTTTAAATACTGCTTTTTCCCCCACTTAATATTACACTATAAGCTTTGTTTCACTTCATTAAAACTTCTAAAAACATCATTTTAATGGCTTATTTAGTCTTTCTACATGAGTCTCCCCAGTCTCTCTCGCTCTTGTGGTCACACCAGTAATCTCTCTTGTTCATGCCTCCAAGTCAGACTTTCCTTCTTAGTATTCTTTCGAAATTAATAATATTGGTCGCCTCTGTACTCTCCATCATCTATGTGAATGCCCTGTGCCTCCAAATGGTTAGCTCGAGCTTGGCTAAAGACAAGGCATTCCAAGCATCATCTTTCACTCTTTTGTGACTCCCTTTCATGTGTGGTCATTCAGTGTTACTGACTAGCGTATCAATTGCTGTTCCTTTAAAACATGAACAAGAATCAAAAGCTAACACACTGGCTAGATCTACTCTGAACCTTATTTGACTCCCTTGATTGGGCAACATTTCAGTACCTCACACTGTGAGTTATTGATTTTCCCAGTTATCATTTGTCATGGAACTTTCTCTTTAATCGAGGTTAGGGTAAGGGTGAGGACATCTTATGCCAGGTATTGATAGGCTTCCCTTGCTGAAATGGTTAATTTATTGCCATCTGCTCTGCAAATTCAGGCCTGGAAGTTACCATGATCATATCTGTATCCCCTTAATCATTGTTATTATCACCACTGTCAACATGATTATTGATGTTGATAGCATGCTAGTTGTTGTGCTTAGTGTGTTACTTGTGTTATCTTACTGAAATTTCGGAATAATAACCTAAGGTAAATGTTATTTACATCTCTATTTCCAAGAATTTAAGTAAAAAACAAAAAGCAAGAACAAAAAGTGGATGGCTGAGTTAATGACTGAACCAGATTTATCTGATTCCAGAGTGTGTAATTTTAGAAGAGAGAGAATATGAAAAGTGTGTGTGTGTGTGTATGTGTGTGCATATGTTCGAGAGAAAGGAGGAAATTGGGAGAAGCAGAGATCAAAAGGCTAGAGGTTATCTTCACTTTAGGGAGATTTGACAGCACTTGTTAGACTTTATGCTTCTTATTTCAAAAAGGGCATCATGCAAAATTTTGACCAATGTCTGTATTGTCACTGAGAACCCAAAGACTTGTGTGGAATACAGGACGATGTTGCTCATTTGCAGCCATGAATTCTATTTCCCACGTATTAATGCTATATTGGTTGCTCTCCTTCTGTGCCAAATACAGGTCTTTCTATAGGGAGGTATACACAAGACAGACTGATGGGGAGAAAAATCTGATAAAGAATATTGCATGCAGTTACACTTTATGAATCCACAGCAATGTTCCTATATATCCACAGACTGCTTGCTCTGACTTTGCTTCTCTGAACAGCACTGGAATAAAATTTATAGGAAAAGTGAGTGGTACCAGCAGTGATTGGGGTTAGGCTGGGCATGGCAAAAGGTCCCTTAATGATTGTCAACTGGAACAAGTCAAGGCGTAAATTTGCCCTTTCTCTTTATCTTTAAAGTAGGATGAATTTACGGATACTTAGACAGTATCTTAGTTGTTTTCTTTTGGTATTTTTGTAGCTTGTGGAAGACTGTGCTCCACAAACAAAGCAAGCGAGGAATGAGAATATTGTATGCTCACTTTCTTTGCTTTTTTCCCAGTCTTGAAATATAGCTAAGGCTCAGAAATGGGAACTTTGGAGCTAAATCCTGGTGTCAGCTCAGGAACAAAAGTCATTTTCAATGAGTTTCGAAAAAGGTACCATTCAAGAGATAAAAATTCAATCACGGAATGACATCGAAAGCTAAACAAAGGCAATGAAATAGAGCAAAAACAGACTATCATATTTCTGTGATGTTTCAAAATTTGGGCTTCATGGAAATCTGTGGTTGTGGAAAAATGCAAAATACATTTGATTCAGGCAGATGTATTCAGTATAGACAGATGTATTGAAGGGTGGCAGGCAGATGTGTTTGATGAAGGCAGATGTGTAAAAGCAGATGCGTGCGTAGTCCTAGTGAGGACTTGAAAGGAAGAAGGGAAAGGTGAAAGTAGATATACAGGTAAATGTGGGTGATGACCAAGGTGACTCCAACATTTAGAAAGGGGCTTTTAGTTACTCCTTGAGTATAAACCGTACAATCCACAAGCCTTGGATAAACATGTACAAAACCACTTAAAGAGACTAGTTCTTGAGTCTAATGATATGAAAGTGCTGCCACATTAGTAATACTAACCATTGCCTTTTGACGTTTTATTATAACATCTTAGATTTCTTTTCTGTGCCTGCTCAACTAATATTAGTAGTAAAATTTCAATTCCTTTATTAAGCGTAAGCTATTTTAAGAAATAAAATTTTAGAACTATTTACAAAATTAAAAATTTAATTTTCAAACATAATATCTATCTCTTCTCATATTGAAATAGAAAACATTATAACAATAATAATAAAAAAAAAACTGTTTGGACCATGTTTTCATTCTAGTCTACGTCCTTGTTCTCTCTCTGCTGAAGTGAAGATGTGATAAATTTTTCACAACCATAAGTAATGCAGGGAGGAAGAGGAGGAAGTAATTTATATGCAGGAGCCTATAAATGAGTCATGTTCAATGTCTCTTGCCACCTCCAAACCTTACTTCTAGTGCCAGGAATTGGAGGGAAGGGACAGCATAGAAAATGGACCATTTAGAACCACAGAAAACCAGGAATAACACTTTACAAGATAATTATGTAACACTTTACAAACTGACAAATATGAAACCCACTTTTTGCCCCCTGTCTCATATCTCCCCAGTGATGGCTGTCATGATATAGGCTGCCCCAGCTTCTCCAGGGGGAGTTACTCTCTAACTTAAGAAAATGTCTGACAGAAATATAATTCATTTTCTTATATAGGGTGATATAAAAGTATATATGAATTAAGATATCTTTTACTTGAATTGAACATTGGAATTCATCATATAGCATATGTGTTCAGCATATAGCATATGTGTTCTTATACTGGTAGTACTTGTCTATTAAAATGTGAAGTTCGCATTATCCTTCTAGCTTTTACAGTTGTTTGAAATAAAAGTTCCAGAATAAAACAATTTAACCCTCAAAAGTGGTATGTAGGCGTTTAGCAGGGGGAATGGATAATAGAGATCGATGATTTTCAACTGTGGCTTCATAGTAGAGGAGTTTGTGGAGCTATTTACAAGTGCTGATGTGGCAAGGACTGAGTCTTGTCCCCAGAGACACACTGGGGTGGGCTGTGTCTCTTTGGGGTTCCCAGGTGATTCTAAGGAGCAGCTAGGTTGGCAAAACCCTAGAACAGAAGAACCAAGGAGAGAGAGATGCAATGGACTGCTAGTATTGCTTAAGGAACTAGTTTCCTGGGGCAAAATTAACTTAACAGGGTGTGTGAGTTTAGTAACATATTTCAAATCAGTCAGCTTTTGCTTCCTTGTGCTGGTTCTGTGCTCACTGAGCATACCTTTGGCTATAACATGGCTTCCCACACTGGTCTGATGCTGAGCAAGTTCAGGCTGCTTATGTTAACACCAGATTTTTGGTTTACGAGACCTGTACATGTCTCTTTACATATGAATCAATAAAATAATTTCCTAAATTAGATTTAAGTATCTTTTAAAATTGATCAGTGCAATCATTTTCCCAAAGCCTACTTAGCTCTAAGACCCTGAAAATTTTGCGTTGTAAGGTTATATAGGACAGGCAGAACCATATGAATTCAACTGAAGCCTTACCCCTTGTGCCTAAGGCATTTTGGCTTTCTACTGGAGATCTCCACTGGAAAAACTGTTATTAATTCTGTGATATAAATATTATTCCTGTAGACCCCACAATTTTGGACAAATCTTTTTAGAATTTGACTTATTTTTGTTAACTTTTAGGAAAGAACTACTGGTCCAGAAATGATTTCCAACATTTTCAAAAGAAACTTTTTTAGGGTTCAAGCCTCTCTGAGTTAGTATTTTATCTTGTATCACCACTCAGAATAAAGTGTAATGGTCGTGATTCTGAGCAAATTTTGATGCTATGTGATCTCAGACATACTATTTATTTATTCTCTTTGGGCACCTGTTTTCCTTAGTGCAAAATAAGAGGATAGGGTCATATTGAAATATCCCTAGATTTCTACAAGCTCTAAAATAATGTAGACCTATGCAACTATGGTCCTTTATAAAAAATAAACTTTTCATTTTATAACAGTTTAAGTTTACAGAGAAATAAGGATAGTAATACAAAGAGTTCACATATTATTAACATCTTATATTAGCATGGTACATTTGTTTTAATTAATGAACAAATATTGATATGTCATTATTAACTAAAGTCAATACTTTATTCAGATTTCTTTAGTTTTTACCTGATGTTCTTTTTCTGTCCCAGAATTCCATCCAAGACACCAAATTACATTTAGTAGACTCATTTTCTTAGGCTCCTCTTCACTGTGACCCTTTTCTCAGATTTTCCTTGTTTTCAATGACCTTGATAGTTTAGAAGAGTACTAGTCAGGAATTTTGTAGAATGTCTTTTAATTTTGTCTGATAGTTTTTTCTCGTGATTGGGTGAATGGGTGTTGGGTGAAGACTACAGGGTCAAAGAGACCTCTCAGATACATCATATCAGGGATAACTTCTATCAGTATGATTTATCATTATTGCTGTTGACCTTGATCACCTTGCTACAGTAATGTTTGTCAGCTCTCCCCATTGTAACTTACTCTTCCCCCTGCCCCTTTTCATACTGTTCATTCTCTTTAAAAGGAAATCACTATTGACAACATACACTTGAGGAGTGAGGAGTGAAGCTTCACCTCCTGGAAGGTAGAGTAACTACACGAAATATTTGGAATTCTTCTGCAAGGGAAAAATTTACTTCTCCTTCCTTATTTATTTATTATTTATCATGTATCAGTTTGGACTCATGGATATTTATATTTTAGGCTGTGATCTAATATTACTTTCTTTATTATGTTAGAATTGTTCCATCTTTGCCTACTAGAAGCTCTTTCAGTAGGCTCCTGGATCCCTTTCACATGTTTCCATTATGTATCACTTTGTGTGTATGTGTGTGTGTGTGTGTGTGTGTGTGTGTGTGTTTAGTGTCTGTCAGTACCATATGCACCAGGCCGATCTTATATATTTCCCACCTCAATTTTAGAATCAACATTTATTTAAGGAACTCTGATTTTATTTACTGAAGTATGACATTAGAAACCAAAATCTGAGTTCTAGATGTACCCCTCCTACTGCTGCTTCTAAGCATGCTCCAGCTGACAGACTGAGGAAATGTATGTTTGTGTATATTAACCTGTGTATATTGATATATCAGTATCTATAAATATTTCTATGCCTAGCCATCTGTACTTATATTAACTAAACATAAATTCACACTGATGTCTCCAAGTCTAATCCCTTACTATGTAGCATGGATCATTTTGGCCTTTTCTACTTGCTTACCTGCAACCTCACACTCTAACAGTGAGAAACCTGCCTCCCATCCTTGTTTTTGACATAGAAAAAGATGCCCCATGTTCAGCTTTTCAGGAGTCCTTGTTCCTTTTAGGGGAAATAATATTCAAGGACCGAAGCATAAGTGATAGGCTCATTGCTTTTGAGGTACCATTGTTTTTAGATTTCTCATTGGAAAAGGCTATAAAATACATATTTTTGAAAGAAAATATTATGATTATATACCGATGTTTTCAATTCATTTCACTATGATAGGATTTTTACTTTTTTAAATATATTCTCTCATTTCTTTTCTCTTACTCAGAAAAGCTCGATTTCTAGTAAATTCATAAATTATTTATTTGCATTATTCTATGATACAAATAAAATAATTTCAAAATAATAGTGTAACATTGCCACAATTAGATTACTAAATGTGCTTTCAACTCACTTTTAGTTTTATTGTCCTTTAAATATTGGCTACTGAGGATGAACAGTAAAAATATTGTGCTTTAACATCACTTTAATCACTTTAATTCATCTATATAAGTATCTCGACAACTTGATACACAGGTATATTCATTTCAATTTGTCTACAAAACTTAGCAATTGCTTTTAAATATAATTTTATTTTTGGGTACGAGTATGTAAACACAAGTATATAAGCTATAGAGAGTATATTTAAAAAATCTAACTTCTCTTCCAAAAATACTTAACTCTTCCTGTTTTTTAATCTTTCCTATGATAACCATTTTTTTAATTTATGATTTACCTTTACTATCTCTTTGCCAAAAAATGGCAAATGCATATTTTTTTCCCATGTATTACACAGAAGAATTACAATTACAACATGTGAATCATGTTTCAAACCTTATTTATTCACTGAACAATATAGAGATCACTCCTTATCACTATATGGGGATTTTTACCATTTTTTTTTATGGCTGTTAGTATTTCTTCATGTGAATGTATTATGATTTGTTCAAACAATCCCTGTTGATAGACATTTGCCACTATAAATAATATCTCAATGAATAACTTTATGCCTAAGTATTTTTGTGCATAAATCATTTGGTGTATTTGGGTTACACTTTGGAAATAATTTTTCTTGGTTGAGGGTAAATGTGTGTATACTGTCCTAATTAATTATTGCCAAATTATTTTCATAGAGGTGAAATCATCACATTCTCACAAGCAATGTAAGAAAATGCATATTTTCTTATAGTATTGCCAACAATTATGCTGTTAAACTTTTGGATTTTGCCAATTTGATAATGAAGAAATAGTATTTCAGTATAGTTTTAATATTCATTTATATACTTATAAATGAGATTAATCTTCTTTTAATATGTTTAAGATACACTTTCTATATTTTGCTTATTTTCATATCTTTATATTTTTATTTTTATATTTTTTTTGGTCTTTCATTCCCTTCAAGTTTTAAGAACTTATTTTATTTTGGAGATTTTTTTATGATAGAATTTGAAAATATCTTTTGTAGTTTTTCCTTTGTATTTTGACTTTTATTTTAGTGAGGGGTTTTTGCCAGTCAAATGTTCTTAAAAATATTTTCCATAGTTAAATGTGTTAATATTGTCTTTAATATTTTGGGTTCTGACTTAGAATTAGGGAAGTATTTCTCACTTTCTGTTATTAAAGGTATTCGTACATGTTTCTTATTAAAACATTATGAGTTTAGTCTTTACATTTAAATCTATTAACATTTAAATTTATTTAGATTTTGTCCTGGTACAATGTGAAGTATGGGTGTGATTTGATCATTTTCTTAATAGGTATTTTCCACAACATCTTATTTCCCTATTGTTATGAGTTAAATGGTGTCCCTCTAAAATCAGAGGTTGAAGTCATAACCCTCAGTAATTTCAGAATGTGGCTTTATTTGGAAATTGATCTTCACAGAGATAATTCAATTTAAATAAGGTCAACAGAGGTGGGCCCTAATCCAATGGGCCTGGTGTTTTTATAAAAAAGAAATTAGAGACACACACAGGAGAAGATGCCCATCGAAAAGTCCAGGAACACCTGAGGCTGTTGTAAACCAGGAGTGAGGCCTGAATAGACCCTTCCCTAGAGACCTCAGAGGAAGTGCAGCTTTGACTACACTTTGATTTTAAACCTGTGGTTTCCAGACCTGTGAGACTATGCATTTCTATTATTCTAAGCCACCCCAGTTGGTGGCAACCCTAGGAAACTAATACACCCACTGATTTGAGGTACCATTTTTATCATATATTTTCACCTGCATCTTGGGTATACTTCTGAATTTTCTATTGGTTCTATTTAGATTATCTGTCTACTCAGGTATTCGTACCACATTTTAATTAAAGATATTCTACACTAGGTTCTATATCTGGAAGAGATCCCCTTTCCTGTGCATTTTCTTTGTTGCAGTTTTATGCCATACTTTTTTTTTTTTAATTTTTCCATATGAAAGTTATTAAAACAAGCAATCAAGCAAACAACAACAACAACAAAATTGTTAACTCCAGGAAGAAAACTCAGTATTTTTATCAGAATTGCAGCATTTTCTATTTTAATGCTCATTTAAGCTAGCCCCCCAGCCCCTATCTCCAAAATCAGTATCTCCTCACTCTATCTCTACAGTTGCCTAGACTTCCAAAATGGTTCCAGTTGCTATGGAAATATTTTCTCTACAAAAACTGCAAATTCCTTGGATGCAAAGTTCTCAGAAAAGTTTTTTCCTACCCTCAGCAGCAATCTTCTGGACATATACTTAGTCTCGATAATTATATATTGAATGGAATCAAATTGCATGAATGGTGATTTTAAAGTGAAGGAAAATTTGTTATAAATGAGCTGTCATTGAGACGTTCAAATAACTCAGGACATAATTTAGGTAATACAGTGCAGGGAAATGAGTGCTAAATGTGCAATCTAAAACCTGGGTTCTAATTATCTATATATTCTATTGCATGATTACTTATAATGTATTATATAATACTTATATAATACATATTTATATATTCTATTACATATTATTATACGTTATATACTTATATACACCATTATTATATATTTACAGTGTATATAATTATATTCCTTATAAATAATTATATAATTACATATACTATAATACTATAGCATGCATTATATTCATTTATACTGTCTTATGTACTATGTACTAAGTCATAGGTACTAAGGTGGTTAATAACTTTGATTTCAGCTTTTCAGCTTCCTGCATTTTAGGATCTAGGATCAGAATGCCTCCTTCACCAGATTATTGTGCAGGTGATATGATCCCCAGTTTCTTCTGGGATGTCTAGCTCTCTCCAGGGTCTGCTCCTTTCCTCTTTTTTACCATTTCTCCCTCAGTCACTCAGCACCAGCCATGTTGGTTGCCTTCTTTACTCTTCCTTGAATAGGTCAAGCTTATTCCTGCCTTATGGCCTAGGCACTTGCTCTTCCCATTGATGAAACCATCTTTATATTTTTACTCAACTCACTCTGTGATTACCTTCAGTTATAGGCTCCAATACACTTCATTATATAGCCTTCCCTGACCACTTGTATAAAATAGCCTGTCTTCTCACTCATTCTTCAGCCCTTAACCTGCTTTATTTTTCTTCATGGTACTTATTTATATCCAAAATTTATTCACTCATTTATTATTATACTGGTTATCTCTTTCAAAGCTCTCTGAGGAGAAGATGCTGTTTTTTCCACTTCGATATCTTCTGGCTTATAACAATGTATTAGGTGTTCAGTAAATATTTGTTGAATGAATAAATAAATAAAATGACACAATATAGTGTGTGTGAAATCTTTGTCACATAATAGTTATTTAATAGATGATATTTTCCTTTTTCTTTTTTTCTAAAGTGATTTTTCTTGTAGTAACACTGAACACACATGTCAAATATACTTTGTTTCTTCCCTACAGTCTATATCCCTGACCTCCATTTGATAAAGACATAAATAATCTAATTTTATCTGTTGAATTTCATGTTATGTGAGTTGTTTTCCCTTAGCCTAGGTATCTTCTGCACTTGACCAGCATCCACAGCATGTTTAAATGTTCCTTCCCTGTCATTAGTCATGCTGATTTCTTGGGTTCTGGGTATGCTCATGTGTCCAATTATATCTGGGATGTTTGCTTCCCAGATGCCAGCAGAAAGGACATCTTGCATTTGCTTTTCACAATTGGATCTCCAGCCTGTAATAGCATCTCTCTGGGTGGTTATCATTTTGCCAGTCAGTACTTAATGGTCCTCTCAACTGAAATAGAAGATATTCAGGCCAGTTTGACTTCTCCATTCTTCAAGTGGAAAGGTCTTGGCATCACTGCTTTTCTTTAAGATTTTACAGAGCAATAGTCTAAGAGTGAGGTAGGGAATTGCCTGTCCTACAGGAAGTTTAGAAAAGTGTGTAATTTGGGAAAATTTCTGACCATGCTTGACATTGCTCTGCATTGCCAAAGCCCTGGCACTCAGGATGAACAGGAGACATGGAATTCAGCCTCTGAGGCCATGGCCCTTTTGACAGACATGATGAGAGGGTCTAATCACCAATGTGGAGTGTTTAAAATGGCTAAGAGCAGGTCAAAGGTCAAAAAACTGATAAAAGAACTAATATTCACCAGGTACATGTTGTGTGTATGTCACAATGCTGGAAGCTAGGTCAGAAGCACTTATGTTGTTTTTAGGGGAATAAATTCCGGTAAGCTTTAACACATCCTGGCTTAGGAATATCCTAATGCTTCATTTCTCAAGCCCTGCTATGAACTGAATGTTTTGTGTCCCCCCCCCGCCCCCCGAAAATTCCTATGTTGAAACCTAACCTCCCAGGTGACATTATTAGGAGGTGGGGCCTTTGGGTGGTGATTAGGTCATGAGGGCAGAGCTCTCACAAATGGAATTAGTGCCCTTATAGAAGCAACCTGAGAAATCTCCCTTGCCCATCCCACCATGTGAGGTGATAATGAGAAGACAGCCTTCTACGAGCCAGGAAGCCAGTTGTCACCACAGAGTGAATTTCCCAGAACCTTGATCTTGGACTTCCCAGGCTTTGGATCTGTGAAGTAAATATTTGTTATTTATAAACCACCCAGTTTAGGTTATTTTTGTTATAGTAGCCTAAATGGATGCGATGAGCCTTCCTTTTTGGCACTGCCTGGAATGGTGGTTCCCTAACTTTAAACATTCAGGTATACTACCTTTACTACTTGCATCACCTCTGAGTATGACCTGTACTGTTCATTTGTACTCAATTTACTTGTAAACATCTCATATAAATTTATTATAAAAGAAAATGTTATTTGTTCACAAAACCATTTTATTTGGTCGTAGAAAATCACTATTAATTAAAAATTATTGTTGTATGAATTGAAATTATATCATCTGTCACCAGTGGCCTGAGGTCCTATCTCACTTTGAAAAAGACTGGACTTTTTCACTACAACTCCATACTGTGTGAATTACAGATTCAGGCTCTTCTTTTTTATCTGACTTTATTAGGGTCCTGGATCTTCCAGCTGGTCTGAATCCCAGATTGTCTCTGTCCCCTTCTTTTGCCTTTTATCTCTACCACTGCAAAAGCTAACCCCCCTGGAGTCCCATATTTCTCTCTTCTTTCTTGAAGATTTAATTTCCCACTCAAATCTAGGCACCTAGGTCTTCCCATCTGGCTGCAATGGAAAAAAAAAATAGAAAGAAAGCAAGAAATAAAGCAAGAAAGAACGCAAGAAAGCAAGCAAGAAAGCAAGCAAGCAAGCAAGCAAGCAAGAAAGAAAGAAAGAAAGAAAGAAAGAAAGAAAGAAAGAAAGAAAGAAAAGAAAAGAGAAAAGAAAGAAGAAATATGATCATTTAAAAAATGTCAACCATGAACCAAATACAGATCTATATAATCTATAAACTCAAACCCATTCAATATTTTCACACCATTCATTGCAATCCCCATTTTACAGATAAGTAAAATGTGCTAAAGAGAATGTAGAAAATTTGCAAAGATGATGCATGGGTAAAGCTGAGATGCAAACCAAGTTGTACCTGACAATAGAATATGTGCTTCTTCAGTAAAAATCCTGAAGAACAGAGTCCATTGGCATTTAAAGATATGATATACAGAGTCGATAATCCCTCTTAAACTGACTAAAACTCAATCATTTTTGTGTTTTAAATAGCTACAAAATATATGTGTTTCTGATTCAAGTTGCACTTAAGGTATGAAAAGACTGTTTTCAAAGAGCCATTTAATGTTCAAGAGCCTTATAAATAGGATCAGGCAACTCAAGGTGGCTAACTGAGAAGATCTATTTCTGTTTCAGTCTTAAATGTGCTGAAATGATATCCAATTCATAATGCTACTATTGATATGCCCAAAGGGTAGAATCCTGTGACTGCTTAATCTCATGTTCCCTCAGAGCAGAGGACTGCATAATCTTTCATTGTGTAAGGACACCATAATTCATTTGAGCTTTTCTCTCTTTTTGGATATTTAGGTTGATTTCATTTCTTTGCTTATATGAATAATCATGTGATCAGTTTTGAAGTCCAATGTGATAAGTAAAAAAGATATTTCACTATCAAATAAATTTATAGTTTATAAGTATAAAAGTATGCGTGAGACATGAATTTAAAAACATTTTTTTTTCACTTTCTATACATTCTGCATCTCTCTATATGGTTGTCTTTTCCTCATTGATTTACAAGCTTTATGAAGACAGAGACCTTGTTTATACTGGACAACACTGTATTCTCAGATTCCAAAATAGTACCAGGCACAAAAAATAGGCAAGATTAAACAAAAAAGGTCCCCTATGGTATATATAGAAATTATGTCAATGGTGTTAATAAGAGCTTTTCTTAGAATTAAAAAGTTAGACAAGCTAGCATAAAATTTCAATGGCAAGTACATGTTTTCCTGGTCAGGCAGATTATTCTGAGTTCAGAATACACAACTTCTAGGTGCCACATTGACCTTACATATCAGATGTGGATCAGCATATTTACTTTCTGTGAACTTTTAACTTTTAACTAAACCATAGAGAAACATAGACTCTCTACACTCCCCTTTGAGGCCTTTAAGTTTTGAATGACAACTTATCTAGAGAAATGACGAATGAGCAAGTGAATAAATATTTGTCTAAAAATCAGAAAAGTCCAAATTGCAGAAAGAATTTATGAGTTATGGAGGAGATATGACTTAATGAGAAACTAAGTAGGGTTGTTATGCAATATTATATTAGTTATATTAGTTTCAAGTGTACAATATAGTGATTCAACATTTTTATACCTTATGAAGTGATCACCTCATTAATTTTAGTAATCATCTGTCATATAGGTCAACCTTTTACAAAAAAAAGAGAAAAGAGCATATAAATGTTTACATTGTGACAGAATTTTGCTAAACTTTTCCAATTTAAAAGGATTACTGTATAACCCAATTAAAGTTCTTAAAACTTATGTATGCACTCCTCCTTATAAACAACAGAGTCAATAAACCTTGTTTTACTCTCAGAGAGAATCTGCTTACCTGTGAGAGGGCTTTCTTTCAGTTCTTCCTATGGGCCAGGCACTTTGTTCAACACTTAACATTCATTAGTTCAGTTAATTCTTCCAGGTTGTCATTATTGTTAATCCCACTTGACAGATGTGAAAACTGAAACACAGAAAGGTTAAGTAACCTGTTCCAAGACAGAAATCTCCTAAGAAGCAGAAGCAGAATTTCAACCCAGGCAGTCTGCTTAGAACCTGAATCCTTAACCTGTAAACATAATTCCACAGGCCAGAATTCTAGTCCTTCGACATATGTATGTCTGGTTTCTCCCTCTTAGAAATAATAGTTTATAATTTTTAGTGTTAGATGTGTCCTGGGCACCTATTTAAGTGATTTGTTATAGAAGCTAACTCACTTGAACTTCAAAATAACTTTGTAAGAACCACACTATTATAATCATTTCTGTTTTGCACACGAAGAACCAAGACAAACTGAGGTCAAGTAACTTGATCTAAGCTGTATGTTTGTGAGAAGTAAATCCAGACTTTGAGGAAGGCACCAACTTACTCTCGACCCTTTTGTATTCTCTTTTTCTCTCCCTTCCCTTTCCTTCTCACTTTGACACTTATTCCTCACTTTCCTTTTTTCCTCCCCTCCTAGCCAAATCTCCTCATTTCCTCCTCTTCAGTCACAAAAGATAATATGCACATATTGTCTTGCAATCTTTTGTTTTTGAGATGACTCCAACAAATGAAAAGAGGTATGTTATTCTTGGGTAGCATGGCTTAATATTGTAAATATGTCTATTTTTTAAATTAATTGATGAATCCAAAGCAATCCCAGATGAAATCTTAAAAACCATTAAAACAAAATTGAGAACCGATACCAACTTAAATATATGTTGTAATTTAGTATATGATATAGATGACATTTTATATCATCAGGGAAAATAAGAATAATTAAAATTTTCAGAGTAAGAACTGGCTAAGCATCTAAAACATTGAATTTATAAATAATTTCTCATAATACAATGAAGTCTGGGGCAATCCAGTATTTAAATAAAGTATGTTACCAAAACATGCTGAGATGAAAACATGGGTTTTATGGTTTAGCATGCTGAAGCATAGAAGATATTTCTAAACATAACATGAAACCTAAAAGCTTTTTTAAAAAGATGACAAATTTGAATTTATATTTTTAAAATTTTGATGTGGCAAAACAAACTGAACAAAACAAAATACCTAGTGTTTGTAAGCCTGTGAGGAGATGGGCACCCATATGCATTTTGGAGAGGATCATAAAATGGTGCAAATTTCAAGATGTGATTTTGCCAATTATGCCAAGATTTTTTATGTTTATTCCTTTGATCCAGTAATTCTAGTTAGTTCATACAACCAATATTTGCTGAAGATCTAATATGTACCTAGCCTGTGAGAGATTTTGTCAAAAATAATATAACAAATGTTTCCTGCTTTCTTAGATTCAAAACGTTTTCTTAAGGAACAAGGCATATTTTTTTATTAAGGCAACAAGCTCAAGCTTTAGAGTCTCTCATTTGCATGACCCCATTCCAAAGCCTTAAATATTTTTGTGCTTAAATTTAAAATTTATTTCTTAAATATGGCATTCTTAGCTCCCCCACTCCCACCCCTCCCCCCCAAAAAAAAACAACAACAACAACCTGATTCTGGCCCTGCTTAGAATAAAATAAAACTAATTTATAAAAATGTGCACATATACATTTTTCTTCATCATATTTACATTTATGGTTGAAAAAAGAAAGTATAATCTAAATACAGTATTCAAGAAATAGTATCAAAGACATATTACATAGTTCTTTATCAATTCATAAGACATTAAATAAATGATGGCATAACCATACAAGATAATCTTATGAACTCAACATGACAAAATAAGTCTCTATTAATTGACATGGAAATATGTCCATTACACTGTTAAATGAAAAAGTAGATATCAATATAGCATTGGCTATATGATTCATTTATGTAGAAAATTCTCTATATTTATTTATATCTCTGTTTCTCTGTTTATGCAATGCATTGAATTTTTAATTTTAAATATATTTTGTTCACTGAAACAAATTATGTTGCTTTTGAAAATAAAATCTATGTGCAAATAAAATAAACTATATGTGCAAATAAAATATATGTTACAAAATATCTTTTTTATGTTTGTATATTCATCATTAATGTTTATCTGAAATAATATTCAGCACAGAGTTAGTAATATTTATATAATAGAGTTATAAACATCTTTAAAAGTATTCTTGTTTATTTGAATTTATTAATTTTTCCTTAATATGCATGTTATACTCATGTAATGAACAGTAACACTGATTAATAAACACATTCAGAACAAAAATGTCAGCCATATATATCACATGTATTAAGTAATCATTTTTGACTTGCAAACTAATTGAACATATTTTTGATGTTTTTTTAAATATGGCTTTTATATTGCCTCCATTGTCATGTGTGCTTCTAAAAAAATCAACTACCCCCATATCTGCCCCCTCTCTCTTTGTTCTTCATCCTTACCATCAACATCTTTGAATTTCTTTTACATTCTGCATTTCTTCTGCAGATTCTAGAGTTTAAACTCATCACCGCTAATTCTATAGTATTAATTCTGCTCTTTATTGCTTTTAATGCAGATTTCTATTCTATTATTGCATTTATAATCTCCTTATAATCTTTCTTTATCGTGTCAAACGCCTGTTTTTATTTCTACCTGCCTCTCAGCCAACTCCCTTCTTATCTCAACTTATTTTCATATAATCTCATCTTTCATCTCTTTATTCAGAGACTGTAGTTTTCATTTCTATTAAGATTACAAAGCAGACAATTTCTGCAATTTCTGTTTCCTTTAGTGACTTTTAAACTGTTCTTTTTCTGCAGCTTGATTGCTCTTTTCTCCTTTTAATATGCACAATATTTTCACTGGAACTTTTTCTGCTTTTAGTATTGTCATCTTTACACAAAAGGGTATCTATCAATGGTCGTTGGAGGACTATATCATTCCCTTCTACTCAGCCCTAGATTACTGTTAAAATCCTTTGCTCACATCTTAGGCAAAGCGTTGGTTGATATTCATGGCTCAATGCTACAATTATGGTTTCTTACAGTTACTTATTTAATGGTGATGTTGGTCTTAGGAGGGACTCTATTCTTGAGGTATTGGCTTGCTGTGAAAAGGTAGTATACTGTAGTAATTAGTATATTAGCTATGTACATTAAAATGGCACATTCAAGTTCTGGGTTTACCAATAATTAAAAGTGTTATTTACTCTCTTCAAGACTCAATTTACCTGTGAAATGTACACTATAGTAACACATACCTCATTGCGTCTTATGAAGATTGATACTGATATCAAACATACATTGGACTGAAATACTTCAAACTTATTAACTCACAGAGTCCTCCCAACTCCTTTCTTTCTCATTATACAGTTGAAAAAATTGAGGCAGTGACATGTTAAGTAATTTGCCCAAGGTCACATAGCTTGTAAAGTGTAGAATTGGTATTCGAATCTAGACAACTTGGTTTCCAGTACTAGAAAGAAAATTTATTTATGGATTGTCAAAGGTAATGAGTAGTTATTTTCCTTTTTCTGAAACAATAAAGGCAAAGCACAGTGTTCTATTTACATGCTTTTATTTTCTTTATCCATAGTATTCTAAGATGGAAATTTGCTGTAGCTTAACTCCTCTCTCTCAACTTGTATAAAATTCCCGAAAATTGTAACCTGAAAATATTTAGAAGAAATTCAAATTAAGGAATCTGGGATCAAATGTGTGAGTGCGTGTGTGTGTATGTGTGTGTGTGTGTGTGTGTATAATTTCTCTCATCTAATTATATATATAATACAGTGTGTGTATATATATACTATATATAATGTATATTTGTGTGTATACCTATGTGTGTACATACCTGTGTATGTATATACCTACATATGCCTATGCACACACAAACAGCTACTTTAGAATCCATGTTCCATGTTCTGTTTGATAGGGCTGTGGCTATGGTTTATTACTGGTTGGCAGTTGTCACAGATTCTGCTTTTCTGAGCCAAGGAATAGAAAAATGTGTTGATGTGCCCATGCATTGTCCTTCACGTTGGCAGTTTTGATCTCCTGCAAGTGAAAAGGTATGTGTTAATGTCACCTGACAATTGTGTTTCTCTTTTCCACTTTATGAATATTATAATTAGAGGAAATTCCTCTAAGATTCTGCCGGTAGATTAGTTGTCAATCTTAGTTTCTTGGTTTGTTATGCACTCTCATCTCTTTCTGTTTTCCTAGATATTTTGTGATAAAAATCACAAAGTCTGAGATGGGGACTACTCTTCAATCACTTTCTTAAGCTGCTCTCTCCTCAATTTCATCCTTTTCAATTGTGCGCACTCACACACTTATTTGGAGAACTTGACTGTGTATTAATGACAATGGCAATATAATAATAAGGATAGTAATGTCAATATTGTGTAAGAGAAAAAGTAGAGTAATTTTCTTCTTGCTGTGTGCTCCTTACACTATGATGGCAGGAGATTCTAAGGAAAAACTGATATGGATGCAGATAGGTTTGCAAGTTGGAGGGTTTAAGAATTTCAGCAAATCTCAGTGGCATGGTTTTGGGAACTCAAGTGCTAAGAAAGGACATCATGTATTTAAACTAGAATATTTTGAGGTTTATATTTTTATATTGAAAATACCGACATGGAAACATCATCCCCTTACTATTCACATCCTCTCATTGATTCTGTTGCCACCTGTTTCTTGATCTTTGACTTTATTTTCTTATTTTACTTTCATTGCTGTCTTCTAGGTGCGCTTGACTCTCAGCACTCTCTAAGCACGTTACCTCTTTATTATTTGTGTGGGGCTTTTTTTTGCGGGGGGGGAGGGGCTTCTTTTGCACCCTGCAATTTAATCCCCAGTCTAGACATAGTTCTGTGCAGCTGGTACCTTAGCTTGGTTTGCCTCAGCCACAGTCTAGGTGGGATTTGATAAAGGGTTAGCAGATTGTTGTTATCAAGTGTAGTAGTCCTAGCTTTGTCACTTTTCCCAGATTGGAGATTGTGTATAAAAAATCAATTTTAAAGGCAGGGCAGACTCTTTCATGTAGGAAGTGAGATTCTTTGCTTGAGTGATGGGAAATAATCAGGTAAAGACTGGTTACTTAACCAATGTTAGCAAAAATGTCCTTCTAAGGACCCTGGTAACTCTGAGGGAGTGGTGGCTTTGTTGAGATTCCCACACTTGGCTGACCATTTTTAGTAACAGAGAGAGTGAAACGTTTGCTTTCTTTGATTATATTAGTTGAGACAAAACCAGAGGCCTGATACTCCACTTGGCATCTAGTCGTATCATCCTGTCTTGTTCTACTTGTCACACAAGTTTGAAACTGTCACTAGCATCCTGACCAATTCACCCTGCCTTGTATTTCTTGGCCCCAGACATCTGGAGAGTTGAGGGCCTGCCATCAGATCACAATTTTTTATTCCCTCTAAGTCCCAGCAATGCATGTCCCTGGTTGAAAAGAAAAGATATTAGATATATGATCATCCCATCTCTGAACTCCCAATTCTCAGTCACATTTCATTTTCTCCTTCAAAAATGATTAGGTGCTCTGCTAGAGATGGCCTTTGTGCTCTGACCTGGTCTTTTTACTATGTTATCAGGCTTAACTCCCTCATACTCTCTCTCTGTCTCCTTTGGCATCAATAAACTATTCCTGTTCTTTTCCCTAGTAGTCTCAATTTTTTTTTTCTATCTCTCACCTTCTGTCCCTCTTTTGTATGCATTTCCATTCTCTAAAACTCTTTATATGTCCTATATGGCATTTTTTCCCTCAGCGGTGGCGGGAAAGAGACAGATAAGCTATCACAAGCTTTCTTTCCAAGATTCATAATTACATTTCATCAATAACAAAAAATTATTGATTGCTAAGCACTTTCCCAGGTTGTAGTGATAAAGTGATCAAAAAGACAATTACTGGTCTCAGAAAAAGCTCATACTCCTATGCAAAAAAACTGAGAGATATGTAAACAAATAATTACAACACAGTACAGTAAATACTATAGAAAAAACATGCCTAAAATTGTAAGAATATTAATGATGGGGCAATATCTTCTGTCTGTAAAGTAAAAAAAAAAATAAAAAGAAAAGCTATAGACTAAATCTAATAATTAAATGCTTTTTTTCTCCTTATATACTCCAGAAACTTATTAAAAATTGTGGAATGTTAGAGATAAGAATATCCCTTGTCTTATCTGTGAGAAAATAGACCTCGACATGGTGGGTGACTTGGCCAACACCACTGAGCATGTTATAACAGTGCTGGGATCTTCTGTATTAGTCAGGAGAATTAACACGAGCTGCTACAATAGATAAAGGCTCACAATCTCAATGGCTTAATACAACAAAATGGTCTCCCTCTTACTTTATTCGTAACTGATGTGGGCTAGGTGGCCTTCTTCTATCCTGTAGGTATGCATTTTTGACACACAGCCTACAAAATTATTCTAATAGGGAAAGGGAGTGGTAAAGAAAACATATAAGCACTTAATTGCCTTGCCTTTGAAGTAAGAGATGTCACTTTCATGATTCATTGGCATATACCAGCCTTTTTGCCCCAATATGAGAAATGTATCAGAATATATGAGATTTATGGGCTCAAAACTATCTTTGCCACACCTGACCCCCCTTGGGAATCCTGCTTCAGCTCTCAATGTGTATTTTTCAATGCATGCTGCTGTTGGTGGTGAAATACAAAGTATATGTTTAATAGAGGTGGTTCGATGGATGGGTGGATGGGTGGATGGATGGATGGATGGATGAATGTAAAAACCTTCTACCTAATGTTCATTATTATTTCAGCTGAACTTCTTAGCTAAGCTCGTGTTTATTTTCTACCTTACATTTTTTATGAGTTAAACCCAATGCTTTTCAGGTGAAGGGCATGATCATCCTTTTGTCTCAATGAATTCAAGAGAATTTTGATAATGCAGCATAAGACATCATTGTATTAATGATTTTTGTGGCTAGTACTGCAGAAAAAAATGCCTGGCTTAGTAAATACTAGCATTAGAGCTGTCTTTGAAAGAAAAGGTCAATATTATACCTTTTTGCTGATAGGAGAGACTAATATACTCTTGCTGTTATTAATAATAGTAATTAGACTCTATTGCTTTAGCTGATCCTTAGGTCCCATTTATAGGAACATTTTAATGTTATCAGCATTGTCTTCCTGAGCATGACTTGGCATATTTCAGCACATCATTGCGAGCACTGAAAGTTGGTGCCAGGATCTTCTTATCATTTTATTAGCTTTTTGGCACTTGGATTTTGTATTTGTATTGGGCTTACTTTCCCACTTTTGAAAACATTAGCAAGGATTTTTATACAAAAAGCAGAAGACCTTTTATAGCATTTCCTATTGGGGGCGTGATTATAGACCTTTGTATATTTTGCCCCATTTAGCACAGCCACTGTTGCAAATTAAGAGGACATGTATCCTTGTCAGGACAATTAACACCTGCAGTAGAAAACTCCTCTTAGCCATGAAAGAGAAAAACAAAAGCAAAAACAAAAACAAGCACCACATGACAAAAACTTAAATTGAGGTTGTCATACTGGAAAACCTTTTTGATAGTGGGAGCAGAGACAGGGGGAGGAAAATGGCACACTGGGTGCTTGGTGACCAGATGATCAACTTCTGTTTTCTTAGAATTTCTCCAAGAAGATCACCTCTGAGTACTGTGCAAAGAATTGGCAGAGATATATGAATGTATCAGGACAGACTATCCTTGCTTAAAGGCTAAACAGATGGAGAGTACTGTTAGGAGTTCTCTCATTCGTATGAATTCTCCTCCATGTTCTTTCCCCTGCCTTGGATTTTCACTCATATTTCCAATTTTGGATTAAGATATGAAAGGCCTCCATTAAAATGAACCATCGTTACCTAGCAGGGGTAAACCACTTACTCTTTATCATTAATGTCTTACTGTGAGTAATTAAAATGAGGTTTTTTCCCTTAGTTAAGCTGTAAGAAATAATAATGGTAATGTTTAAACACTTGAAATTTATGGCATGCTAGAGTTTACAATACCAACTTAGGTATTCACCCATTTGCTTCTTATAATAATTTTGTGAGTTAAGACAGGTAGAGGAGAGGGTTTTTCTCATTTAACAGGTAAAGAATGCGAGGCTCTGATTGGTGAATCAATTGCCTGTTCAAGGACGTAGTGAGGGTTAGATTATAGAATAATTAAGAAGTAAATAGGGGAAAGAGGAAGTAGAAATAGCATGGAGGAGGGTGAGTCCTTGTGACCAATAGGGAGCATACTGAATAGCTAATGTAGATGTAAGGGATTGGAGGGTCTTGCAGGGGTTCAGGTTAGAAAAAGAGGCTATTAACAGTTGCATTATTTACCTTTTCTCGACTGTCTATTACCTGCTAAGCACCCGACTAGACTCCTCCATCTACTGTTTCATCTCATCTTCTTTATAATTCTGCAAGGTGGATTATATTCCAAATTTACAGATGAGAAAACAAGGGATTTAGAAACGTTAAAAATCTTGCTCAAGATTATTTAACTACAAGTGGCAAACTGTTTTCCTATTTCTAAGTCTCACATTCTTTCACAGCCACACACTATGGTGTAAGAAAGCAAACAAAGAAAAGGTCAGGGCAGGGCCTTGAAAACAAATTTCCCTTTCTTCACATCTGTCTCAGGCTTGGCTTCTCTGCCCTTCACCTTTCCATTAACTCTGTAATACTGCAAAGAACAGAAATTGGATCACACCCTGACCAAAGGGAGGGTTTAAAAATTTCTACCTGGATACTTTTTTTCAGCTTTCAAAATTTCTCATTTTCCCTACAGATTCATTATGTGGAACATGTCACATGTTTATTTCAGTAACTTTTCTATTATTGTTTAAGTAAAACAATGCCTTTTTTTTTTTATACAACAAGTTAGTTTTTTCTCCTTTATTGAGCAATACGGTTGCTATGCGTTTTCTTCCTATGTCAAAAATTACCTCAAATTACCTTTAGGTGCCATGCAACTGATCAAAAGTTTCTGACCAGATTTTTTTCCAAGCAAGAAGTCATTAAGGGCAAAGAGTGAGTGATATAATAAAAGGCAGACAGCTTAACTTTCCCTTAGCAGTCACTACCACAGTTGCTATAAGCAGAATTACTCTCTCCTTGATTGAAAGGTGGCCACCTCTTGGGTGAAATATGGCAGCTGCTTAACAGTGCACATTAATAAAACATGATCATCTAATAAGCGGCAAGTAATGATAAGACGAAGCATTTAATTGACAAGGCAGACAATAGCTCAGTGGGCTCAGAGGTATTTTCTGAGTTTTCATCTGCTTGTTGAGCGACCTTGAGCAGGCTGCTTAATTTCTCCATTACTCAGTCTCCTTATCTGTAAAATGGGGATAATAACACTTACCTAGTACACAGAGGCATTGTCAGAATTAATTAACTCAGGCAAAGTCCTCTGAGATACCTGGATAAGCGGTGCTATATGATTGTAAATAATTAATATCCTTATTATTCTGACACTTGCCCATAAGGCCCATCCATCAAATATGGTTCTAGCTGAACTGGGCAGAGCAATGAATTCTGCCACTGCATTAGATGGCAGTTTGCCCTGAAGATAAAGTCTGTCACATGCAATGTCTCCCCAGAGCAAGCTTAAGCTGGTAGCGGTACTGATGTAGGTGATCTGCCTGCCAGGATGCACAGAGGCAGTTTAACTAGAGCTAATTATGGCCAGCAATAATGCCAGAGCCAAGAACTCACCTCTGATTATGATGAGATGTTCAATGAAACTATTTCTGAACAAGATTATCAGGCTGAATTTTCTGCACCATTGGTTTGGGTAGCATTCTGAAGGATGTCAGGGTACCTGAAATTTCAGAGGAAGGAGACATGCAGTACTTTTCTAGAGAGGAAGAGAACCAGAGAGTATTGTTATCTCTGCAAATTGTCCTTTGTGACATTCATCATTTATTGATTTTGGCCATTCTTTTTGGTCATTGCACCAATAGTACATGTTTGTTCTTAGGATAGAAATAAAGGGGTAGAGAGAGTTGGCAAGCAAGATAGGTTAGATGGAGTCCTCAGTCTCACAGGAGCTTTTAATCTAGGAGAGAGCAGGATAGACTTGTACAAACAATACAGGGAGTAGAGAAAGTGGAGCTTTGAGAAGCTGCATGCCAGTGATGAATGTGGGTGCTTTGATGTGGTATGGTCGATGTTACTAATCATAACATCATACACTCCGAATTTGTCTGAAGTATTAATGAAAATATCCTCATTTCCATGACTACCACCTTAGGGCAAATTACTGTCATTTTTCTGCTGGACTACTTTGATAACATGGCTGATGTCCCCTGTTTCAACTCTTGTTTTCCTGTAGTCTATTCGACATACACCAGATCACTGTGTGCAAGTTACTCTTTTGCGGTAGACTTCAAGACTTCCCTTCCCCATTGCACTCAGAATCAAAATCAAACTCTCCCCATTGCTTTCTGTTTCTTATTGTCCATCTCTAAACTAATCTAACTCTAAAATCAAGCTGTTATCTAAGTTCCAACCAGGCTAGTTTTCTTTCAGTGCCATAAAATCCAAGCCTTTTCCTGCCTCAGGGCCTTTGATTGTGTCCCTCCTGCCTGGAATGAATTTCCCTAGGTGACTTCCACTGTTTAGAACCTAATCCTCAAAACCTATTAATTTAAGTGTCACATATTCAGAAGACCCTATATAAATAAACCTCTCTCCCTATCTTGCCAATATCCTGGTCATTGTTCCTCCCCTTCATGATATTTTATAAAATCTGTAATTCTTCATTTACTCACTCATTTATTCATTTAGTCACTCATAGATCCATTCATTTACTTGTTAACTGGTTCTGTCCCCTTCAGAAGGGACCTCTCAGAGGGAAAAAACTTGTGCTTACCCCTTATTTATCAGAACCCAGCACAATACTTGACACAAACAAATATTAGATTTTTGAATGGTGTTGAATAGCAACTACTCTTTTGAAGCTCTTACTATATGCCATGCATTGCATTCTATACTTTATATGCAAATCTCAGTTTTCTATGCAACAACCTTGAGAGGTTGATTTTACTTAGCTGCAGTTTTCATACAATTAAATTGAGTTTTAGGAACACGGAGACTTGTTGAAGATCACAGTTTGGCTTTAGTGAAAACTAAATTCAAATACAAGCCTCCAAAGTCAGCGCTGGTCCCATCGTTCCCTCATTTGAGGGGAGCTAGATGAGCAATCCAAATGCAGGGATCAATCATAAATTCCCTCTCAATGGCATTGAACATGGGTGGGCTTGAAAGGCATTTTTAAGAAAATTAAATCTAAGAGAAAAGCCCACATTTTAAGTACCTTTGTTGAGTACTCTGATGCCTGTGATGACTTTGTAGAGGAGAATTAGTAAAAACCTTGAAAATGGATAAACCAAAACAATCTTTTTCTGCCCTTCTTAGAAAATTTTCCTATTTATTTTTCAACCACTTTTTGCCTGGGGACATCTTAATCTTTGGCTTCTGATTACTATTTCCTGAAGGAAAATTTAGGGAGTGTGAAAATCATTTCCCTTTAGGTTTACTTCATTTAAGGCCCTAGCCCATTTGAGAATCTATGTAGATAAACAAAGAACAAAAACCTATTGAACTAAAGCATAATAAGACTGTGTCTTTTCTTTTCTTAAACTTTGACATTTAACATTTGATATTTTGTTTATGGGTTGAAATGTTCTCATTATTAATACAAACAGGGTAACTTTAAAAAAATGAGACAAACATTCCAATAGAAGCATGGTTCTTTCATTGCCAAATTAAAAATAAAGAATTTATAGATGGGCAGGATTTTTTATATTTTCCTAGAAAGATAGTGTGTATGTGTTTTCAGTATTATTTTGCTGAAGGTTTTCTAGTTGCCTGTGATAACACTAAAGAGATGTTAAAATAAAACCATGTATGTATTTAAGTCATCAAATCTCAACCAGAGCAATCTAAGCAACCATCAAGACACATAAAAATAAAATTTCCAATATTGTAGCAGAGCTGTGAACTGCGGGGCAACAAAGAACTAAACTAAAATCAGAGTGTTAGTTAAAATCAAAAATATGTTTCCCAGAGACTAGGATGTGTTCAATACCAAGACAAGTACTGAGTATTAAAAGGTAAAAGAGGAGGTGGCTCCGTAGTGTAGTGGTTAGCATGGCTACTTTACATGCAGAAGGTCCTGGGTTTGTGCCCCAGATGGAGCCACAGACCATGCCCTGGGTGTGGGGTGCTCCAGGCCCCGGGTGCACGCATGCCTCGAGTGTGTGGGAGGAGACACCCCGCCTTCAGAGATCCAGTTCTTAAGGGGAAACGGCAACATCCATAGGTCAAGGGTGGAAGGGGTGGAAGGGATGGAAGGGATTGGTGGGGGGAGAGTGGGAATTAAAGAGGGAAAAAAATGAAGATAAAACAAGTGCCCCTTTATTCTTGGGAACCAATAGTGATGACAGGGAAAGCAATTGCTAAATTATTGTAAAGTGGTCAATGTTAAGATAGAGGTAGTCACAGGGTTCTGTGGGAAGGTAGAGCCCTAAATCTAGCCTAGCACAATCATGGCAGACTTCCAAGGGGAGGTGACACCTGGACTGAATCTTAAAGTAATGCCTTAATTGTCAGGAACAGAATGGCAAACTGAAAGTACCTAAAGCTTTCTTTTTCCTTATCAGCTCATTCCTTTGTATTGCAACTGGTTTTCTCCTCAGGCAAAGAACCTTACTGTCCCACCCAGTTCTCAGACTCCTATTTCTTTAGTGTGGAAAGAACTTCTCTCTTTCCAGCAAACATTTAAAAACCCTAGTGAAAGATTCTGATTTTCCTTGGTTGAATTTCCTTTTGAACCCTTAACCCAATCATTTTGACAAAGAAATTTTGGAGTTCTCTGATTGGTTTAGCTTTGAGGCATCCAGTGTACCTAGAATATAAGTTAACTAAGATAGCAGTGTCCATTTAAAATCTATGACTTAATATGCTGACTTGAAAGGACCCAAAGGAGAAGAGAAAAAAAGCATTCAGCAAATAAAGGATAAAAGGTTGTCGACCAGATGAAATAGTTGATATTTCTAGGAACTATCTTCCAACCTACCAGCGGCTAACATAATTAAGCCACTGTGGAGACACTTCAGGTTGCATTTGCCTATTGAGAGACTGGCAGGGAAGAAGAAATAAACATTTGCTAAGTTATTTTCTGTGCTAACCCCTTTTCTAGGTGTTTTACTTTCACTATTTATTAAAATTCTTACTACGAAGTTCGAAGGTAAGTATTAAGTATAAGGAAATGAGAGGTGAAATAACTCTTAGAAGATCACATGGATTAAGAAGTCACAGAGTCTTAATTTGTTTTTAATTAGCAATTCCATGCTCCCTCCTCTCCACCACTTGGGATCTTTGGAAAACAATATTTGCAGCATAATGCCTAATCTTCCAAATGGCCAGAGGTGTGTGAATAGGAGCATTGTTTTGTTTTCTTTTTTGCTGACTTTATGATAAGATGGTCTTATTTCTTCAGATTTTAATGTGCTGTGTCAGGAGAAAATATGTAATGAGTGCTCTGGATTTTCTGTCTTTTGAGCTGATTCTGTAAGATGTGTCACATGTCTCTTCCTTAGAGAGAGTAATTAATGAACTGTATTGTTATTTCCATATGATATTATCTCTGGAAGAATTTCTCTTCAGGCACACAGTGTCGGGTTGGAGGGAAGGGGAGGAGGGACACTTGTACATTTCTGCATTCATATTGAACATTATCCCAATAGGATGGCACAAGAAAACATCAATAATGAAGTGGAAAATATTCCTTTATCTTTATAGAGAGATTTTCCTATTAAGCCTGGGTGACAATTTTTTGGAAGGGTCAATTACTGGCTCACCAGGTTTGGACAGGCAGAAAAAGGAGGCAGGGTGGCACCGCAAAGACAACCCTTGGGTTATTCAGTGGGAAGCTAATAACTGCTCTTTAGGTTGGCACAGTGCTGATTTCATCAACCCTGCACAAAGTTGTCTAGGATTATTTTCCTCCTCTCTTAGGTAAACATTAGGTTTAGTTACAGAAGCAAAAGAGACGTATAAATAGAAAAAAAAATGGTGTATCTCATTTTATTACTCTTCTGTGTAATGGTAGTAAAAGTTTTGTAAGGAGTGTTGTATACAGTAAAACAATCATTTGTCAAAGGGTAAACTTACTGAACACCAAAACTGTGTTTTTAAAAGATCCCTTGTGTGTCGTGAACTACACAGTGTTCATAAAAATCTGTCCTCCAGGGTCAGATAGTCTTGCTTCCTCAATTACCAGAGTTTTCTGAAGTCTCTCAAGGAAGGAGGATTAAACATTTATTGTCAGGAAGCACCAGGTTGCACTTTGTCCCATGCTCTGACACATTCATTAGCCCAGACTCTAAATTTTCAATTACTGAATCCATAAAGTAACACACACACACACACACACACACACACACACACGCAATGGTAGAAGTAGTGAAGAAAAAAAAAGCAACAGTCAGGAGCCATATGCACTGTAGTTCTAAAGCCTCTCTCTTGGGCTGTCATTTTAGTTTGGCCGTTATAGGCAGTGTGTTCCCTTCATGAATGATACTTGAAGTTAAATTTCAGTCACAAACTGCTCTGACTGATTATTTACTATTGAATACCAGAAGAAAATAAGAACTTTGCCATCTTTTAATCTTTATTCTTTAGTGGAGAGTTGGTATGACTCATGTAGAAGATGAGGAAGATAAAAGAAATTAACAAAAATTCCTAATGGTCAATTGTAGGGATAGAACATTTTTGGATAGTGATGCACACACAAAGAAGATAGCAGAAGAGGAAGGTAAAAGGTAATTTCTATGACATGGTCATTCAGAAATTCTAATTTGAAAGACTAACGAATTATATGTGCAAAATTAAATAGGGTTTAAAAAATATATATATACTGCTGGCTTCAGTTCTGACATGTAAAGTGATTGGAAGTTGTCACCCCCAACCTTACCACACGGAAAAACTGAACAACCTGACAACAATGACCTTTTCTTAGACCAGAGAATCGAGGTCTCAGGGCAAATCATCATCCTGGACTCTCTAGAGGAAGTTACATCTAGAAAGATACAGCCTAGATCTGTTTACCTGGTGCAGAAGTTCTGGAGCCATAAACCAGCAGTAACACTTAAGTGGTAATTTGATGGATCGCTTGAGACTGAGTGTGCACTAGCATAAAACTGAGAAACATCTTGAGGCCACGGGTCTCAAGGGTGGGGTTTGTGATTCTCTGAGTTTTACCTCCAGGAACTCAACCAGGTTCTTGTGGTAAAGATCCAGGAAAGATACCAGGGCGTCTCTGGAACAGGGAAGGGAGAGTAATCATTGTGAAATACACCCAGAGCCTTCTCTGTAACAAACACCTACTCTTCAGGGAGCCTAATCCCAGCTGAGGGAAAGGAATTCCTCCCACCACAGCCTCCTTAAACCTTTTCACCTCACGTAAGGGGGAAAATATAATCTGTAGGGTTCAGTGTTTGAGGAGATGGATTCGGAACACTGCAGCTATGGAAGGAAGTGACGGGCTCGTGGTAGAAAACATCCGAGAAAGGAAACACTTATAAAGTTGACAGTCCTGAAAAGAAAAGGCCTATTAAAGGACAGAAGTGTAATCAGAAGATTATAAACACTCCGCCTCCCTCTCTTAGATATACATACACATGCACACATACACATATATACACAAACATATATACACACACACATATATATAAAAACATACATATACACACATGTATATATATACACAAATATATATACACACTATATATATATGTATATATACATACTGTTTCTCTGTAGAATCCTGACTAATAAATGTAATAAGTTTTGGATTAGAACCCCATATATAAAAATCCCTCATACAGAAAAATCCCAAATAATTGATGTAGATAATCCCCTTTAAAGGAGAAAAAGTTTAACCACCACAGCCCTTTAGTGTGGGCTCTCCTTAGTGGTTTGCTTCTAAAGACTAGTGTACAGTAAGAGAAAAATATAATTTTACAGAAACCTGACAAACACTACTTTGACCAAGTGACCAAAATTAACCTAATATAAATCACCTTAATATGATTTGATGAGAATGGCACCTCACTTCTGTTGTCTCCCTCCCCGAAACCCATAACCACAGTCTAACCACGAGAAAAATGTAAGACAAAAATGAATTGAAGGGCCATCTCCAAAATACCTAACCAGTCCTTTTCAAAACTGTCAAGGCCACTAAAAACAAGAAAAGTCTGAGAAACTTTTACAACCAAGAGGAGCTGTACTATAAATGTAATATGGAATTCTGGATGAGATCCTGAAATAGTAATAGTTCATTTAGGTAAAAACTAAGAAATTCTGTATAGAAAATTTGTATGGAGTGAATAGAAATGTATCAATATTGATTTATTCGTTCCAACAAATGTAGCATACTAATGTAAGATGTCAATGATAGAAACTGGTTGTGAGCTATATGGGAACCCTCTGTACTATCTTCACGACTTGTCTATAAATTTAAATTTATTCTAAAATAAAAAGTTTATTAGAAATATATTTACACTAAGAGAGAATAATACTTTGAGAAAATAATGTAACTATTATGGCAAAATATCAATTGCTTCTTTCTTTTAAGAAAAGAACTGAACTTAAGAGAACTTCCAGTAAAGGCAGGACCTCTCAGATAAAGCACCCAAATCTTCAGGATAGAAGAGCTTTGGTTGTTATCTTGGCAATTGGTATTGACTTGTGAAATTCAGACTTAAAATAATTACATATTTGCCATACTATTCAGATATAAAGACTAATAAAAACATGTGATTGCCATTTCATAAAACACATACCGAATATACCTATTAGTATTAGTCCCCTTTCCATGCTTTGTGCTGATGGAAAAATCCATCTTTAACCATAAAGCAATTGATTTTCCTAAGCATCCTTTTCATATATTACTGATTTATATTCTGTAAAGCCCATTATTGCAGTTAGAGTGTAACCTGCTTTCTCCTTTGCTTGGGCGCTCTGGTTTACTCAAGTTACCAAAGCACAGAAATGGCTGAAGTATTGGCAGTACCATCCTCTTTTCCTATAGCGATACTCACTATTTAGCAATGAGCATTTTCAAATGCAAATGACCCTGCAAATTAGGGCCATCCTCCTTCTTAGAGCCACTGCTAAACCACCACCTGCGTGTGCTCCTATTCAGAGCTGGTCTACTCAGCCCATATGCATCTCCTCCAGTATTTTATTTGACAATCTGTTTCAGCTTCGCAAGGGAGCTAGCAAATTATGTATTGCTCATTTTGTCAAAGTCATCATTGATGACAATTCCGGCATAAAGAGGCTCATTTTATTCTGCAGATGTTTTTTATCAAATAGAAGATAAATCATGGTTCTCCATCTTGTGTTGTGTTGTACTTCTGGGAATAACGGAGGATACAAATAAAAACTCTTTCATTAATAAAGAAAGAAAGGAATACGCTCAAGAGGTTCACTATGCATGATTTTCAGATATACAGAGCACACACTATGTAAGAGATTATATTTAGCACCAATGTAACAGGCTTGGGGTGGTGGAGGGTGGTGTTGGGGGAGGTATGTTTAATTTTTCAGAGATTCATCTTCTCTCATTCCTTTGTGAATAAGGGGCCCAATTTAGAATTCTAATACAGAGCAATGTTCACCATAGCATTATCTATGAAGAGGTGCTGTGAGATATTCCTGAAACAATAAATGATTAATCTTACTGGTAAATCATCGGGAGAAATTATCTTGATGTTCTCATGAAATGTAGCTAGGTTCTCTGTGATTTTTGATATAAGCACCAGGAAGTCAATGGATCTCTTGATTTGGCCTGCTGAAGTCTATGCTCAACCTTAGAATTTGTGGGAGGGATGGGAAAAAAAAAAAACAGGTATGTGAATCTGTCTTCACCTTCAGCTATAGGGTGTAGACAGTTGATGAAAGCAAAACAAGACTCTTAAATAAAAAGAAATATTTAATATAAGCACACTCTATGCAAGAAACTGGTATTCTATTAGGAGTCCGTGTGTGTAATTTAAATGGCCAGACATGCCTCACTGTACTCCTTATAGTCTCTAGTGTAATACAGACTTTGATGCAATTGAATTCAGGGACTGGTATGGCAGTTATCAGAGGAGAATCAGCAAATGTTAAGTGGCTCACGACCCTCCATGATCCTGATGACAACATCGGGAAAGGGAGCCAAGGATGGATACGATTTTGGAAATTCTCTGGGGGATGTTGGTAACAAGAAAGAGAAAATGCAAGAGAAGTAGCTCACAGCAGAAAGGAAAGCAGCTAATGCATTTCTACCTTTATGTCTATCATCATCATTGCCAGCGATGTCAACTATGTGCCAAGCACAATACTATATGCATTTTACTCACATTATTACTCATTGTTTTCAGAACCACATTTGAATATTGTCTCATTTTATTTTACTATGAGAAACAGGAGTTCACAAAAGTTATGCTACTTGTCCAAGACTACATTGCAAGTACTTTCTGAATCATTTTGAACAGTGGCTAAAAGCATAGGATTTGCCTTCAAATACTCTTTGGTGTGAATGTGGATAGTCCTTCATTTCTGTCTAATAGAAACTTCTTCGAGCTGTAGTACTTTTAATTGGGTGAGTGTGTACTTACTTGACATCATCAATTTATTTATTCATAGATTTCTTTACCATTTATTTATCGAAGGTTGGCTATCTGACAAGCACTCACCAGGTTCTGGACAAACAGGGAATATAATGTTATCTTTTCCAAAAAGATGGTAGGAGAAATGCATTAGTGTAGCGACTTTTGTTCCTCTCGGAGTATCCATGGCCAAGTTATTTCTTTTCTACGTTAGTGCCCTTTCAGAAGCTGATCAGTCTCTCTAGGAAACCTTCAAATATTTTGCATCAGCCCTGCAATTTACTGTTTAGGGGAGAGATTCATTCTTATTTCCCAATTGTTCTACCATCAAGTCTGAATAAAACATAAGCTGATCAATACATAAAATATCCATAAAACTAGGCCACTGTGGTGACTGTGTTGATTTTTTTTCTCCCTTTTTCTTACTTCCACATGATTTAACATTAAAGTTAAGGCAGGAACAACAACAACAGAACAGGAAAAGCAAATAAGATTTTAACAAGCTTTCAATAGACTGACAAAAAGAGATGGGAAACTAGAAACATGAAAATAATAAGCAGTAACTCTGCCAAGAAATACAGCTTCCAAATGGATCCTGAATGAGAAATTTACTTATTTATTTGCATCTTTCAGTTCAGTTTTGTGTTAACTATTTTTTCCTTCTTGTGTTGAAAACCATTCAGATTTATTACATGTCCTGGTATTCTCTTTGCATTTTCTGTTTGTTTATCAACAACCAATCTTCTTATTTTAACATCTCTTTATGTTCAGATTTTTCAAACATCATTTACTCTTTTTTTTTCTACAAATAGTAGAAATCATGGAATGAACAGTTAGAGTTATTGTTAGTGCACAAATAGCTTAAGACAGATCGTAAAGTCCCTAGTGATCAGGGAACTATATAATGCTGACTGGCTCCAGTAGTGACAGCAAAAATTTTCAAAAGCCAGATGCTTAGCTTTCAGCTCAACCTCATCAACTTATCCTCACCATGTGAGAATTCCCCTTATTTTTCCAAAAAGCCTTTATTTTTTTTTTCCCTGAGCCTCGGAGAAATTCTGTAGTTCCTGAGGTATTTCCCCAGCTTCTTCCTTTCTACAACTGCATGGAACTCAAAACAGTGAGGGCACATGGCAAAATACAGTCATGCATTATTATTATTCTTTTAATCAGTCATAGCAAATTCAGATACAGAATTTTAAAACAAAGGATACTAAAGGCCTCTTGGCTAAGGATGCTGCTTTTTGTCTTATGAGAGCTTAGACCTTTCTTGTAAGCAAAGAAAGCAAATAAAGCAGTTTTCGTTTCCTAAAGAGCAAGATTAGATTTTTTTTAGTAAACTAACATTTTAGATATGTCGGATTCAAATTACTATGACTTTGCATACCAGAACATAAAAAACGTTTACTATTTTTCTTTAATTTACTGATCTCCTTAACCCGCGAAAACTTGCTTTAGAGTCAGTGTTTATAGCATTAGGCAAGCTGTTAAATCTTCCATGAGTTTTTTTTTTTTAACCTCATCCATGTTTCTCCAAAATTCATTATATAGGACATTTAATTTTTAGACCTTTTCTCTCATAGACACAAGGACGTTACATTTCAGAAACACTGTACTGAGACTATCGTCTGTGTAAATACAAGTTGGGGAATAAACTAACCAGCCAGGAGGGCAACAGAATCAGCTATATCTACAACCCCAACTTGCGGTTGTAGATATTTAGCTCAATCTGAGTCAGCTGTATGAGGCAGATTCCTGCCCCCCTAGAGTGCATATGCTCCATGATGCGTAAAGAGTATTTGTGATCCTAGAATACAGGAGATAATAGTTCTGAACTATTCAGAGCCAGTCAGGCCACACCACTATACGCAGATGTATTAATTTTCTAGGCCAACATAACAAACAACCACAAACTGGGTGGCTTATAAGAGCAGAAAGGTATTCTCTCACAAGTCTAGGGGCACAAAGTCTAAAATCAAGGTGTCAGAAGGGCCATGCTCTCTCTGAGGAGACTAGCGAATGATCCTTCCTTGGCTCTCGTAGCTTCTGTTGGCTGCTGGCAATAGCTGGCATTCCTTGGTTTATAGATGCAACACTAGAGTCTCTGTCTCTGTCTTTACGTGACCTTCTCTCCTATGTGTTTGTGTCTCTGTCTGTGTCCAAATGTCCTGCTTCTTATAAGGACACTAATCACATTGCATTTAGGTCCCACCCTAATCCAGTATAACCTCATCTTAACTTGATTACATCTTCAAAGACTCTAATTCCAAATAAGGTCACATTCAAAGGTTCCAGGTGGCCATGAATTTTGGTGGACACACTCAGTAGACTAAGATCTGAAGTTCCATTTCAGGTGACATGTATCTGAGAGGCATTCAAACTTAACATGTCCAAATCTGAACTCTCGATCTCCTGTCCTGAAACATGTACCCTATCCAGTGTCTGGTCTATCTCGGTTCCACAACAACTGAATGCTTCCAGGTGCTCAGACATAGGAACTAAGAATTATCCCTCTTAGCTTTGTTTTTTTCACATCCAATGCATCAGAAAATTCTCTTAGCTAAGTTTCAGATTATATTTAGAATCCGGCAACTTTTCATACCATCTACTGTAAATGCTCTTGTGTGAGTGGCCATAATCTCTAACCTGTATCATTTCAATAGCCTTCCAACTGGTCTCCCACTTCAACCTTTCTCTACCTATTTCTCTAGTCTAATTTTAAGACACCAGAAGAAGCAATCCTTTTGAAATTTAGGGCAGATTATACCACTCTTCTGCTAAAATCCCTCTAGTGGCTCCTCATCTCATTCAGAGTAAAAGCCAAAACTTTAACAAGACCCAGTGTAACCCTGCTCTCCAACCTATCTGACCTCATCTTCCCACTCTCTTTTTCTGCTTCATTCACACTATCCCCTCGCAATTTGTCAAACATACTAGTTAGGCTCCCACCTTAGGGTCCTTGCATGGCTGTTTCCTCTATCCAAAGACAACTTTGAAGTCACTGAAGTCTCTATATTTCTGGAAGAGTCAAAGCAAGTTGGAAAAAATCTTGTTCAAAATGGTGTAAAATGAATTCCTGTGTTATTCCTAGTTCTCTGAACTAGAGCAAAGAAAACTCCTATAGGCTACAATAAAGAAATGCCTCCTTTCAAACATTTGGATGCTTATAATAATAATATAGTACTTTCACATACTTTTATACATATACTGGATGTTTTATCAAACTGACTTTTTACATTATAATGTAATCTACAAACTTTTAGTGAGTCTTAGATTTCTTAGGATATCGAAAAGATAACCTTTGAGCTATAGCAATGGAGAAAACAGTGTGTAATTATGTTTTGGTTAAAAACCTCTTCCATGCCCTCTAATGTAAGTGTATTGAGTCTGAGTGTCTAATCCTGGTCCCATAGGCCCATCTGTAGTTTATAAAGAGTGGATTTATAGAAAGTCCCAAGGCTCCTGCCTACTTTTTCCAACCAATACCCTTGGATCCACCATTTGGATTTATTTCCTTACAAAACAAGATTAAATAAGAAAATATTTTTTTATAGACTAACAATTATCTAAGGAAACACTTGACAGCTTCAGACAACAAGGTAGCCTTAGGCTCAAAAGGATAACAGACATTATTATCCTATTAAAACAAACAAAGAAACAAACAGGTGTCAAACAAAAGACATAAGGATTTAAAGAAGAAATTATAAAACAAAAGCCAGAGATGAAAACCAAGCAGACAGAGCTCAGGAAGGATATGGAAGAGAACAATGAAAACAGAACAGACGGTAAAGGCACGTAAAAAACAACAATAAGACATGACTTCAACATAAAATGTTGTCAGGAATATTGCAAATGGGTTTGAGAAAATTGTGCAAAATGAAACAGAATAAAATAACATTCAAAATTGATTACATAAAATATACTCAGTATGGAACAGAAGAAACAAAGTAAATACATGCAAAAAAAATGAAGTTTCCAAAGATGAGAATAGAACATATGGAGTACAAAAATATTAAAATAAACAGTGCAAATAAACTATCTTGAAATATTTTATATTTAAAGCTTATATTTGCAGATAACAAAATGTACACCTATACCTAACCCATCGATGCCAAAACATATTGGAGATATAACCGAACTTCAAGAATAAAGAAAAAAATAGTGCTTCTATTTTCAGCAATAGGAATCCAGTTTGTTTGAACCTATACTTTTCCTTACCTAACAAAAATCACTAGGTAATACATTTAAAAAATCTTTAAAGTATTGGATAGGTGAAAAAATAAATAGTGAGGAGCTACTAAGTTAAAAATTTGTGGGAGTACAGGAACCCAGAGATATAAGGAACCCGGAGATATTCTAGTGCCCTGCACTAGAATAAAGGAGCATTTGCATTTAAGGCATTTGTCGCTGCTGGCAAACTTAAGCCTTTGATTTGACAAGCAGGCTTCATCCAACACTGAACAGGTGACATCCCCACCTTAACCTGGGAAGATAAAAGTAAACAGGAAATAACTCTGTCCTCAGAGGACACAGGGAAAGTTTCTTTGATGCCAAACAGACAAAGGGTACAAAAAGAAAAGGAATGGAAAGCAACAACTCTGAGGAGTTGTGGTTATTGCATTGCTGTTGTATTGCTATTGCTCAGATTCATAGCTCAGATTCATGTAGCTTGTGTGTTCCAAGTAAATTCGAGTTTTGATTTAGAGTAGACATGGATTAATAGATCTCATTAGAAGCAACTCATCCTAGGTCATAGAGAATTTATGCCCCAAAATAATATTTTAAAGACAATGAACAATGTACAATCAAAAACATCCAAACACAAAAAGAAATGAAAAAAGAATCAAGAAAACTCACAATGGAAGTGACTCAAAGACTTTAAGTGTTGAAACTATCTGATATAGTTTATAAGTACATTGTGCTTACCATATTTAAAGAAAACAATGGCAAACTTAAAATATGTATATGTAAAAGGAAACCATAACACATCTTGTAATAGATATAAAAAAGGGCAAAAATAAAATTTTAAACGTAAATACATTTTAAAAGATGAATTGAAAATATTTTGTTTTCTTTTAAAATCAACTTTATTAAGACAGTAACTTTTCTAAATCAATTTTAAAGAGGCACATTTAAAATGCACAAATCTTAAACATATTTGTGATGAGTTTTAGAAAATAAATACTCCTATATACACTACAATACACAAGATATGAAATATTTCTGTAATGCCTGTTCTCAGTTAGTGTGTGTAGCAAACTGATTGGTGGCTCCACATATATCAGTCCTGCTTAAATCAGTGTACAGTATTTTATTTGGTAAAGACTTTTAAGATAGGATTTGTTTCTGGTAATAATTTTTATCTTAAAGTCTATTCTACTGGACATTGGTATAGGTACTCCAACTTCTTTTGGTTACTTTTGCTTGATATATCTGCCCATCCTTTTACTTTCAGCCTATTTGTGTTTTTGAATATAAAGTGTGTCTCTTGTAAACAGTGTATAGTTTGATGAAGATTTTTAAAACCCATTTTGCCAATCTATGTCTTTTCATTGCAGTTTATTACATTTATGTTTAATATAATTACTGATAAGGCAAGATTTATGTCAGGCATTTTGCTATTAATTTCTCATGTGTTTTATATATTTTCGGTTCCTCTATTTCTCCATTACTTCCTCTTTTGTGTTAAGTACACATTTTCTGGTATATAATTACAAATCATATATATCTATTGTTTTCTTGATTTAATGCTCTTCCAATTATTGCAAGCCTTTGATCAATTTTCAGAGCTCTGAAAAATTTGATTTTAACAATTTTGGCACTATTTTTATTGCTTTAATGGACAAGTAGAATCCCTTACTTCATAATTTCAGAATGAAATGTAAAAACTTATAAAATCTGACAAAGAGTTTTTGAAATGATTGAACATTTTACATGCCCAACAGCAATCTAAGAGAGGTCTGGTTGTTTCATATTCTTAGAATTGTCTATGTTTCGAAAAGAGAAGTGAGAGTAAATATACAAGAGAAAATCATGGATTAAATAATAAAGGAGAATGTTCAAGAACAGTGTAGTCTAAGTCTTCTATTTAGAATGATCCCACAAACAATAAATGGACATACATGTGAATACACACAAATGCCAAGAAATCATTGCACAATTTATAACAATAAAGATGAAAGAAAGATTATAAAAGCTTCTGAAGAAGTGTAAGAATACAGAATTGCTATAAAAGAGGAAAAATCAGAGTCATCTAGTTTACACTTAGAAACACTGGTTGCTAAAAAAATATAGACCATTTTATTTAAAGACTAAAGAAACTTCTTTTTCAACCAAGAATTATATAACCATGCAAATCATCAATCAACTATCAGAAGAGAAAATAAAATTTTTGATGAAGAAAGTTTTGAAAGTTTACTTTCTGTACTTCACTTCCCACACCCACTAGGAAGTCATTTCAGCATGTATTCCAAAAAACTTAAAGAGCAACACATAGTATCTGAAAAGCAGTGACCTCAACCTAAGCAAAGAAGGGAATTCCCAGGATGACAGTTGTACAAGAGGTCTAGTGGCCTTTAAATCTAGGATAGGAGAGAAGAACAGTGTTCTTAGAGAATATTATCCAGAAATAAAAGTGTGATTTTAATAGCTAGTTAGGAGTTGATCTGAACCCTAAGTGCTTAGAAGCAAACAATTAATAGGAAATAGAAGGCATTTGGAGTTTCCAAAATGAATGATTCTTACATGAGGAGGAAATGTTACTTTGAGTCAGTGAATAATATATATATGGTCACAATCATTTTATTTTCAACTTTTAGAATCAAACTTTGTTCAAAATTAAATCAAGGCCCCAAAACGAAGAAAATAAAATGGCATAAACATGAACCACTGAGAAAATGTATTTTGATCTAAACTTACAAAATACTCTTTCAAATGGCATAGTTAAGCGTTTCTTACAGATCCATTTAGATAGACTATCTAGTTAGAAACTAAACACTTTATTAATTTTCGGCTTTTAGAAACAAACTTCAGGCAAAGCTAGACACTATAATTATGGCAGTTGAATTCAATGAAAGTGTTGCAAACCATGACAATATAAAAGTAATTGTATTGCTAAGAGAACTTGGTTGAGTAGAGAATAAATAAGGGTAGTATGACTAAAATGCACTTCATAATTCAAGTCAAAAGTCTAATGATAAGTGTTTAAAGTTGATAAATACATATTTTATTCATTTAATGATCTTCATTTGACCTGAAATGAATGATTTGTAGTAATTATCTCATGAGAGTGGAAATGAGGATAAGTCAGTTGAATTACAGAAGTTCCTGTTTTATATCTTTTGTATTTTTTAATTATTTTTCTCTCATTCGCATTTATTCTTCATATAAAAATCAACTCTGTAGTACTAGCTTGCGAGAGTGTCTAACCACTAGTTTTTTCACACACCCTGTCTGAGCCCTTTGGTTGGAAAGAAATGTGAACCCCAAAGTACCTTCCACCCATGTCAGTGTTAGTGATATCAGAATTAAGTGCATCAATTCTAGATTCAGGCAGACATGGTTTCAAAATCAACATAGATTATTCCCACTTCCTTATTTTGTAAAACTCTACTCAGTATGGTGATTGGAATTACATGAGACTATATTTATATAAAGCACTTAGCACAGTGACTGGCTCTGAATATGTACTCGAATGTAAGTTACAACAACAAGACCTTGGGGCACTTTCACTTTGAAAGCCTACTTCTTGCCAAACACCCACTTCTCTTGTGAGGCAACATAAGAAATTTGGGCCGTCTGTGTGTGTGTGTGTGTGTGTGTGCACGTGTATGTGTGTGTGCGTGTGTACATATGTGTGTGTGAGCATGTAGTTGTGTTTTTGAGTTTCTTTGGTTTCTTATGAAGAGTATCAAAGTTGAGTGCCCCCCACTTTTTATTCTATAAAAATGCCAACATAATGAAAACAATATGGAAGCTTTCAAATTTTATTGTAAGGAGCTATGACCTATAAAATGATCATTTACTATTAAGCTATCTTCCTTAAAGCCCACAAATACTTCATAACATTTAGATTTTCCTCTATGTTTTCTTTATTTCAGTTTCTTGTTAGTGACATTTCTGAGGCCCATAGGATGGAATGTGAGGATGCTTAACGTTGGTGGGAAAACTTTCAGTTATTTAGAGTTAGCAGGCTATATTTAGAGATCCAGCCATGCTCATAAAGAGCTATGAAGCTCGTGGTAAGTGTCCTAGCCTCTCTGGGCCTTAGTATGTTGATGTAGAATGTGGAGTTAATAAATTCTAACTTACATAGTATTCTCAGATGAGTGCATTGAAACTTTACTACAGAGGAAAGAAATATACAAAAGCATTATTTCCATTGTCTTTAGGTTAAAACATATAGGCCTTTTGTGTGATTTATTTCTTCTGTACTGACAAAATTTAGTGTATTATGAATCATCTCTTTGTGTATAGATACTTTTCAATATTAATAAAGATTATAAAATTACATTTTGCCCCTATTTTTGTGAAGTACATAGTAGGTATTTAATAAAAATGATGTTGATCAATGAAGTAATTAAAGGCAGAACTCTGGAGTTGCTAAGGGGAAGAGTAACTGTAATCGAAGTTATTTTTTTTTCTTTTTCAAGATAGGAAAAGGACAACAAATCTTATACTATAGGAAGATTTGGTTTAAACGGAATCTTCTCTACTGTTCACTAGCAAGTTCTGACAAGGTCCATTGCGTAGGTGTATGAAGCGTTTAAAAGAAAACATGAAGGAAGTTATCTTTTGGGAAACTGTCAGCAGGTTAGAAAGTTCAAACTCTCTGCTCTGGCATGCGAAACCTTTAGTGATTTCACCTCTGTATCTAGCTGATCATCTCCTGGAACACTGTACTGTAGAAAGCGTTGACATCTTTGAGTTCTCCCAGTCGTTAATGCCTGCTTGTCTTGTGTTTGATGTACACTCTCCCAATTCAAATGTACATACTCTTTATCCAAAAAAAGTCTGTTTATCTGTCAAAACCTAGCTCAGTGCTCACCTTACCCTAGAATCTTTCCTTTACACTATTGACCATCCCCTGTTGTCACCCCTCTCCTGAAAACCTCAAATCTCAGGTCCTGGAAACTGTCCTTTTGAATGCACTCAGCTCTCTTCAGTGTATGGTCACGTTGTATTTTTGTATGTGTTTTCACACTCCTGTCTTTTTTCCTACACTGAAAACGGGATGGGAATGGATATATTTCATTGGTGTAATTCCAACACTAAACCAAATATTTGCTAAACAGTACACTTAATGAATTTGTGAGTGAAATGAGTGGGTTCCAACTCTAATCGTTTTGATGATTTTTATTAATATAAATTAATAATATAAATTTATAAGTTTATACTAACCAGTAAATTAGTATACATTTATTAGTTAGCCCAGTAATTTTGTTTGTTTGTTAGCAGCTTTACTAAGATCTTATTTATATGCTAGAACATTCTCTCATTTGAACTAAACAATTTAATGATTTTTAGCTTATCTTTCTAGGTTTGTATTCCCTACAGTGTTGCCAGAGAATATTTTTTTTTCTGGAAATCTTGCATGGACCAACTAAATAGCTTTATCTTAAACATATATAACAAATGAAAAGAGACAAGAAGGAAGGAGGAAGAGAATATAAATTATTTCAATGCCTTCCACAACAATACTAAAGTGAACTATATGATATTAATCAGTAGTTAAAGATATACTTTTAACTCAGTTTTGTTATATATCTCAACTAGAAACAATTAATTCTCTTTAAAAACTTCTCATTTTTTACTACTTTTATAATAGCTCTTTTTACACACTGCCTGATATATCATGTTTCATGTGTGTCTGCATGTGAATTGTATTTCCATATTTCTCTTCAGGACTTGTACTATCTTGCACACAGTAAGAGCGAAAACAAACATGCAATGCATCAAACTGAGAAACAAAAGAGGAAAAAGGAAAAATGATGTATTATCACAGAAATTATTTGATGAGAATCATAAGATTACAGTCCCATTTTGGCTTTAAAAATCTGGCTATTTCAGGAAATAGTTTGTGAGTCTTATTAATTTAATATTTCCACTTTTGATTACTACAGACTTGTCCTTTAGCTACTGATCACTTCAGAGGAGCAAAGTGTGAGAATATTGTCCTCTATTTACAAAGATCAATTCACCTACCATTTCTTGAGGATGAGAGGTTGACAAGCTTTAAATAGCCTCAGGCAACCTCCCATTATATATCATGGTAGGAACCTAAAGAAAATAAAGTATTCAGCTGAAATCCTGAGGATGTTTTAAGAAATAATTATCCAAATGATGGCACTAAAATAGCATCAGAAAAGTGAGCCCACCTTCAATCTGTTCCACAACCAACCCTCCATTCAAGAAAAGAAATACTGAATAAGAAAAATAGCATATTAGCTAATTATTTGAATCCTGCGCAACTAGTTTCACACGCTTGGAGTTTGGAGGTCGGTCTAATTTCTTGATTAGTTGAATGTATATTAAATTGGATCTCTCTGAATTTGGGGAGTTGTCTATAAATAATTAACAGTTTGTTAATTGTATGTAAATGTCTGTGTCCTTAACCTGACAATGTTTTATTTCTCACTCCTTTCATTTAGTGTTTACCCATCCATATTCTAAATTTCTTGACACATTTTATTAAGTGCCCACTTGATCAGTATGCAGATCCTATGACACAAGCATCTTAATATTCTTTTTATTGCACCACTAACTTCATATCCACCCATTTTACACATTCCTTGCTACCATCCCCAGACATATCCTATTGATCACAAAGCCGTTTACCTTACAACTGCCTTGAAATGATCCATTGTGAAAAGGCTTGTTCTATAGAAAAGTCATCCCTACTTGCAAAGTGGCAAGTAAGTAGGATTCTGCATTGTGTTCCCTTTAGCAATAATTGGTTACATTGCAACTCTTTGGCCTGACGCTACCTAATTTGTAAAGAACAAGGGTCTGTTCAAAAGAATAACATTCTATTTCTGTTTATAGAACTAATGCTTTATGCAAAAGGAGATAGAAAATAAGATTTGTCCTTTATTGGTGATAATTATACCAACAATAGTGAGCAAGATATGGAAGAGTTAGATAAAAGTAAATGAACTTACTTTTTAAATTGAGTTTACTAGATTGAATCATGTATCGAAGTACAAATCTTTTAGCTGCTCAATTAAAATTATTTTTTTCCAATAACTTAGGAGTCCATTTTTGTATTATTTTGCATAAGTATTTCAACTAATTTCCATACATTTGCATTTTTGTTCAAAAAGCCCTAATGCCAATTATGTATAATAAATGTAATTAATTAGCACATTCCACAGCAACTGAATTCCAGTCTAGTTTGCAGGCAGACCCCAGAATGACTGAGTTTAGGGATCCGTGGGCTGGTAAACCAACAAAAATCCATCTCACAGTCCTCACAGCAAACTGTAAAGGAAAGTTGGAGAATGCTTCCCAGAGAGATGAAAATACATCAGATACGGGATGCCTAAGAAGCTTTGTTTCAGCAAACCCAATTCAATGCCTAAAAATAAATAAAGAGTGAAATATCTACTTGTGCCAACATCATTATCTGCATATAATCATCACTTTTGTATCTAATCCTCGGGCTGACTTAGCCAAATAACCTGTAAGTATGATTTGCTCTTTCTAGCACGTCCGCCTGCCAAAGGAGGGGTAGGAGGAGGGACACGTGGCTTGAGGAACTCAGGCTGCACTAAGAAGCTTTGTTTTCCAAGTTAGTATTAGCTCAGTAAGCAACGGAAAAATAGGTCATTGTCTTTTTCAGCATATTTAAGGGTATGTAGCTCCTGATGCTATGCATTTATCTAAGCTTTTCGAGAAAGTTCCTGCTACCCAGGTATGTGTTGCTTGTTTGCTAATATGAAGAACAAAACAAAACAAAACAAAACCTGTAATGACAGGATTGGCTTGGGTTTAAAAGCCATTTGCTGCTTATAAGCTTGGGAATGATTCTCTTCCTATTTTAATCTACAGAATCCCTAATGAAATTAGAAAACTATAATAATTGGCCAAACCAGATGTGCCTATTAGGTTGCTTCAAGTTCAAGTCTATGTATTTAAAATCTTTATGGCAGTGGGGATTGGACAAAAAGTAAATGTCTGGCCTTCTCATCTAACTTTGAGTTGCATGTGAGGCATATCTTAGTTATTTCTTAAATTGATTCTTGCCTGAATGCTCCCTTAGGGCTTAAAATATATTTTCATATATTGTAATGTAATAAATATTCAGGAGGACAGGTTGTCTCTGCTTTGAAAATTTAAGAAGTCGTGAGTTGTTTGAACTTCAAGTCATACTGCTGGAGCCATTTTTTTGTCTTAGTTTTTCATTCAATTAGCACTGATGACACCCATGGGGGATCTGGTAGCTCTAGGCTGGTGGGTCACACAATGGGGAGGAAGCAGCCAGGCCTGTTCTCACTTGACTTCCTGGGATCCTGCCCTGACCATCTTGTTTGGACAGATGATGGTGCCTGTGCAGCTACCAGATTTAACTATACCAAGACAGAGTTGTCTCATGTGTTACACAGACCTGCTATGTGGGACAAGGTTCAGCCTGTCAGGGTGGTGCGGAGTAATTGAAAAATTCCTGGCCTACTCAGGAGTGCCTTCTGGTAAGCTCTATGTAGGATTAAGTTTAACCAAAGCTTCTCGTTTTAGTCCCTATTTTGGTGCCATGGTTTACCATAATTATTACTTCTTATAAAGCAACTGGGCCTCAGAATTTTTATCTCGACATTTCGAAATGCCTCACTTTTCACTTTCTTATGTCAGTACAGATATGAGGGGCATTGTATACATTTTCAATAAAATTATATATGTTAACTTGCATTAAGCCCACTTTGGATGAAATTGATTGCTTAGAGGTGATCACTAATATACACCCCCCATGACTAGGCAATGTAATGATCTGTGACTGAATTCTATGTGTCCATTAGCTGCAAAAACTCTTACTGACTGTCACTGAGTCCAGTGGCAGGGAAACCAAAAAGGTTTTGTTCTATACTTAATTTTGAATAGGATCTGATGTCATTCAGAAATCTAGAAACTTCTAAGAGTAAAAGGGAAAACCTGGTACCCTTATATATAGCCTAAGACTATAAGTGTCGTGGATATCCCGCTGGATTTTAAACATTTCTTATGCTGGGTTTTGATTGGTTCTGGAGGAAGCCAGCACTTCTAGGTGGGGGTAAGTCTTCAGAAAGAGTAGAAACATCCCCTTTCATTATAATTAATTCCTAAAACATGATCTCCAGGAGAGCAGGCATTCTGAAACTAAAATAGTGTGCATGTGTGTGTTGCTTGGGAGAGTCTTCGTTGTGATGGAATATTTTAAATATTTAGTGTGTTTGCTTCCCTGACCCTGACCTCATCCTTCTAGACCCAGTTCCACTGAACAGACAGGAAAAGGTGACCATGGGTAGGAGTAGTCAAATATAGCCTAATGCCATCCAAGCGAACACTTTTGAATGGGAATATGAGGTTACTCAGCAGTGCTATCAAAGTATTAAACTTCTTAAGGCAAGGATTGTTGCTTTGGAAGTTTTGGCGATGACACATTGGATGCCCTTCTTGTCATTTACTTACCTCCAGTTGGGTTTCTTCTCTGTAATAATTCATGTAACAGATGACTTCTTGGGATAAGATAGCTCAAGGTGATCTTGTCAAACCACCACCTAGATGTCATTCTATTTTCTTACATACTATAATATGGAACATTTTACAAAGTACATAGTTTATCTTTACAACAGACCCTTGAAGGAAATAAGTTTGGGCTGGGTTGGAAAAATAAAATTTGGGGAAGATATTAGACTCGCGTAAACCCATGTCAACGTGCAGATATTAGGCACAGACTGAGACCCAGGTCAGATAGCATCATTTTCACCAAAATTCTTATTTGTATTTCATTATCATCTGCTAAGGATGATAGATCCTGTTGCCGACAGGTCTTTGATTAGTTGAAAAGGGTGATGAGTGGGCTAAAGCAAATTAGGAGGACTAATGTTTTGCAGAACAGAAATAAAAGGTGTGGGTAAGAGAAAGGGAAACTTCAAGGAAGACAATTGCTGGCAAGACAGGGAAAGACAAACATTGCCTGGGGACAGGACAAAAAAAGAGACTCAAGAGATGAGATATGTGGAAAATGCATATGTGATGCTGGTTTGGGAGTGTGCAGTATGCAAGCCCGCAAGTTTCTCCTTAGCATATCTTTGAGAAAATCTATACTGGTGATGAACACATTGCTGTGAGTAGATTCTGTCTAGGTAATGAGATACAGTAGGTCAAAGGTAACATGAAATAGAAACAGTAATTTACACTGGAATACCCTACAGCTAAGTTATGGTATTATTTTGAAATAATCTTTTTATGTTTGTTTCTTAGGCTGGATTATAAACTGCTCAAGAGTGTCTTCTTTATTGTTTTATCTCTCATATCCATTCACATAGGAAGTGTGACATATAGTAGGTACTTAGAACAGTTTATTTGAAACTTTATTACTGTTTGAAACTACAAATTGTTTGAAATTTTCTTTCCTACAGCCTTACCAAAGGATCTCCAGAATTAATAATGGCCCCAGCACCTAAAGAAATGTATTATGGCTGAAGCTTATTTTTAATACTTAATTGATTATGATATTTATTTATATTCTACCTTGTCCCGGAAAGAGTATATGATGGGTATATCCCTTAGGGGTTTTTTGTTTTGTTCTGTTTGCTTTGTTGTTCTTGTTGCAAATAACAAAAATCTATACTGGGCAATTTGGACTGAAGTAAATTTACTGGAAAGATATTGGATAGCTCACAAAATCAGTATATGCAATAGAAAACTAGACCACACACACACAGCTTCAAATAGAACAAGAACAACAAAGGCTAGAGAAATTATCCAGCCAGGATATCAGGGTGCCAGAATTATGACAAATTTGAACAGTAACCATGTTTTCATATCTTGAAACTTTCTCGCTGAGTTGCAAAGTTCTAGGAGAAAGAATCTGATTGGTCAAATGGAAGTTTTATGCTAACCAACTCATTGGCCGCACTGAGTTGGAGGGAGAAGACCTGGGCAGAGGAACCTATACTGTCTCCAAGGACTCCTTTGGCTCCTACAGTAGAGAGAATGAATGTTTTACCGTCTCATCAAGATTACAATCAATGGTGGAGAGTGAATTCATGTAATGAAATAATAAGGGCTTTTGGAAAGCGCCCATGGATGCTAGGCAGCCAAAACAGTAAATACCCACAGCATCTGAGCCCCTTCTGCAGTGATTCTTTCCATTTTCAGAGAACAAAAACTACGAAAGCAAACCCAAATGAGATTGTGAATGAGTCGAAAAATGCAAAGTCAACCCCCTAATGCAACACACACTGCAAAACCACCAGGACTCATAGAGCAAGTCTTACAGAGAGATGAGCACTAGTACTTCAGCAAAAGAAGGGGTTTCAGAAATGAAATAAAGGAAAGCCCTTCTGGATTGGTTCTCGTGTTCTTTTGTGTTTTCCACAGATGCCTTGAAGCTAAGCTTTCTTTCATTTATCAAAGAAATTGTAGTTTCCACCAAATGGCAATATCCTCTTCCAATTTCCAACAGCTGTCTATCTTTAAGGGGTTAGCTGAGAGCATCTACTTAAGAGTAGCTAAAAGAACATTGAGTCTTGATTATGAATGGCAAAGAAGAAACCAATACTGGGAGTTGTGAAGACTGGCCTAGTTCATGAGCCCATCATTTCTATCTGTCACTGACAAGTCACCAGGCCACTGTAATTCAAAATCATTAGTCATGTCTTCTTGAAGCACAGAGGCAAAGCAATAGAAAAGCAGCAGGCACTGGAGTGTTTCACAGGGATAGATTCTTTCTCTCCATGCACTGGTCATATTCTGACAACCTTACAGATTAAAGAAAAAAATTACACATGCCAGCACTGCCAGACTAGATTCATGCCAACCTATTTTAAGTATGCTGCGATGTTGCAAATTTTGCTGATTCAGGATTTTATAGTAGGAAAAGGAGTTCTGATAATCCTGTTGTGAGAATACTGTTCAAAAGATTACCAAGAAAGATGACATTCATTACTCCTTTGTAGAAAAGATTCGAAGGCTACTAAAGAAAGTTTTCTAAATATTGAAGAGATAAAGCTATAATACGTCAAAGTATCAAACTGAAGCCAAACTAAATTTGTTAAATACACATGTTTTGCAAAGCTGAGCCATAGCTCGTTATGCCATTTTACATGAATTGCCTGCAAACAGCTTTTAAAATGTGCAGAGCGTTTAACAGATCACTGAAAACCTAAATACCAAAGAGTCCGCTGAGGTGAGATATATTTAGCTATCCACTGTGCCCATGCCTGCATTCGCCATTTTTTGCCTGCTGCTATGTCAAGGACTTTTAATGCATCATTTTAAGAAATGCTCCTTTTGCAGGTAAAAGAAAAAAATGTTGATGCAAATCTGCATTGGAGGTTGCAAACTTTTTTCCTAAAAATGTGCATTTATGCCTCGAGGTTAACCTCAGGCTCAGTCAAGAATATATTCAAAATGAGGAAGAAATAGTTTGTAGGACTAGAGGAATTGGAACAGTGCCTTGTGAAAAATTACCTCTTCTACTCTACCCCGTTAAATTATATGATTTTACTTAAAAATGCACAACTCCGATTAAAAACTGTATTCCTCAGATTAACCTCATTTGAATATAAGGATAAACTTGTATCTAAGAAAGACAACAGAAACAACTTCTAGAGGGTGACCTTGGAACATTCCAGAAACATGATAGTTCTTACACTGGTTCTGGTCCAGATGTCATTGAGAAAGAGGAGGGGGGAAAAAGAACTTTGGCAAGATCCCACTTATTTTGATATCAAATATCTCTGTTCCCTCCAAATGGATGTAGTTTCACATTAGTCATATTTCAATATTGGGTAGACAGATGAACTTGTCCTATTCAATCACCAATATTGATTCCCTCCTGCAAAAACTAAATTTTGAGTTGCCTTGGCACCAAATGTGCTATCCATATGCAAAATTAAAGACAGAATTAATAGGTGCTCCAATCAGACATTTTAAAAAATAGATTCAATAGTAAACCACCTTCCATTATGTTTCTTCTCTAAATGTTATGGAATAACCTCTGCCCATGTACAAATATTCCCTCCAGGTTAATAATTGGTTTTCCCAATAGATGGGAGTGGAAATACCATCTAAATATCATACAGCTATATTTCTACTGTGTTAAACTGAAACTTTGTACTGATCCAAAAGATGTAAAAAAAATTTTTTTTTTGGAGAATTCTGTCAATTTTCCAGACTGGCTTGTAAATGTAATGTTAAATAGATATGAGGTACAATAACATATGTGACCACATTTCTCGTTAAAATGCATTAATAAGTATATCTAATGCCAAATGAGGTACTTTGGACTTGCATATTAATTTGGAAAATAAGCATCATAATGTTTAGAGACATATATGTTTAAAATTTATTGTGATGAAACTGTTTAATAAAATTGTGTAGGTTTCAATTGTATAATTCTATACATTATCTGTATATTGCATTGTATCTTCACCACCCAATGTCAGATCTCCTTTTGTCACCATATATTTGACCTCCTTACCATTTTCTACCTTCTCCCACCCTCTTCCTTTTCATAACCACCGTTTTGTTTCCTGTTTGAGTTTATGTTTGTTGAGACATATTTTTAATATGTAAACATTAGTATGCAAATACTTTTGAAAAAGTGGGTGGTTTTATATGCAGCTTTTTTAATAAGTGCCTTTATGTCAGAAATGTATACTATGGTTGTTGTAATGTTCTCTGGGAACCCTGAACTATACAGAAAAAATACTTGTTTAAGGAGGTGTTAAGGTGATCCTAGATGGAACAGAGAGGAGGGGAAGAGTGGGGTAAGGGAGACAGGCTTTTTGACCTCTTAGCTGGATGAAGCTCTCTATGATAGAAAGCTATGACTATGTCTCAATAATCAAAAATACCTCTCCCCACTCTTTTGGTCCATGTGCACTGGTGTTATGCACATAGCCTTAAATCAATGTAGACACATACAACTTGTAGGTTCTTACTGGTGGAAAACAGGCCAATCAAAAATTTTGAGGGGTGTCAGGGCCGGCTAGTCTATAAGTGTACTACCCATTTATGACAGTAAGTGTCAGATTGTGTCTCTCACATAAACTACTGGGTTTGTTCATTTGTTATATATGTATTTTGAAATAGGCTTTGAAAGCCCACATGACTGGTTCTGTAATGAAATACCAGTGCTTTATCCTGTTAGGTACCCTGACTATCACCTTGCACGGAACAGTCACTCAAGAAAAATGTAACAACAGGTTAGAGGTAAGGACTGGTAGCCTTTATGGTCTATATCTGAAAACCAGAAAATGACCTGGCACAGAAATTTTAGGAACTGTTCCTAAAAGATTGATGTACCTGAATTTGTGTACCCTGCTAATATAAGGATTAAAACTTCTCTAAAATATTTTTGTCAACCCATAAATTTTGAATACTTTTACCAAAGAGAACTTACATCTAATATTAACTATGGTAATTAATAAGATACTCATTTTGATATTTTTTTCCCTGACAATTACCAAGCTACTTTGTAAAGCATTGTTATTAATTTAGCTATGAATGCCAGAAGCACAGGTAGAAGCCAGTTCTAGAGTAAGAGTTTTTTAATAAGAATGCTAGCCAAACACTTCTGGAGTGTCAATTCCTGATTATAACAGCCATCTCCAAGTGGGTTAGAGCTTACCAATTAACAAACCTATGACAACATAATATAGAGGGTTATGCTGACATATTTTAAAGTAAATTTTATTCATCTTACTAATAAAACATAGTTCTTGCCACTCTGGTTCTATACATGATGGAAAACCAGATACGTTTTGTACCCTTGGCTCCATGGATTGTCAGTGTGTAGGTATCACGGTAATTCATCATCCTTTTTAATTTTTTAGTTTCTAACTATTTAGTACTAACTATTCCCAAGGCAATGTTCAAGAGTGAAGTTGAACCCAAACGTGGATAAAATCTTCAGCCTCCAAATTATTCAAGTTAAAGAGAGATACAACTTTTATTCCATTTTATGTACTAGGTCCTAACTAATAATAGTAAGTCCTTTGAAGGTGTGTGTCATTATTTCATTCATCTTTGAGCAAAGGACAATGTCTTATACCCATCAACATGCACATATTTTATGCCCATAGTACATGATCAATAGATATTTTTTATAGAGTCTGAACCAGGATGGTAACTCAGTGTTTTGCTTCTTAGAGTAGGGTTGCTGAGAACGAAGGAAGGTGATATCCTAGTTTGCTTGGCGTTAAAGTCAGAGATGAATCTAAGTATGACTGCTAAACAGCCAAGTGTCCTGGGTGACACTCTCTCTATGAACTGCCATTTTCTCATCTTCAAAAGAAAAATGGGAGCCTTCTGCCACTTAGTGATTGTAAAGTTTAAGTAAAAACACATAGCATCCCTAATGACATGCTTCACTCATAGAATTCGCTCTAAACTATGAACAAAATGAATTAATTATCTAACAAATGATAACTTGCCTTACAATTTCTTTCTCCCTGGCAAACAGTACAATAAACATCATTGTTATGCTGGATTGGAGTACAGAATTGACTCATGAATATAAACAGATTACATTATATCTGTCTTGCATATGTACAGTTTTGTTTTAAGGGCATCAATTTGCCTCACAGAATATCAAAGTAACTAAAATTATTTATTTTTGATGGGATTTTCACATTTTATTTAGATTAATTTTTATAAATTCTACATGTTCAAAAGCACTATCTTGTATTCTCATCCTTAATAAGCAAATATGAAAATGAGTCACTATTTTCACTATATTAATTTATAGAGTCTTTGCTTTTAACTCATATAAGTTGAACTAAATTCTATGGAATTAATATGGAATCTCTGGTCTTGTACGGATATTGTTGCAAAAATATGTTACTTCAAAATATTTTGGGTAGCTGTTGCATTCTAAACAGTTAGAAGCTGTGGTCTCATTTAACCCTCACATCAGCCCCATCAAGGAAGATATTGCTGTATTCATTTTATAGATGAGAAATTGACTATTATAGATATCTGTATCCTTATTTCACACATATTGCAGCTCAGTGTAATCAAACTTGTATCGTCATCTACCTATTGAAAGTTCACCAACAAATGTCATCACTGTGTCTGTCTTGCTCATCACTCTCTGGTGCTCATGAAATAGCTGACACATAGAGGATGGTCAACACATTGTATTCATGTATAAATGAATCATGCAGTTACACTATGGCAATAAAGTGAATGGTAGGTTTCTATGACTCCAGCACCAGCTTCCGCAGACATGGCACCGAATCCTCCCTCTCCAAAGTATTCTCTTTTTACCTTTCCATTACTCTAATGTGTGACAACACCAGGCACTTTGGAGTCAGAACCCAGATCTTGGGTTTCAGTACCACCTGGGCAAGTTCATTAATTCATCCAGAAAAATGTAAGACATGATGTTAAATATTGGTGATTTCTAAATATTGATAGTGTGAAAATAATGGGCAGATACTATATTATAAAGAGACTTATATACCATTATTTCTCCAATTTGCCTGTTTAATGGAATCCAGGGAGCTTGTTAAAAAGTATAGATTCATAGCAACCTACTCTTTTCCCAGACATATTCCCTATGCTTATAAAGTTCTTTTCTGGTGAGGAAGAGAGAAAATAAACCAGTGAACAATGGGATGACAATAAGTACTCTGAAAAAAAGAAGACGCTCTATGAGATGCATCTATGTACCTCAATGCTCTATGAATACAGGGAGTCATACTTCAAATACCTGGAGAAAGTCAGATTGCAGAGGTGATATTTAAATTGAAGGATGAAAAGACAGCATTGCTTGAAGAACTGTTTGAAAAATATTGAAGGTAGAGAAAATGTCAGAATCAAATGTTTGAGCTAAGAGAAATACAAGTGTTCAAGAAATCAGAGAGGACCAGTGTGTCTGTAGCATCCAGAGCAAGGCAAGGGATAACCTGACATGAGGACAGAGAAGAAAGAGGATCCAGATTATCCACATCACATCAGGTACAGATGAAAAATAAATAAAGGACTTTGGATATTTAGGGGCATTTTATTTACTTACTAAATCATCCATTTGGAGCATAGATTTTTGTGCCATATTTCAATAGGAATATCCCACATTGCAACATCTATTAAGAAGTTATATTTGTACTAGAGAAAGGAACCTTTCATTTAATATTTTTTATTTCATCATTATTTCTTTTTTGTTGTGGTTGTATGTAGCATTTGTTATAGGATATTCAGTTTGTGACTCTGAAAAAAAGGATATACCAATAATGGGATTTGAGTAGTATAGTCAGGGGATATACTATGAATCCATGTATTGTTTGAAATATCTTATATGAGATTATGTTATTAAATTAGGAGTTATTATTTCATGAAAATAACCAGTGTAGAAAATCATTGAATCAAGATCTATACGTTATTAGAAGAGCACTAATAAAGTAAAATAAAACCTATTCCTTGGAAAATAAAGACTCTCAAATCATAGAGAGGTGATTTTATAAACAAATGGTTAAGAATCTACCAAAAGAGAAATTGTCTTCACGTTAATGAGGTTTGACAAAGATATCAGTGCTTCTGTTTGATTAGAAATGGAGACAAAGCTTCATTCTGAACTGTCACGATTTTTGCAGTGATAGGAGGGGTTCCAGCTTTTGTAAGCATGCCTTTTAATCTGTGTAAGATAAGGAACAGTTTTATGGTCATAGGCAGAGAGGAAAGCAAGATATTACATTAATGTGAAATTTTATCTAGAAATCACATATAAGAATTTAAAAAAACTATTTGTAACAAATACTTTAAATATAATATAACATATCTATCTATGGAGGGTAAATTTTCAAAGGTCAGCTTTACACCAAGAGTATTGACCAATTCTTTTAGCATTTACAAATGTTGCAATATGATACAATTCATTTAAAACTATGATGTATCAATGTAATTTGTAGATTTTGACTGTTTAACTTTCAGACAACTTGATGGGGAAAAAATAATTCATTACAGAGACCTTGGTTTTTACTTTTATAACATTGTATTGAATATGAGAAGCACCTGAAAAGAATAAGAAAATAAAAAATGAATAAAGTCTGGGTTAGTTAAGAAAACCCATAGGATTCCATATATTAAATAGTTGTTTTAGAGTCAGTTTTTCACTAGACCCTCAATATTGGAGAATTAATTAATTCAGTAAAAGGAAAGAAAGAGAAATCTATCAACAGGAAATTTTACAGTATTTGTGGAGTGCTCAGTGTTGGGCTGGATATTATGGTAAAAAGAGGATGGGTAAGAGGGAATCACTACCTTCAAGGAAATTACAGTTTAATTGGGGAATTGCATTAGCTCGATGGAAATAATTTTGAAATAATGTATCGAGGAGGGGAGATGATTGAAAAAGTTTCATAGAGCAGCTGAGAAAGGTTGGGTCTTAACGAACAAGTATGACTTTGAAAGGCTTGAGAATATAAGAAAAAGAAGATTGACGTTTCTTGAGCCCTCCAAGGTGCTAAATATGGTGCTAAATGCATCTTACATATTTTTTACTTTCAATTCTCATAGCAGCCCTATGAGATAAGTAGAGTAATTGCCTTTTTGAAGTTGAAGAAACTGAAGCTTAAAGAAGTGAGCTAATTTGCCCACAGTCTGCAACTTGTGCGTGGCAGGCACCGAGTTTAAATACAGGCCACTCTTGCTCCAAAGTCTGTGGTGCCCCCCCAGTGACAATATTCCAGAAGGTAGAAATGCTGGGACAAAATAGAGAAGCAAGGAAAGACATTTATGTGAGAGAGAAGAGGGAAATAAAATCAGTGAGTACCTACACAGATGTGACATTTCCCCTTCAAATATTTCTGATTTCAAAGATTTTCTTGGGGCTATTTTACTTCTTTAGTGGAATAATTTCCATAAATCAATTTCATCTAACTCAGAAAACAGCATTGCTCTGTGTCCAGTTGCTCAAGTCATTGTAGAGTTCTTTTGTATGATTGCTTTGTTACCTAATTAGAGAATTCTGCAGTGTACATCTCTAATGTATCTGTATATGTGTTTGTATCTGTATTTCTATATAAATCCATATCTATTTCTATGTTGATACTTATATTTGTATCTAAATATATCTATATGTCTTTAGCTCTATGTAGTTTATCTTTAAATCTATATCAATTTTTACATCAATTTCTATGTGTGTATCTGTCTCTAAATCTATATGACTATTTTCATTTCTATATTGATTTCTATATGCATCTGTATATGTAAATTTCTATCTCTATTTAAATCGAAACCCATATAGGCCTATCTCTAAATCTACATTACATCTATATTTATATCTGCACCTACACCTACACCTATCCCTAAACTTACACCTATATGTATATCTACGCTCATCTCAAATTCATCTCCAATGAAACCAAGATAGTCTATATCATCATTATCTCATACTTGGATTACTGTAACAACCTCCAAACTGCTCTTTCAACTGCTATTTTTGAACCTCTGTAATCTTTTAAATCTATAAGTTACTTCATACTAGTTTCAAAAGCTTCCTATGCCTTCCCTCACACTAATAATAGTATCCAAATTCCTGCCCAAGGCCAATTGACTCCACTTTTCATATCTCATCTTCTTAAAGTCACTCCCTCAATCTTCCAGCTCCAGCTACAATCTTCCAGCTCCAGCTACACCAGCTTTCATTCTTTTCTCAAATACATCAATCATTTATGCCTCAGGGTTTTGTACTGCTATTTTCTCTGCCTAATATGGTCTGCTTTCAGAAGTTAACATTTTAGTTATTTCTTGTCATTCAGTACTCAGTTCAAATGTTGTCTCCTGAGGACAGCTATCCTTGATCATTCAACATTATGTCAGAGACTGTGGTAGATATGAAGTAGCCATGTATGCCTTGGCATTTCTCCCATTGAGAGGTAGAGTCCACGAAGCATCTCCTTGAGTCTGGGTGGGTTTTGTGGCTGCTCACATAAAGAGGATATGGCAGAAGTGATACTCTTGGCTCTGGCCTTAAGAGACTGGCAATTTTCACTCACACTTAGAAGCATGTAATTAATGTAACTTCCTCTGACCACCATACTGTAAGATGCTAATCCACATGGAGAGACCTTGGAAGATAAAATACTATGTGGATAGAGAAAGGAGCAAAAAGAGGGGAGGGGAAAGGGAGGCGGAGGCGAAGGGTGGGGAAGAGAGACAGAGAGTGAGAGACAGAGAGAGAGAGAGAGAGAGAGAGAGAGAGAGACAGAGAGAGAGAGAGACAGAGACAGAGACAGAGACAGAGAAATTAGGGGCAGGACAGGGGAGGGAGGCACTGAGATGCTAGCTAGACGTGTGAATGAAAATACTGCTTTTGGAAGTGGATCTTCCTGTCCCAGATGTGATTATGTGGATCATAGAAAATACACCCAGCTGAGTCCTTCTAGAATTCAACTCACAAAAATTATAAATAAAACACAATGTTGTTTTAAGTTACTAAGTTTTCGAGTAGTGTGTTACATAGCCCAAATTAACCAGACACATGCCAAGTATGATTTATCACATTATCCTTTCAATTTTCCTATTAGTTAACAGTGGAAATGTCCTTCCTCCTTCATTCCCCGTCCTTCTCTCCCTTCTTCCTTTTCTCTCTTTCTTTTACTTTTTCTTCCCTCCCTGTATTTCTTCTTTTTTCTTTATTATCTAGTTACTGTCTCTCTCTTTTCTTTTCTTTCCTTTTCTTTCCTTTTCTTTTCTTTTTTCTTTTCTTTTTCCTTTTCCCTTTCCTTTCCTTTCCTTTCCTTTCCTTTCCTTTCCTTTCCTTTCCTTTCCTTTCCTTTCTTTCCTTTTCTTTCTTTCTTTCTTTCTTTCTTTCTTTCTTTCTTTCTTTCTTTCTTTCTTTCTTTCTTTCTTTCTCTCTCTTTTTGGTAGATTGCTTGTTTCCATTTTGTTTAGTTCTTTTTCTGGAGTTTTGTTCTGTTCTTTCATTTTGGACATGTTTCTCTGTCTCCCCATTTTGGCTGCCTCCCTATGTTCATTTTAGGTTGGGCTGCTATGTCTCCTGGTCTTAGTAGAGTGGCCTTTTGTAGTAGGTGTCCTCAGGTGCAGTCTCTCTGGTCACCTGAGCCAAGTGCTCCAGGTGTGTCTGTTGTACAGTCATATGTGCCCTCCTGTTGTAGTTGAGCCTGGTTGCTGTTTTTACATCAACGGGAAGGACTGACTCTTGGGCTGATTTGTTGCATGGACTTACCATGACCATAGTGGAGGAGCTGTTATGTAGGGGCTGACTCTATAGAGCAGGATTTGCTTTAGTAGGGATCTGGTGCCTGCCCAGTCTTCCCTTTGGGTGTGTCATTCTTGATGTGGCCCTGGTTGGTGCTCCAGCTTTGTCTGAAGATGATCACTTGGCATGCCAGCCTGGGGCCTCCTGGAAGGGACCCAGCCACAGGCCAAATTTAGCTGTAGCATGTGCCCTGCCCAGGGCCACCTGGCATGAGCCACTAAGCAATCTGCAGATGACTGCCACCAACGCTGGGCTTGAAGTTGCCTTGAGAAGCCAAGTCACGAACCAAAGTTGGTTGCTGTTAGTGCCGGGCTTGGGGCTGCTTAGCAAGAGACATGGGGCACACTGATGCCAGATGCTGCTTGTTTGGATTTTTTGAACCTTTGAGAGATTTTAGGAAAGTCTGCAGTGAGAGCCAAGACAGGCCATTTGTATGGGAAAGAACCTCTGGAGGTGGCTTGAATGGGCCCTCAAGTTGGGAGGGGCAGAGTCTCAGGGAATCACCTGGGTGGGGTGAGCTGTGTTAGCCAGACTGATGGAGCTAAGATATGGTGGCTGCCTGCATCTGCATGCTTGATTGGGGGAGGACTCAACAAAGGAACCATGGACTCTGCCAGCACTTCTGTCCAGGAGAAAGCTGCCTCTTTAGGCCTCATTCTGAAGCCAGACAATTCAGCTCCTCCTCCTATATCGCCAGTACCTGTTGAACAGCTGGCCCCTTGCTGGAGCTCAGAGCAAGTGAGTCCATCAGTGGGTAAGTTTGTGCACTGGCCCTTTAAGGAGTATCTGGGACTCATACAGCCCTCTGTCTCAGCCACATTCTCCATTGATTTCTACCTCCAGATTTTGTGAGGACTTCTCTTCCCGGCACTTGAACGCTGGGATGCAGAGCCTGGTGTGGGGCTGGTACCTCTCGCTCCTCCATGGGAACCTCCAAAGCCAAGATATCCCTCCCAGTTTTTAACCTCTACATGTGGGTGTTAGAGCAGCCTGTTTCATGTCTCTGCCCCTCCTACCATTTTCGAGGTGGCTTCTTTTACATGTCCTTAGTTATAGGATTTCTGTTCAGCTAGACTTCAGGTGATTTTCAATGATGGTGTTCTGTAGTTCCATTGTAATTTTGATGTGATCATGAGAGGAGGTGAGCACAGCATTTATCTGTTCCACCATCTTGACCAAAACTCTTCAACTCTTTAGATTATTAACCTCACATAAACAACGACTTTGTGTATTTCCTTCCTCATTGATCTCTGGTATGTAGAAGTGTGCCTCACAGATATTTGGAATCAGCAAATATTTATTGAATGAATGAAATAAGCCTATGCATTTAATAATCCTACCTAAAAGGGGTTGGTAGTTACTGTATCAAAGTTATGATATCCATTATTTACATAAATAAACAAATAAAAATCTCTGCCCAAATCCTTCTAAATACAACTGGGGAAGGAATACATGTTATACGGTATTCTGTAGTTTTACAACGAGGGAGGTTTCAGTAAAGCAGGATGCTTGAATTGGCTGGCAAATTATACCTCTCTATTGCTCTTTGGTATTGGACTTCAGTGGGATTACTAATGGTTAGTTCAGTGCTGTAATGAGCTTCAAAGGAGAAAATAACATCCACAGATTTTGAAGTAGCTTAAAACACATCCTTTGGCTCCTTAGTACTAGATCTTATAGCTGGCAGAGTTCCAACACCCTTTTCATCAGCCTCATGACGACCTGGACTAGGCCATGTGGATTCTGGCTGCCCAGCTGCCTCTGATCCGAGGAGCTGACACAGAAATAACTTCCATTGCTCATAGATGACTCTTCACAGGGGCAGAGTGAGCACTGCTCTACAAATACCAACTCGGGGCCATTTGAAAATTCCTGCTGTGGAGGAGATGAGGTTTTCAAGATAGAAGAAGAGGCCCTTTCACATCTTCACCCTTTGTGCTTAGTAAAAAGACAGAAAAGGCACAGAGCATTAGAGAGAGGTTCCTGTCACCCACAAAGTGACTACACTGAGCTAGCCACTTCAGAGACATTTTCTAAGGTGTTCACCCAACCTGTACCCCATGTTCTGCCTCTAAGAAATTCTCCCCCACCTCCACAGTCACAGAGGTGAGCTGCTGCCCTACCCAGACTCCAGCCACTCTGGCCTTCTTTTAGCTTCTTCAGGGCTTTTGCACAGGTTATTTACTCTGACTGGAAATTTTTAACACTTTACCTTCCTCACCTATCTCAAAATCAAACCCTCAGCTTAAATGTCACCTCTTCTGAGAAAGCTTTACTATTCCTCTAGGTGAGGTTGTGTATATCTGCTATATGTTTTTATTACATTACTTATAGCGAGGAATACCCTTGTATTTAAACAGCCAGTCTATTGTTGCCTATGTTCTCTGTAATTAATCAACCAGTCCATTGTGTTAAGTGTTCTCTAGTGTTAGTAAGCCCAATAAAGGCAGAAATCAGGTCTATTTTGTTCTTTTCTGTATACAGAGGACTTAGCATGATACCAGGCATTAAGCAGACATTCAGTAATTAATAGCTGAATGAATAATGAATCACTGATAAATGGATGAATTCCTGAAATGTTAGATTAGTGACATTTGGTCCTGTCCAAAACATTCATAGAGACATTTGGTCCATGCTAAAGGTCCTTGAAATTTGGTCCTTGATATTTGATCCTTGCCAAAATGTCCACAGAGACATTTGGTCCATGCTGATCCATCTATCTAACCCCATATGCCTTTACCAAGTATGCTACCAAAGGCAAGAAGGGTTATTATCAACAATACAGCCACAGCACAATTATTGAACTAAGAAAACATGAGAATACAGTGTTTTTTTAATGTATTGATCCTATAAACCAAAAGTATAAATAAGCATTATGATGATTAGAACCCAGGAAAATATTCAAAGTGTGGACATTTTGACAGGACCATATATCAAGTACCATTTGGCATGGATCAAATATGCTCGTGGACATTTTGACAGGAGAAGATTTCAAGGACCTTTTGGTGTGGGCCAAATGTCTTCATAGACATTTTGGACAGGACCAAATGTCCTGCAAGGGAGATGGTATCTTTTACTGATTTTTCCCCTTGGATGTGGAACATTGTGTGTGTCCCTAATGAAGGTGAAACTCTTCATGCCTAAATTCTTTATTTCTGATCTTCACAGATCCAATTGCAGCCTTAGTTATACCTTTGATGACAGACAAGGAAGCATCTAAAATTTCCCATTCTCTTATTCATGAATTTTTTACAAAGTTGTCTTTCTTAGCAAGGACTCCAAAGGCTAAACGCTGGAATCTCAAATATATCCTTTTAGGATGCTACATTGTGATAAAAGGAACCCAGTACACTTAATTCAAGTCTGAATATCTGCTGCCTATTCCAATTATTAAAACTTATTTCAGTACCGAGTGCAGCCCTCAGCACATGGCGGGCACTCAGTAATTGATAGTCAATATTATCAATGTGATTATTGATTATAAGTCAATGGTCCTGTCACTTGGGCCTTTCCCTATGACTTTTGTATTCACTCCTTATATTTCTATCAAGTCCCTTCCAACTGGTCCAGAATTCTTTGCCCTGACCCCAATCCATGAACTCGGGCTTTTCTGTCCCTGACTACTTTTCTCACATTGCCTGTTTGCTTCTCTTTTAGGAACTACAGATCATTTTTGCTGAAATTCCATTTACTGAGGCTCAGCTCATCAGTTGGAACCCCCAAAATACTTTTTGAATTACTATCTTACCAGATCATTTTGACTGAGAACAGAGATTATTGTGACTCTTGGATATCATTTTTATGTTCTCTAGTCTGGAAGACTAACATTAGAGTCACTTTAATCTGTAATAGTTAAGAGCTTAAATTCTAGCGTCAGACTGATGTTTTAGAGAACAGATATTCTAATTATTAGCTGTGAAAACTTGGGAAACTTATTGAATCTCTAAGGCCCTTTTCCCTCTTTTGTAAAATGGAAGTCAATGTTTGTACCTACTTCCTAGGGCTGTTGTCAGGATGAAGTGAGATGACATGATAGTAAAAAACTACTAGCAATCCTATTCTCCTTGGTTTGTCTGCCTATCTGTGGTTATAATTTCTTGCTTGGTCTTAATATCTGCCCCCAAGTTTTGCTAGATATATCTGGCTCAACTATTGCTCCTGTGTGTTACCAGAAGGAACACATACATTATTGGTGTTCTAGTTCTTTGGGAGCTGGAAATTGCATGGTTGCTAATATATGAAGTACTATTTGAATCCATTTGCTTGGATGGCCTGACCACAGTAACAAATATTTTCTTCGTGATTCTGTCACTTGCTGAACAGAACTGGGCTGTGCATTATTTTTCATTAAAAAAGGCACTATAAATAAAATTATTATTTTTAAAGGCTTTGCTAATGAAACTTTTACTTCTTGGAGTCAAAGTAGACATACAAGAAGACTGAAATATAGAGAAAAAAAGGCAAGCTGGCAGAAAACTTAGGCTCTAAGAAATAACATGGTGGTTAGTTACCTAGGTTTTCTTTTTTGCCTCATATATATTGACTCAGAGCTGATGAAGTCAGCAATCTGTAAACACCAGCCGGTACAGATAAAAATAGCCCCAACAAAAGCCTGCTCTCTCTCTAGCCAAAGGACTAGGAGAAGGGGCCGCTTAGCAAGACATAAAACTTTTAGACAATAACTGCTCTATTCCAGTTAAACGACACAGAAGAAAAAAACTCTGACACTACCCTACCCGTGCCAACAAGAGCTGAGTAGAGAGCCACTTGATGATATAACAAGAAACTGCAATACCCTTCCTGGGCTGGAGTTGCAGAAAATAGTGGGGTAGGGGGAGATAGAATTTTAATCCGCACTGGCCAGTAATAAGGCCCCCATTCATAGTGTCAGCGCAGACCACAGGACAGCCAGCACTTCCACTCAACTTGTTAATAATGTTCTCACTAACCATTCGGGTGATATCGGAGGAGGCTTAGTGGAAAATGGTATCTTTAATCATTACCCAGTGGTAACAAGATTATCCCCACTGCTGTCAGTGGAGACAATGTGAGGAGTCAAAACTTACACCTCTGCCCAGCAGTACTAAGGAGCCTTGCCAAACTTTGCTGTCAGTGTAGGCTAAGTGGCAAACCTCAAATTGTATCTCTGTGTAGTAGTAAAGGTATGGTATCCTCTCGTTTCCTCCAACAGAGTCATGCCTCAAAAAGCGAGATGAAAGAGAAGTTTAATAATATCAAGGGGTACCTAACATAATACAATTACATCCAGGTTTCAATTGAAAATCACCTGTCATATCAAGAACCAGAGAGATATCAAATTGAATGAAAAAAGACAGTCATGAGATCACAATGCTCATGTTACAGGAATATTAAAATTATCTGACAATGATTTAAAGTAACCACAAAAATGCTTTATTGAGTAATTATAAATATACTTGTAACAAATAAAAAAATAGAAAGCAAAAATATCCTTTATGAATGAAAAGAAATAGAAAGGTTCATCAAGGAAATAGAAACTATAGAAAAGGACTAAAGAGAAATTTTATAACTGGAAAATACATTTACTGAAATAAAAAGCTCAGTGAATCTGCTTGATTGCAGAATGGAGGGAACAGAGAAAATCCTCAGGGAATGGAGCATAGAACAGTAGAAATTGCTCAATCTGAACAAGAAAGAGAAAGTAAACTGAGAAAATACATATATAACCTTGAGGATCTGTGGAACTATAACAAAGGACCAATATTCATGCCATAGAGTTAAAGAAAGAGGAGAAAGAGGACAGGGATGAAAAATTTACGTATAGAAATAATAACCAAAAACTTTCCAAATTTTTCAAAAACATAATTTTTTAAGAAGCTGAGTGAATTCCCAACAGAATAAACCCAAGAAAACCATGTAAAGACAAATTATAATTAAACTTTTGAAAACTGAAGACAAAGTCTTGAAAGTGAACAAAGGAAAAATGACATGTTGACTGTAGGGGAAAAACAATTAAAATTATAGTTGATTTCTCACCAGAAATTGCAGAGGCCAAAATAAAGAGGCCAAATATATTCAAGTGGTGAAAGCAAAGAACTATCAACCTAGAAATCTGTACCCAGCAAAAAATCCTTTATGAATGAAAAGAAAATCAAGATATTAGACAAAGAAAAACAAAGAGACCATTTTATTTTTGGACCTATTTTTTAAAAAATAACTAAAGAAATTTCTCTAAACATAAAGAAAATTTTAAAATAAGGAATTCTGAAACATCAGGAAAGAGGAAAGAACATGATTTAAAAAACATGGGAAAGTAAAATAGACTTTGCTTCTTCACTTGAGTTTTCTCATTTTTTTGATGACTGAAGCTAAAATTTTAACATTGTATGATCTAGTTCTAAATATATACTGAGAAAATAGGACAATTATAAATAGAGGAGTTAAGGGAACTAAAGGGAGAGAAGGTTGCAATACTTCATTTGAACTTGTAAAATAATGACAAGTAGATGAGGATACATGTATATATATAAATAAATCATATATATATATATATATATATATATATATATATACACACATCAACACCTAGAATAACCACTAAAAAGTCTACTCAAAGAGAAATAAAAATGAATTTCCAAAATTAACCCTCATGAAAGCAAGAAAAAGGAAACAGAGGAATTAAACAGCAAATAAAAATGAAATTGCAAGCTTAAAGGCTGATGTGTCAATAATTACATTAAATGTAAATGATGTAAATATAACAATTAAAAGACAGAGATTGGCAGAGTGTATTTTAACATAACTATTTCCAAAATTATTCAAACACTGATCAAAGAAAGCAAGAATGTATATATTAATATCAGATAAATTAGACTTCAGAACCAAAAAAAAAACCAGAGAGACTTCATGTAGTTATTAAGGGTAAACACAAAAAGACACAGAAATCTTAAATATGTACGCATCAAACAGTAGAGCTGCAAAATGTATGAGAAAGAAACTGATAGAACTGAAACAAAAAAAAAAAAATAGATACTCACTGTTACACCTGAATACTTCAATACCCCTCTCTCACAAATTTATTTAAAAAAATAAACAGGAAATCATCAGGAATATAGAATAATTCAACAACAGTATCCACTTAAAACTTTAGAACACCCAACGACAACAGGGTACATATTATTTTCAAGTTTTCATTAATCATATATATCCCCTTCCCCTCACACATACAACCTTTTACACTTGACATCCCACACTATGGTATAAACCTTAAAAATTTAAACTAAGTGAAATTATACAGAGTTTGTTTTCTGACCACAACTAAATCAAACTAGAAATCAATAAGAATTATTACAGAAAATCTCCAAACATTTGGAAACTAAGCAGCATATTTGTAAATAATTCAATGGTCAAAACAGGAGTTTCAAGAGAAATAAAAAATATACATTTAACTGAATGAAAATGAATATACAAATTATCAAAATTTGTGGGACACAGCTAAAGCAGTGCTAATAGAGAATTTATAAAAATAAATTCATATATTAGGAAAAAAGTTGTGAATAAATAATCAAAAGAACAAAACAAACCCAAAGCAAACAAAGGGAAGGAAATAATAAACATAAGAGCAGAAATCAATAAACTTGGAAATAGAAGCACAATAGAGAAAATCAATGAGACCAAGAGCTGATTCTTTGAGAAGATCAATAAAGTTGACAAACAGCTAGCAAGACTGAGCAAGGAAAAAAGTGAAAATACAAATATTATCAATATTAGAAATGAAGCAGAGAATACCACTGTAGACTCTCCAGACATATCAAAAGATAATATGGAAATGGTATGAAAAACTCTGCACATATAAATTTGACAACTTCTGTAAAATGGACTTTCTTAAAAAATACAAACTACCACTCTTCATTCAATATGAAATAGATGACTACAATAGCCCCATAACTATTAAGGAATTCAAATTCAACTATTAGGGATTGAGGTCAAAGTACTTGTAAAAACAGTTAATAGTTTATTCATGAGCTAAGAATATAAGAAAAATCTTTCCAAGTATCATTTTATATTCTTTAGTAATCTTATATTATTTTTCTCTTCCTACAAGTTTTATAGTTTTATATTTACATTTAATTCTATGTTATATCTTATGTTAATTTTTGTATAAGTATGAGATTTATATTATGTTTTTGACCACTAGTTTAAGTAGGTTTCACTACCAGCTAACAAATGTAAAAAAACAAGCAACAATAACAACAAAAAACCCTGAATATCCAAAACCAGATAACAGTTGGTTTTCAGTTCAACAGAAATTAAGATTCAGCTTTTACCATTTTAACTACTTCATGGTGATGACCTGTAAAACAGGAGCCTAATAAAATGATTTATGTTCTGTAATTCAATGAAGAGGGTTCAGGATAGTACTCCTACTCTAATTTTTGTATGTTTATATCTAATTATCTGTCTTACCTTGGGCAATCACTTAAATTCCTCCAGTTGTTAATTAGAAAAAGTTGCATGAGGTTATTTTCTGGTCTTTTCCTTTTAGGTATAACATTCTTTGACTCAAATCCAGTGTGTCTTACCAGAACTAGATTTAGGGGCTGGGCAGTCATGGTATCCTTGGCAAATTGGATTTTCCAATGATGATCACACCAATGTTAATCCCATCTGACTCACTCTTCTTACAAAGT
>CM053513.1:81009866-81020549 GCA_028627145.1 Eidolon dupreanum
CTCTGTCTCTTTCTCTGTCTCTCTCTCTCTCTCTCTCTCTCTCTCTCTCTCTCTCTCTCCCTCTCTCCCCCCTTCCCTCCCCCCTTCCCTCCCCCCTTCCCTCCCTCCTTCCCTCCCTCCTTCCCTCCCTCCTTCCCTCCCTCCTTTCCTCCCTCCTTCCCTCCCTCCCTGAACTTGTGCCTTTGGACATCTCATCTGCCATACTTAGTAGTTTTGAAGCTGCCTTGTTAGAAGTCACAAAAGATACCACATAGAATTACAGAAGTATACTTGGGGCGTCCCTGCCATTGTCAGATGGCCACATCTTCCCAGCTGGAGTTTTATTCTCCTTCAGGATTGTAGACCCAGCCACCATCACACTGCATCAAGAAAGACCCTGAACCAGAACCACAAGCTAAGCTGCTCTTAAATTTCTGAATTATAGAAAACAAGGGATAATAAATGATTGCTGTTGTTCTAAGCCAGAATGGTTTTTACATAGCCATAGTTACAAGAACAGTGCCCACCTAAGAATTCCTAAAGCATCCCTGGCAATGCAGTAAGATGGACAAAATTGTATTTACTGGAATGCCTTAGAGTATATGAGTGTATGAATGAATCTAGTAAATCTAGGTCCCACTGATAACCACAACATCTTAACAAATCAACATCTCAGGGGTGCATATTTTGCATATTTGTAAAACCTAGAGTCAGAGGAATAGAAAGGTGGAATCGAAATATCTACTAATTCTGTGTAAAACCAACGCATTAGGATTAGTTTATTTTCACATAGCCTACAGAGCAAGACTGTAAAAAGCAGTGTCCTTGGGGGAGCATATCTAGAAAGAAAACTCCTTCACCTACAGAAGGCAAGAGCCCTGAACTTTCATGGCTCAAGGGCATGTGTCTCCACTGCAAGGGTGCATGGTCTTTCTCTGTGCTAAATCCTGAAGGTAAATTCTCTCATTAGAGACTCTAGACTCCACTGAAAGCTGGGTGCTGTATTGAAGCCATAGTGGCGGCCTAGAAAGCAACCAGCTCAAGAGAATAATATAATATAGTGACATAATCTGACTCAAATCTATTTTCAGATTATATTGTTCAAAATACTTCACTCTCCTCTTTGTAAGAAGTTTATATATCTGTCATGTAACTTGTAGTCCCACTGCGTAAGTAGCATATATATTCCTGTCCCGTTGGTGGACTTGTACAGTGTCATCTGAGTAAACATAATATATGCCATGTTGGAGTAAAAGCTTTAAATGTAATTATGTGGTTCAGCTTGGTCTTTTGATTCTGCTTTCTGCTCTGAGAAAGGGACATTACAGATAGAGGTTGTTTCTGCAGTCTGGAAGTCTAATGGAGAAGACAGATGGGCCGAGCCACTGCAGAAGCAGAACACTACTGATCTAAAGCTTACATATAATGTGAGCAAGAAATAAACTTTTATGTTATATGACTCTGAGCTATTGGAGTTTGTTATATCTGCAGAGCAACCAAATATACACACCTGTGGGATACTAATAATTGCGCACCCACCCGAGGTTTGGAGTACTGCAGCCTTTGCCCTCACTCTAAAAGAATATGTGAGTGCGTGGGTGTTTGTGTATATATATATTAACATATATATATGTATATATATATATACACACACACAAATATATGCATATATACACATATACATATGTGTGTATATATATATACAGATAGATATACAAGGAAGTTTGTCTTGTTAAATTAATAATTTTATATTGGATAACAGAGTTAATGATATTAAATAATCAAATAATAAATGAAAGTAATGTTTGGAAAGGCTAACTTTGGTTGGTTTGCACTTATATAAAAGCCAGTGGAGTGAATTTAATGTACTAGTCTAGATTTGATGATGCCTTTCAAGAATAGTGCTATAAATAGCTAAAGGAAACACTGCTATGAGTTGATAAGAGAGTGTATTAAGAAAGCCTTAATTCAAGTGGGAGAAACTCAAATCATACTAGCTTAAGCAAAATAACAATAATGATTATTTATAAATAAATACAATGTTTCCGTGCATCAGTATGTGCTCATGGTGTGTGTGTGTGTGTGTGTGTGTGTGTGTGTGTGTGTGTGTATGCGCCTGTATGTGTGCATGTGTGAACTGATGAATTTGCCTAGATCACTGAAAATATAGTTTAGAGCATGGCTGAATTCAAGACCTCAAATTATGTCATCGGTGTTTTCTATCTGTCTACTCTCTCCTTCCTTCTCCGTCTTTCCTCTTTGCTTTTCTTATATTTATTTTGCTCTGGTCCATCTCTATCTCTAAAGAATACTTTCCTTTGTTCTGGATCTACTCTTAAAAGGTAGGGTGGTAGTCCCTTCAGAAGCCACAAAGTCTGAGACTATGAGATGAAGCATAAAGGAAAATTCTCTCTTCTGCTATTGTCAGAAGACAGAAAATAGATACGAGGCGGGCAAACTTTAAACAGGTAAATCTTCAAAGAGCATAGCATGTTCGAGCTAGCACAAACATTTGCTAACTGCTTTTTAGGAAGAATGGAGAGAAATAAATCCAGGTCACCTGTTTTCTGAGTGGAGTAAGCCAATTTGGGGCCAGAGCTGAATTGTTCAGAATCACAAAGAGAAAGGACAGCCACTTTGTCCCAAACACAATAAACAAGCTCTCTGCTAAAGGAACATTAAACAACTATTTAAAAGTATCGATTTGAAGAAAGGCCAGTGCAAGCTTATGATCTTGGCAGGGGAAACTCAGAACTTGTTTCCGCACTGTCTCTAGAACCTTAAGTTCTGAACGCAGCATGGCAGGGGCTTGGTATTCAAGAGCGAAGTGGGAAGAATTAGAGAACTCTCTATCAGAAAACAGTATCAGTAGGTCACAAACCTGAACCTTCTCTCACTTTAATTCTTTTAGTAGTGTTTTGTGTGCATAATTCAGTGCCTTTGTCTTTATTAAAATAAAATTCAAATATGTAAAAAGCTTTTGAAATAAAGTCTCCCAGGTGTCTGTAGCAGCCTCAAGCCCCTTTTCTTTCTTCTTTTGTTCTCTTAATTGTTACTTCACAACAATTAGTTGGATATTCACATGCAAATGAATGCAACTGCAAAGGGGTTCAATATATGAGATTTTTACTACTAGTTAGTTTCTACTTTTGGGCCCGCTGATAAGATCTGCGAAACTGCTTTTTTCATATCCTTGCTCCTTGGGGCATAAAAGAGAAAGGATGGCATAAAAGCTACCTAAATATCTCAAAGCCCTGCCATTGTTAAGATCCTTCTTCAACTTGGAAAGTGGTTTTTAATTGTTTCTTCCATTGTCTGCCTTGCTCTCTCTCACAGAGAATGTTGTGTTGAAGCTTCCATTATGTGTTACTGACTTGTTATTCAGGGTCCAGGATGTCATCTGGAGTGTTACAATCAATATGGGAATGGGCTGGAAAAATAGAATTTGATTGATTGATTGAAATCATTGTTTTAAGACATCACAAAATATTTGTTAAATATCATGAGTGGAGGAAGATCTGATGAATACATTCAAATATTTTCTAAGCTTCTGAGAAACATCAGATAATTTGTGGGGTGTGGGAGGTAGTTAAAATCTAACGATTACAATTTTCCTTGATGTAATAGATTAAAGATGTCTGAAGCCTTTGCTGTTCTACCCTTAAGAGAGGGAGTCTATTTTCCATCGCCTTGAACCTGAGCTTGCCTTAAGTGATTTGCCTGGCCAATGATTACAGCGAAAATGGCCTCCCAGGATTTGTGAGGTTAGTTTTGCTGCTTTTACTGGACTGAAAGAGCACTCATTCTAGAAACTCAGCTGTTCTGCATAAGGAAGTTCAAGCAACCTCTGAATAGGCCCCGGCAGATCACAACCAAGTGACCCTGCCAAAAGCACAGGACGAATGTCAGCCATCACTAGCACCAATTCACAAGCCATGTGAATGAGCCATCTTGGAAGTGGATTGTTTAGTACTAGGCAAGCCACTGCAATGAATATCTCAAGGAACAGAGACAACATGCCCAGGTAAACAATCCAAATACATCATTTGCAAAATCACAATCCAAATAAATTATCATTTTAAGCCACTAAGTTTTGAGATAATTTGTTACATCAATAGGTAACAGGAACCCTTGATATGAATTAAAACAAACAAACAAAAAACAGCTGGCTTTATGTACAATTTCCTTTGCAAAGCTAAATAGGTGATCTATTCACAGATGGTTAAAAAACAGGAAGTAATTAAATCAAGTTTATAAATGTTAAAGAGAGCTCTTGATTGGTAAGGTTTCCTTCCCCACATTTAACCTTGGATTTTTCAGTCTCTATTCACTAGTGGAGGAGAGGGAGGAGTGCACTGGTGAGGATAAATGTGCTGGCCAAGACTCCGATGTCCTCTGTACAACCTACAGATGCCTCAGTGACTAATCTTCATCTGCAGATAATTCAGAAACAGGGCAGATCCCTTGGATTTGAAAATGGGAACTAAAACTCATCCATCTTCTCCTGATGGCTAAACAGGCTATTATTAGCAGGCCAGATGATTTAATAGGCCAGGGATGGAAAGGCACATGTTGATAATTAAACACACCAGAGTTCCATTCCAAAGCAAGTGCCCTTTAATAACATGACTAAGGTTTGTTTGCTTTTCATACCCTTCTCTTGCACTTTCAAGACTCTGGAATGTGTTCAGGCATCAACATAAACTTTTTTGATGGATGGAAATGATGTGTGTCAAACCCAATGCACAATTGTTTGGGTGATATGTTACAGTACGAAATTACCTGTGCCGAATAAGCTTTGTACATTCATCCATATATGAATTCTAAACTGAACTGTTCCTTCAGCAAATGGAAATTGAGAATTGAGGTCTAATAGATTATAGTAGAATGATATAAGGACTGTGTTTTAGTGCTGTCTTTGCCTGGTATCTGTTTGACCTTGAATGAATTAGAGCATCTTTGGTGCCTTAGTTTGATCATCTGAAAGTGAAGAATAAGTGATTCTAAGGTTCTTTCAAACACTAAAATTTGTTCATGCTACAGATTTTATTGTCAGACTGAATCCTTTTCTCAATTATAATTTGGCTTTTGACATTGTCAAGTTAATAGAAAACTGATTATTTTTTGCTTTAAGCATATGCATCTATTTTCTCAGCCCTCTTTATTTATCAGATTACCAGAGAGTCTTTTAAAAATATTGTTATTTTTATAATAGTAAACATTTATTTTACTCATAACTATATACCAAGCACTGTGCTAAAAGCTTTACAAATGTAATCTGATGCATTTCTTATGACAAGTCATTGAAGTAAGATATAGTTAGCCTTACTTTACAGACGAGATGATTGGGTCTCAGTAACGCTTAGGATTGCATTAAAGAGTGGTAAAGCTAGGTCTCATATTCCAAGTCTGTGTGATGACAGTGCCCATACTCTGTGATGATTTATTTTAATGTCTATAGTAAGCCTGAAGATTATCAGAGCTTTCTAATGCAAAAAATCTGTCTATCATCAATTTATCTATCTATCATCTATATCTATCTATCTATCTATCATCTATCTATCTATCTATCATCTATCATCTATCATCATCTATCACCTATCTATCTATCTATCTATCTATCTATAGCTATATATCTGTCTCTATAGGTATCCATAGACATATAGACATAATGACTAGAAACAAGGTAAAATTGAAGACTAAATTCAGCAATCAGCTAGCTTGATGAGAAAGGCTTTCCTGCCCTTCTGCATGGGATGATGTTTGCATTGATCAATTGGATGATTCTTTTCCATCCTCAGGCTCGAGGGAGAATTGAACTGTATTGGTACAGGGAAAGAAAATAAAATATTTTTTCAGAAAAATATCCTTCCTGCTCTTTTTTGAGGTAAGGCAGTTTGATGTTATTTTGGGTGCACTGTGGTACTTTCAAGGAACGGACTTTAATTTTTAAGCTGGAGGACTGCCATCTGAACATTGTTGTCTGTTTTCTGTTTCTGGAGCTGCAAACTCAGATGTTTCTTTGACAAGAGAATTCCATTGTTTTTGAGAGAGTCGCCCCTAAGAACTTTCAGTTAAAAAAATGCAGAACAATTCCTTTCTTATTCTTCAGAAGGTTAGGCATCTGAAAGCTGTCTTTTTGACTAAATTAGAACTCAGGCTCAGGCTGAGCCAGCCTTTGATTCTCCTCCATGCACACAACCATTAAGATTTAGGAGATCAGGAAAATCTGCAGAAATAGAAGAGTCTCCTACACCAGTTTGGTAGTTTCAAAATATTTAAAACATATTTGATGAACTGAAGTTATCCTAATGGAGGCCAGCATCAGGAAAGAGCAGAAGCAGACAAGGGAAAACATAGTGTAGCTGATATTATTATTGTCCATACTTCAACTATATTCACTTGGCTCCTGTTACAGACTGAATATTTGTTCACCTACCCTAAATTCATATGTTAAACACCATCATAATAGATTTTGGACATAAGGCCTTTGGGAGGTAATGAGATTAGTCTTGAACTTGGGTCCTCTGGATAAGAAAAAGAGTGCTCTGTCTCTCTCTCTTTCCCCACCCCCACCCCCTCCACCATGTGCACATGCACTGAAGACCATGTGAGGACATAGTGAGAAGTCAGTCATCTACAAATTTCAAGGAAATTTCACCAAGAACCAAATTGGATTATACCTTGATGTCAGACTTCTCAGCATCCAGAACCATGAGAAAATGAATTTCTGTTTGTCACCTGGTCTAGTTTGCTATGGCAGCCTAAGAAGATTAAGACAGCTCCCTTTTAGCATTTCTTTGTACGCCTCTCCTAGCTTCAGTGTGTTTTGGCCTCCAGTGGCTGTCAGGCAGCTCTCTTCTTGAAGGACAACCCATGGGAGCTCTCCTGGCTCTACCCAGATCAAAACAACCCTGAGATGTAACTTAAACTCCAGAGTTCTCCAACATCAGGATCAGGCTAACACCCTTTTTTGGCATCTCTTTCCTGATTCTTCCTCCACTGGACAGTTTATCCTTGTATCACTTCCTTAATAAATCATTTGCACATGAATCTTATCTTAGGTCTGCTTCTGAAGAACCTGGCCTATGATGCTTCCTACAAAAACGGGGGTGTCTGCACTGTTGACTTGTCTACCACTGGCCATAGAGCTTGAACTTGGGAGACAGTATGAAGTTCATGAAGAAAGCTCTCTCATATGCCTACCTTTGTGCTCAGTGCAAATGTGGACAAACTGGCAGAGAGTTAGAGGTTTCTTTTACCTATAAAATAAGCAATCTGAGGTAACTCCTTTAGCAGATAGATACCCCCTAGTGTGCCCACCCAGCGTGTCATCCACAGACCCATCTCTGAGATGTGCTTCCCCACCTCTGTTACAGAGGCGAGCTGCCATCCTGCAAGCATTCCAGTGACTCTAGTCTGCTTTCAGCTGGAACACATGTTATCTTTTTTCAGTTGCAGGGCTTTGCACATTCTACTTAATCTTTCACTGTTCCCTGAAATTTTTTTATTGCTTTCCCTTTCACCCCATCCCTAGTCATTGAGCCATCCCAGAACTGGATGTTTTGAAAAATGTGGCCACTTACTTAAAATATCTGAACTACTATATCTGTAATACTCTTGGAGACTTATTTTTACCTGTTTTTTTTTTTCAAAAACCACTGATTTAGTTGCTTTGTTTTACATAGCTTTAGCACTAACCCTGTACCTCAATTTGCATGGCTTCTATGTTTACTCCTTAATTTTTTCCTCTACCAACAGTTTCAAGTTTTATCTCCTTTAGGTTATCAAAAGAGGTCTTTCATGAGCCAACATCTTTCTCTGCCCTTAAACTAGCATCATTAGCATGACCTAATAGCTTATTAGAAATGCAAATTCTCAGGCCTCATCCCAGATTCAGAAACTCTGAGGATGAGTCCATCAATCTGTTTTAGCAAACAGTTCATGCCACTTTGATGCACATTAAATTTTGAGAACTGATCTAAGTGTTACAGGACTTTGAATCTTAAATGGCAAATCCTAAAAAATTTAAAATATAAAACCTAGACAAACAAGCAATCTTTCCTCAAGATCCTCGTTCTTGGAAATCCTAAGTACTTTAGCTATCACATGACTTCTATTAATGAGGCTGCCATTAACCAAGTACTACAAACTGGATGATTTAAAGAACAGCAACAAAACATTTTCTCACATTTCTGGAAGCCAGAGTCTGAAATCAAGGTGTGAGGAAGTCTGGCTCCTCCTGAGAGCTGTGAGAAAGAATCTCTTCCATGCCTCTCTTCTAGTTTCTGGTGGTTTGCTGGTAATTTTTGGTATTCCTTGGCTTGAGCCAGTGTAACTCCAGTCTTCATATGGTGTTCTCCTTATGCCTGTGTGTCCAAATTTCTTTTCTTTTTTTTTATAAGGATGTAAATCATATTGGATTAAAGGCCATCCATATAACCTCATTTTAACTTTATTAGCTCTGTGAAGATCCTATCTCCAGATTATGTTGTATTCTGAGGTACCGGAGGCTAGGAGTCCAACCTATTTTTTTGTCTGGAGAGATAAATTCAACACACACCATGATTAAGTCTTCCTCCCCCACCCCCCAGGTTATAGCCTCTCTCTTACAGAGACAGTGGTTACTACAGCTGAACGGTTGGAGGACAGTGAGAAGATGAAGAGAAAATTGAAAGAATATCCAATTATATTATCTTGCAAAAATTGTTTAAGGAGAGGTGGAAAGGCTAGGAATTCAGTTAATCACAAACTCCAAGGCTCTTTGTATTAGAGCAATCAGGCTGCCATAACAAAATACCGTAGACTGGGTGGCTTAAACAATAGAAACTTCTTTCCTCACAGTTCTGGAGGTTGGAAATCCAAGATCAGGGTACCACTGTGGTCAGGTTCTGCTGAGAGTTCTCCCCTTGAGTTATAGATGGTCTTCTTCTTACTGTCCACTGACAGGACCCCCTCTTTGTGAAAGCACAGAAAGTGTTGTCTCTTATAAGAGCACAAGTCCCATCATGAAGACCCAAACCTCATCTAACCCTAATTACCTCTAAAGGCCCCATTTTCAAATAACATCACATTTGGGTTTAGGGCTTCAATACATGAATTTTGAGGGAACACAAATATTCAGTTCCTAACACTCTGAGAGGTTTCAATTTATTTCATCTGGAGTGGAGCAAGTCTCCCTGAATTTTTAGAATTTCACAGGTTATTTGGATGCAATTAATTGTTCAAACCTTTGTCCTAGCCCTTACTTTCTCTGGTAAACTTCAGTAATATTGTATTGTTAGTTAACATGGAGGAGGAAATGAAACTAGTCAAAACAATGCCTTCTTTCTCCACCATTCTGATTATATATGTCTTATCATAGCACTTTTTGTAAGCACCTGAAGGAAAGTCACCTCATTTCTGATAGCTCTTCTCTAAGTCCCCACAGGGATGGTTACTTATTAAGTTCTTAACAAATAGAAACTGATTGATCAAATAAAATATTAAATTCTTTACTTCGACCCCTTTGCTTCAACAACTATACAAATAAAAAATCAATACATGTACATTATTAATTCTCTTCTGTGATAGAGAAATGCAAGGAACACATGTTGGAAATTTCACTTTGTCTAGCCAGGTAATAGAGACATCGAAAGGCAAACTCAGCCTCTATTTAGTAATTAGTTTCTCTATTTTCTATCTCTCTTTTATGCTCTGGCTGCTTAGCAAAACAACTCTAATATAACAGGATAAATCTTATCTGAATGTTGCTGTGAGATGAATTAAGATCGTAAAAGGGATCAAAAAAGATTTCTTTCCTGCATAGTGAAATTATGGATTGAAAGTTGGGGAAATCACTGTCAAACCTCTGTCCCTCTCCTCCACTTTAATCCCTCCCCTTTTTTAAAGCATTCAGAATATCAAGATCTTAGGAAATATATTATAAAAATAATGATCTGAAAGTCACAGTCTCCCTGCCTTCCCAAATCTCTGCCACCAAATCAGAGCAAAATCACTCACAAGCAAGAAGTTCTGAAAAATAAGTTTCCTATCAGTCCACCTATTATAGGGTTTTTCTATTAAGCCCAGAACACTCTGATTTGTTTGGAGAGATAAATTCCACCCCCAGCATTTCTTTAATAATCCTTTTATACTTTCTTCTTATCTCTCCTCTTGCTGCTATTGTTTGATAGTGCCACTTAAACAGGTCTTTCCACAAGGTTACTCAAATTAAACATTAGCCAGCTCAATAAGCAACTACAGAAAACTACTGACAGTATCTAGCAAGATAAACATCCACACATCAAACTTTGAGATTTCTTTATTTCTGTTTGATTGTCTCAAAGAAAAGTTTTTATAAAGACCACCAGACTTGCACTCCAGTATGTTTTCAGATACGAAGCTTTCGGGTGCAAAATGGACCATGGGGCATTGATCATTGGCTCTATTTCACTTCATTTTGATGATAGTAAATTTAATGTTTACATGGTCTGTGCTTAGGTTCCAGAGAATGAAACTCTACATTTAGAGATTCATGCCTTAGAATTAATAGCAACGATTAAAGAATCAATGTGTTATTTATTAATAGTTGTCTAGGTAAGACAAAAATAAAATTCAACAAACAAACAAAATCATCAACAAAGAGCAACTTCTTGGCTAACATCTAAGTGAGGATTAGTTTATCAGAGAAGGTGTTCTTGTTAAAATCTCAGATAAGAGCAG
>CM053513.1:81021049-81207092 GCA_028627145.1 Eidolon dupreanum
CAGAAGACCTCAACAGAATGTTGTAACTTTAAAAATGGAATAGAGTTGTTGATGGAGGGAGATACAGCTGTCCCCAGAGCTGTAGAGACTTTTTTTTCAGCTTCTATGCATTTGAAGTCTCAAACACCTTTCCAAGGAATTAGAACTGGATAATAGGAAAATGACAGATGATAATTAATAACTAAGAAGTTGTTCCTTACAGCCACCTGTAAGGCATTTTTCTGGGACTTTTCAGAAAAGACCAGTGAAGGTTTGGAAGGGGTCTTAAGAAAATGGTATTGCAATAACCTATGGGGGAACCTCCAAATGAATATCACTTGGGGCTATTATAAACCAACCTTTTTACGCATCAGGTTTAGCCTGGGATATGTGAGGTCTACTAGTGCTAAATGCAAGATACTAGATACTAGTTCCATAAAGAGCAATGGAGCACAGATGAGCCAAAATAATATTGAAAAAGAACAAAGTTAAGGACTCACACATCCCAGTTTCAAAATGTATTACAAAGCTATGAGAATTAACATAGTGTCATATTGTCATACAAATAGGCAGATAGGTCAACAGAATAGAAATAAAAGTCCAGAAATAAACCCATGTATTTGGTCAATTGATTTTTGACGAAGGTGTCAAGACAATTCAATGGAGTGTGTGTATGTGTGTGTGTGTGGAGGGGGGGATGTTTTCAACAAATGGTGTGGAGCAACTGGATATCCTGTAAAAGAAAAAAGTTGAACATCTACCTCATACTGTATACAAAAATTAATTTGAAATGGATCTTAGACCTAAGGGTAAAAGCTAAGACTACAAAACTCATAGAAGAAAACAAAAGAGTAAGTCTTCATAACTTTGGGTTAGACAATGATTTCTTAAACACAGCACCAAAAGCACAAGTAAAAAGACAACTTAGAATAGTCAAAAAATATTTGTAAATCCTATTTCGCTAAAAAGAACTTTTATCAATAACATATAAAGTACTCTTACAATTCAATAATAAAAATACAGCTCAATTTAAAAATGGGCAAAATACTTGGATATTTCTCAAAAAAATATGCAAATGGCCAAGCACATTAAAAGATATTCAACATCATTAGTCATTAGGTAAATACAAATAAAAAACCATAATGATGTATCACTTCAAACACACAAGCATGGCTCCAGTAAAAGACAATCACAAGTGTTGGCAAGGATTTGAAGAAATTGAAACCATTTTACATTGTTAGTTAGAATGTAAAATGGCAAAACAACTTTGAAAAACAGTTTGGTATTTTTTCAGAAAGTTAAAGTTAACATATGAATTAGCCACTCTGCTTCAAGTATACACCAAATAAAAACAAAAACACATATCCACAAAAACTTATACATTAATGTTCACAGCAGCATTATTTATCTCTGTCAAAAACTGGAAAAAACACATGTTTATCAACTGATGAATGGATATGCAAAATATGGTATATTTGTAAGATGGAATATTATTTAGCAATAAGAAGGAATACATGCTACAACATAGATAAACCCTGGAAACATTTTACTAAGTAAAAGAAGCCAGTCACAGATGCTATATATAATATGATTGTCTTTATTTGAGATGTCCAGAAAAAGGGAAATATATGGATCCAGATAGTAAATTAGTGATTGCCTAGAGCTGGGGATGGGAATGAGGAATGGAAGTGATTGCTAATGTTTTGGAGTGATAAAAATGTTCTAAAATTAGACTTTGGCGATAATTTTACAACTCTGATTATGCTAAAAACCTATGAATTGTATGTTTTAAATGGTGAATTTTATGGTTTTTGAATTATTTCTCAATAAAGCTGTTTAAAAATGTAGCTCATCCTTTTAACATGCTTACATCTTTTGGAGATGTAATTTGGTCATTTAATATACTTTCTATCCTTTCCAGTTAATGCCAGTTGTAAATGTGATATGTATGCAATCTAAATTTTTATCCCAATCATTGATAAATATTGTAAACCAGAATGGAGACGTTAGTATCCTTCCTCTAGGCTGGTGTTTCATTCCTTGACAATGTTCATTCTGTAAGGTAAATCATTCATTTACTTATTTATCCTCAAAGAGAAGACATCCTATAATGTGAGCCAGACAAAGAAGAGATAAGTCCTAGAAGAACTGTATATATTAGGATGTTTTTGTTGTAATCAGTAGAAATCCACTCTAGCTAATTTGATTCAAAAGGAAACTTATTTGAATGCTACAGAGTTGCTCACAGTACTGAAGGGAAATGTGAGCTTCCAAATGGACAGGAGCCAGAGGGACTCCATGATATAAGTCAGGGACCAATCAGTGGTTTTGTTGGACTGCCATTGTCGGTATGAATCAACACTAACAATTCTCCATTCTTGTGTCTCTCCACTCCAGATCTCAGTTTCCAAGAGAGTAAGTTTAATTGGCCTAGCTTTGTGTCAACTTACCAGTTGGATAGGAAAAATCAGAGCACTCTCGATGGCAAACTACCCAAGAATGCACACTACAAGGAAAGGAGAATTAGGAAAAGAGGGCATGGATTCTGAGCAGACAAAAAAAGTACCACTAAGATAGCTCTACATCAAGAGAATATACAAGTACATAGTGTTAGCACTGGAGGAACTCTGAGGGACATAGGAAGCTTTTGGTTGGAAGAGAGGCTTTGACTGAAATATTAAAAAAAAAAAGTGAAGTATGAAGCAAGAGGTGGAGTGAAAAACGAGGCATTTTACACAGATAGAGTAATATGAGTTAAGGCATATGGATCTGAAAAAAACACATGTCATTGAAGGAACGGAAATAAATTTCGTCAGCAAATCAAAGAGAGACTTTTGGATTGGTGATATACATGTGGCTAAGGAAGCGAACACCAGTAAGACTATGAAAATCTTTTATGTCTTACAGGAATGGAGTTCAAATTTTATTTTGGACGTCTGGAGAATCAACTGAGGATCCTCAAGCAGGTGAGTGATAAGGTGAGATCTGCGATTTAGAAGTTCTGGCTATTGTGGGTAGAGTGATTTGAGAGCTGGGAAAGGCAGATAGACTAGTGAGGAGGTTACTTCAATGGCCCAGTTGATACCTGAGAAGAAGATGGATCAGAGAGTAGTAGTGAGGATGGGAGGAGGGACTATATCTGAGAGTCATTGGAGAATAAAGAAGCCAAGGGCTAGGTGAATAGTTGGATGTGAATTTGAGACAGAGTTGTGGAGATAAAAGAAGGAGTCAAGAATGTCACCTTGGCTTCTTGTCAGGGGGAGTTCTTAAATTCCAGGAAGACTTTTTACTGTTATGTTTACTAGAGTAGCTCTTCAGGGTCCCTAGAGTGTGACCGTCCTGTCTTTCGGATGACAATGTGAAGACTGAAAGTTGCTTACATTTCTTTCTCAGCACTCATGTTCTAGGAATCCCTATTTTGGTTCCATCCTGTTTGTTTTGGAAGCTCTGGCGTCCTTAGAGGTAAAAACCTAGATGCCCTGTTTCCTCTGGTACCACAGTGCTTTGTTACAGAGGCTTCACTGCCTTAGTACCTGAGGTAAACCTAACAGATGCTGCAGTTTGGTCATTTACACAGTCCTGAAACAACATTTTTTTTCCAAAGGCAAGATTGAACACTCTCAGTGCGATGCCAACAAGGCTTATTACTTTGGAAAGTGCACTCTGTCCCAGCTGCACTGGTGATGTGGTATAACTTTGGGTCACTGCCAATAGGATGAAATCCAAACTGACCACTCAGAATTGAAAGGTTCTCCCTTGCAGTGTGAATTCACTGACCCAGGAGTGTAACTTCAACTTTCTAATCACAATTCAACCAGATGCCCTTTCATCAAGTGGAATCACCAGGTTAGAAGGTACACCAAGAGGGCATTCAGTCTGACACATCCGCATCCAGGCAAGGCTTCACATGCCCATAGAAGAAGGTAAATATTTAAGTTTTTCATAAAACATCCATTGGAGCAGTCCTTGATGTTTCCAGAATTGTGATGGTTCCAGGAAGGCTTTCTAAGGATGACATACAGTTCTCCCGTCTGTTTTGAATCACTTTCTTCTTGTTCTGGACTCATTAGAAGTAAGGGAATGTTCTTCCTGTCTCTCATACACTTTTTCATGTACTTGAGAACTATTATTAATTCTATACTCAGCTTTCCTTTCTCTAGGCTAAATAAACTTTGTTCCTTTAGCCTTTCCCCAGAGGGAATATTAGTCAAACCTTTAATCATTTTAGTTGCCGTCTTCTGAACTGCTTCCAAGTGTTCCACAGTGCATTTTATCTGGATGAGCCGAAATAGAATGCAGTAGGGTAAAAAAAATCTCATTAATCCAGACCCTGCTGATTTCGAATTTGTGATAATTCAGACAGGGATTTGCTTAACTAACCTTTCCCTTCATTGATTGTGCTAGTTAAAAGCAAACCAAATCAGGAGGAGAGGGAGTCATAGGAAACATTCTAAATTCTCATGAGAGCTAACTCTTTTTCAAGTATATCAGTGGTGTATTCTCCTGCAGAGCCACTTGTAGGCCAAGAGTTACCTGGACATTTTAGCAATTTCCCTAAAGTCTTACATTAAGCTGCAGTGCAAGGTTAGATTGAGTTGTTACTGTGACCATATATTCTTTCTGCTATGAGAGTGTTTATTGGGCCAAAGGCCTTAAATTTTACAGTCTGATACTGTTCCAAAATTCTAGGCTGTAAATCACCATAATTTCTGTACGCAATCTAAAATTACACAATTATATTTCAATTTGGTGTTGGGCTTTTAACCAACTCAGAGCAGCTACTCTTTCATGAATCTCTATGATATATTTGCTTCTGTTTGCAAAAATTGCACTAATCCACATTTAATTTTAAAATATGTTCACCTTGCAAGTTCCAGTTATTCATCCATTTATTCATTGAATGAACATCTATTACAAGGTTACTTTGTGCCCAACCATAACTGTGCTAGATATTAACAAAGAAGAGTAAGACATGGCCCCTGTTTTTAAGGCCTCTCAGCCTGGAGGTGAATATTATAATTAGGTATCAATAAGCTTCATTGAGAGGACAAAAGAGGAGCACAAAGTGGTCCCTGAAAGGGCCAGGGAAGGCCTTCTGGAGAGGGATCCTTATCTTAAAGGAGAACAGGACTTTTCCAGATGGACAAGGTAGAAGAAAGAGATTGTATGATACCACAGAAGTCTGGGTTCCTTGTTATATGGTAAAAGTTTAATTAGATCTCACTTATGACTGTTATGAAGACTGAATAATTTTGTTATGAAAATTCTAAAAAGTCAGTCTTGCTTCTCTTGATTTATATACCTTAATGGTTTTAAGGTTGGAAAAGAATCCCTGTGTGATTCTAGAACACACTGAAACATTGAATATCCTAGATAAAGAGAAAAAGACCAAAATAGCTTCGTTATTGGCTATGATGTGTAGATCGGAACATATAGCTCAGATGTGCAGAAACAATGGGTTTCCTAAAATTGCAGAATTTAACCCTCTCTTCTAAGTAGGGCTGGAAAACCATAGGCCTCACAAAACAGAGGTAGACCTTCTTCTCTAGGTTTATTGGGAAGATATCATATTTCTGTAGAGTTAGGGAGACCCCAAGAGAACCCAAAAGCAGCTAACCCAGATTGGGTCTAGATCTGTATTTCAGATTCACCTTAGGCAACTTAGAGGGCCTGAAGGGCCAGAAATATTTCTTTAGTTAAAGTACTTTAAAAAAAAAATAAGAAGAACTGAGGAATAAAGTTCCAATTGCATTCATAACCTGCCCCATTTTCCATAAATTTGGTTATGAGGGTCTATAAAACCAACACAACCCCTGAATCTAATTAAGTGCACTGTGACTCTGCTCATTTGAAAATCAGGGGAGAGAGCTTTAGGAATTCAGGATCAAGAGGCAATTTGGTGAAATTCAGGTGTAATTCTGGCCCTTATTAACTTAATGCCTTTGAACAAGTGACTTTACCTTCCTGGGTAAATTGTGGACATTAATAGTTCCTAATTCAGAATGTTGTTTTAAGTTTTAAATACATCAGCATACATAATGCTTAATGCTAATGCCAATGCCTAAAGGCTTAATGACTTAAAGTACCTTTCATTCACTCTTTCATCCATTCGAAATTAAGAAGCAATATACACCACATACTACATGCAAGAGATTAAATCAGTGCTTCTCATATTGGTCACCTGAACATTTTGTTCAAAAGCAGATCACAGTCAATGACGGAGCTCCAAAACTTTTTAGTTCTTAGAGTTCCAACTGATACCAATATTGCTGATAGGTGGGCCATATTTGGTAGAATGAGCATATAGACTAGGGATCTATAAATCCATTAGGTAGGCCTAAAGTAAAAAGTCTAAGTGCTGCTCTCAGGTACAGACATCTAGGTTTGGCCACAATGGCACATTTTTTTCATTTGTCTAAGTGCTCTCTCAGTTATAATCTGTGCAATGCATGTGTGCCCTACCGCTTCTGATTTACAATTTATAGTCTCTCATCAGTCACGCTTGTAATTCTTACCTTAACTCCTTAATTAAGATAGAGCCAGGAAACATCCTTTGACCAGTTTACAGCTCTGACTAAACTGGGTGCTTAGGGAAAGGTAAAGTCAATAAAGACTTCCTTCTAGCATTGCTTTTCAAACTTTAGCATGTATTTGAATCACCTAGAAAACTTACTGTAGGACCCCATCCCAGGAGGTTCTGAGTTAGTAGGTTTGAGTTAAGGGCAAAGAATTAATATTTTTAATAAGTGTCCAGGAGATGCTAGTGCTACTGGCTTGAGAGCCACACAATGAGAACCACAGCCTTACACCAACAAGGTCTGGAGGCCTATGAAGAGGAACTGACTGTACTTGGACAAAATGGTCAATCATATTTGATACCATCAAGTGCAGGAATAGTACAAATGCAATACACATGTAACCAAAGATTAAGAGAGTATAGAAGAGGATAAATTCTATTTCATCAAAACCCATAGACGCTAAAACCAGCTCACAGCATCCAAAGCCCTTATTTACTGTCAACAGAGAGAGCTGTATGAAATTGAGGGAAATGGTCCTGTGTAAAGGCCAAAGCTGATCTCTCTGTATTTCAAAACCGAGTGATAACGAGGCCCAGGAAATTTATAAACATTTTATTGGAAAGTGCCGTGAAAGGATCCTAGTTTAGGTATCATCATGTATCAAATATCAACGTTATCTCCCCTTCCTCCTGGAAGCTTTTTCTAATAGTATGATGCTGAGGTCAATAGTCCCTCCAGTGGGTTTTATAGTGTCCATACCACTTAGGTAGTATTTATACTTTTATGTTACCTCTTTACATGTGTCTAGACTTGGAACTCATAGAGGACACTCATTCTTTTATCTCTGATTTCAGGGTCTATCACAGTGCACACATATATTTATAGCTTATAATACATGTGTCTTCAAAAACTGTGATAAAAATGCTCTGCATTCAATACACCTCTGCTTCTGTTACAAAGTTGAGTGTTATAGGGATTAGATTGAAAGCATATAGGAGCTGGAATTGTGTCATGTAAGTAGAGGACAGTATATTTACATAAAAATGGAATTTCTCCTCTGAACAGTTATTTCAGTAGAGTGATCAATACATATATCATTAAAATTCATTTTTAAAAAATTTCCAAGTGAAGATCTCAAATGTTCATAAATAAAAAAGCTATTTTTAAAATGGAGTATATTTCCACAATATTATACAACAATCCTCATTATTCTCTAATTCAGTAGTTGCAAATTCCCTACTCACTAAGGTGTATCTATAGCCTTCAAACAAATACTCATGCACTTTCATGGTCATTTATAGACATATGTAGAGTGGCAGGAAATTTGAGTCACCTAATGCACAAGATCCTCTGCCTTCTCATTTTCAGCTCTAAACAAGTATCCTTTTCAGTCTGTTTAGTGCCAAATTTTCCCCCCTTTTGTGCATTTTGTTGATGATTTCACTGTTTAAAATGGTTCCCCAGTGCAATGCTGAAGTGCTGTCTGGTGTTCCTAAGTGCAAGAAGGCTGTACTATGACTCACAGTGAAAATACTTGTGTGAAATGAGCTTTGACTAGGAGTGAGTTACAGAGCTGTTGGCTATGAGATCAATATGAAAGAATCAAAAATATATGTTAAATTAGGTATCTTTAAACAAGGTTATATATTGATCAGTTAAGAAAAATGTTGTGACCAGAGGCTCAGAGGAACCTAACCCTGCATTTCCCCTAGGAGCAATAGTTCAATATTGACTAATCAATGTTTCCAATGTCTTTAGAGAACAGAACTACTGTGAATAAAGAGAGTGTGCAACTAGCTAAGTAAGCTTAGTAACATAATTCTGAGCAGATAAAAAAAGCATATCCCAGAAGACTGCATGGTACCCTTCTAGACAGTTTAAAAACAACTAAAACTAAATAGAACTTGGTTGAAATAAGTATTTAAATAAAGCAAGGGAATATAAGATTCCAGATAGTCATTAACTTGTAGGGGAACATGGAATGGGTTTATGTAGAAGCAAATTGGTAGACATAAGGAATTAGGTGATGGGTCCATGAGTGTTAATTTTCTTAATATCTAGATAAAATAAAGTAAGTAAATGAATTGAGTCCTAAAAGAAAGACAACAATCTGTCATAAATCAGGGATTATAATTAAATAATTTCTTTGCACTATTACAGCACATCTCTACATTTTGCAGACCCACACATCTATGTGGTGAATGAATACATAGATTTTGCCCCATGTAAGTGATATTTTCCCCCTAAATCCAAGCTTTATAAATGAGACTCTGAGACAGGGATCCCCACAAAGAATTGGAGGTCACCCTGCCACAGAAAGAAATGATGACTTCTCAAACTTTGAGACCAGCACCTGGATTTCTCATGTCATTCCTGACAGGGCAGATGCTTAATGTATGGATATGGCATGAACGAAACAGTGTTTTAGAGACCAAAGTGTCACCCAGCTGTCACTGTGGAATTCAGATACATCCCTGACCTAAGCTGTCAAGCCTGAAAATGGCAAAGATGTGGAACCAACGTTCAAATCAAGATAGCAAGCAGAGATGAGAAAAGATTAGACCTAGTGTGATTTAAAGCTATAGTTTAGAACTAAAGCCAGTGTAAAACCCAGAATCTGTGGTAGCAGGTGACACAGAAGTACCATAGTCTTGAGAAACATGCAGAAAATGTGAATGTTTTTAAATAAGAGGTTACTGCTATTTTACCGTGATGGTTAAGTCTTGAAAAATCAGAAAGGAAGCTAATATAATTGGATTTGTGGAAGGACAAGTATTGTAAGGCAACAAAGTGTACCCTCTTAAATGAGAAATCAAGGTGTGTCCTCACTGGAGGTTCTCATTTGATATATGGACATTATATTCTAACAACCAGTTCCCTCACTGCAGTGGATAATTTAGGGTGATTTGTATAATGTACCTCGCCTCAGCATGCAAATGACACAACCTCTTCCTCTGGCTGGGCTGCAATGGAGTCAGGCTGGTGGAACTGAAACGAATGCCTGATATTCAAGCAGCATTTAATCACACATTTGGTTTGATTTACTAACGCTATTGTCTTTCCATTTTCTGTTAAGAAATTATTAGCAAGAAGTAACTCGGCCCAAACGCCACAATATGTTGGATCAATTTAAGAGACAATATAGATCACTGAGATTTCTTTTGTCAAATGGAACCATTACACTTGCTTATTTAAAAAGTATGTATTTCTGTTTCAAGTGTGTAAGTGACACATTGCTTACCATTATGCAAAAGGCCACCAAGAAGGCAAGAGGAGATATGTGAATTGATGGCAGGGAAGGGATGATAAATATGTTGCTGCACATGCAGCTTATATTCAACCATGTGTATCTCGTTTTGTTGAAGGCAAGTGCATTTTTCTCTTTTCCCTAAAAGGTAGTTTAGCATATTCTCAAGGTTGCCATCCATGAACTCTGAGAGATAGGTCATGTTCTGTTTATATAAACATCTATGACTAAAACATATTCCAACTGTATCTAACTACTCATATGGCCACAAATAAGTCTAGGCTTTTGATGAACATTCTGCTTAAAAATCAGACTCAATGCATTTTCTTTACTTTTGTCATTGTATGATGCCTTTTCCCGCAATACCTGTTTTTCTGTGTCACATCAGGTTTGTTTTCTGGTGTCCCACTGTCTTTGGCTACACAGTCCATGGACAGAACAGCTGAGTAATTATGTCAGTGTGGCTGCAATTTTACCTTTGGGGCCCTCTTGCTACGCCTGCACACAGGTGACTAAACCAGGAATGGTGACATTCCTTGCCTGTGAGGGATTGGCCATGTGACTCTATCAACTGGCAGTACAGCAGGCAGCTGAGTCACACCAGTTAAACTTACAGCTTGGCAGTATGAGTCTGAGAAAGGCAGGTGAAACAGGACCCTAGGCACTCTGTCCCCAAAGACTTTGGCTCCAGATTGCAATTGAACAAACAAGATCGAAAGAGACAGTGTAAATCAGAAAAAGAAGGCACTCTCTGAGCTCTCATTCTAGCCCTATCAAACCTTGAACCAAGCTAAGACATCCATTTTCCTGCTTAAATTCCTGTTTCTTTCCCATCTCCCATAGACATCCATTGTGAAGACCAGTAATAATAATAGTAACAATTTATATCATTTAATGATTTAATGAGTGATTTTATATGCCCTTGTTAAGCAGGAAAAAGCACACAAAAGCACTGAGGCTGAATGCACTTAGAACAAAAGCCATTTGTATAAAAGCAAGTTGAGTAACAACAACAAATTGATCCAAGTTTAATATTTTCTGTCACTGGATTTCCCAGTGTTGGCAATGTGAGTACTCTACAATGTAGACTCATAAGCTTTTATGTGCTTTTAAGTATTTTTCCATGTTACAGATTTTGTTGTTCTTTTCCCATTTTATTGTCTTCACATTGCTAATTTACTTCCAGCTGAGTTTTTTCTTCTCTTTGCTATTTGTAGTCATAGCAAGATGCTCATCTGGTTTGCTTTCAAGTAATACCCTATTGTGGACATTTTGTTTATTCTGACAAATCTCTTATTATTGTCATTTAAGTTGCTCCAATTTATCTATTTATTCAAAATCTAGAATTCCTAGTTTGGGTCAGCAAACCAGGACTAGTCAAAATAAGAAAGAAAATATATCATAGAGACTGAAATGTCTTCTTTCCTATTGTCCTTGCAGATATATTGAGCATCTACCATGTGCCAAACACTGAACTTGACACTGAGGCTACTGTAGTCACCCTGACAGGCAGGGTCTTTGCCTTCATGGAACTTACAATCTAGCAGCAAGAGATAGCTTATACATAAATAAACATATAAACAACCTCAAAGCATAAATTCCATAAAGGAAATCAAGCAACTTGATATGTTAGTGAGTAACTCAATGTTTAACAATCAAACAGTAGATGGAAGAAAGAGAATGTGCTTGCCATAATCAGATAGAGGGAACAAAATAGTCCAAGGACACTTATAATAGTTTATCAGGAATAGGGATTTTTATAAGAAATATGACATAAGATTGGAAAGATAATTTGTGAGAAATTCTTTGAGAGCTATGAATGCCACAGTGAGGCAGCATTAGAGGTTGCACTGTGTCCCCCAAAAGGTGTTAAAATCCTAACCCGCAGCACCTATAAATGTGACCTTACTTGGAAACAGGGTCTTTGCACATGATCAAGTGACAACAATGTCATTAGGGTGGACCCTCAACCAATATAACTGTATCTGTCTGAAAAAGGAGACATGTGGGCACAGAGACAAACACAGATGGAGGAATGCCATGTGAATATAAAGACAAAGATCAGGGTGATGCCTCTATAAGCCAAGGGACACCAAAGAATCCAGGAGAGAGTTATGAGCATGTTCTCCTTCACGGCCCTCAGAAAGAATAAATCCTACCCACACTGTAATCTCAGACTTCCAGCCTCCAGAAACATGAGACTACAAATTTCTCTTGTTTAAGCTACACCCTCAGTTATGGCAGCCCTAGCAAATTAATATGCACAGTGACCTCCAATCCCACAGTGCTGTGGGAGGCTCCGTGCCTGCACCTCAGTGCATGGCATGGCCTCAGGACATTTCTTAAAACAACCCCTGGGCAGCCAGTACAATTCAACCCGGTCGGAAAAGTCGACGAAACCCATTGGGCTAACACATGTGAAATTCTGTTTTGTTTTGTTTTGGTAGGCAATAGGAAACATTTAGAACATTTCGAAGAGATAAGTAAAATGAACCAACATACCTTTGCCCTCACTTTTCAGCTTAGGGGTTGCTTATAGATCCACTATATTTGTCTCTGGCCACACCATTGATTTCACAGTGTCATGAATGCTGGCTTCTCTGTCTCTTGCTATAAACTGGGAATCTATTGTATGGTTTCAGACCGCCAGCACCTATTCCAGGCCTGCTGTCTAGTAAGTGCTCATTAATTGTTTATTTTATGGTAAATTTTATTTATTTCTTTTTGCTTTGATATAATTTCATACTTTCAAGAAAGCTTCAAAAATAGTATTAAGAACTCTCATAGTCCCCATCTCCCTGATTCGCAAATTGTTAACATTTTGCCATATTTGCTTTATCATTTGCTTCCTTTCTCTGTATAAGCATTATGTTGTTTTTTCCCCCCCTGAACCACTTGAGAGCAAATTGCACTCATCAAGCCTCTACTCCTGAAAGCTTTAGTATATATTTCCTAGGAAGAAAAGCATTTTCCTATGTAATCATAGTGAAGTTATAAAAGTCAGAAAACTAAACATTAATAAACACTCTTATTTCCAGTTGTTTCTTTATAGAGTTTTTTCTGAATCAGTGTTCAGTGCAAATCATCTATTTAATTTACTTTTCATGTCTTTTCAGTCTCCTTTAATCTGGAACTATTTCTTATCCTTCTTTATTTCTTGGATAAGAAATAGTTCCAGATTAAAGGAGACTGAAAAGTTCTTTGGATAAGAACTATGTCTTTCATCATATCAACAACTTTGAGGAGTACGGACCAGTTATACTGTAGAATATTCCTCAGTTTGGTATGTCTAATGCTTTCTAATGATTATATTTAAGGTTTGCATTTTCAAGCAAAAATGCCACAGATATAATTACATGTCTTTCTCAGTGTATCGCATTAGAAGACACAGAATATCAATTGATTTGTCCCATTTTGGGCAATTTTAACTGTGATTTCTTGGTTAAAGTGACATCTGTCATGTTTCTCCACTTTGTTACTACTTTCTCTGCAATTAATAAATAACTTGTGGGGAGATACTTTAACCCTGTAAATATTCCATTCCTTACAATTTTCACAGGCTAGTTTTAGTATCTGTTGTTGATTTCTTTGTGATTTTATTATTCTTATGATGATAATACAATAGTGATTTTTCTGTCTCACTTATTCTAAATTTATTAGCTGCCATTCTGCTTTACCTTCTCTTCAAATATTTGTTTGTTTGTTTGTTTGTTACCAGTATGAGCCCATGAAATCCTATTTTATTTACCGGATCATTACTCATTAATTCATTATGCTACTATTCAAATTGTCTCAGATTTGCCTTCCAGAAACCACTTAAATCTGTATTTATTTATATAATGATTGAATGAAGTGACATCTGAACTGGGCTTTGTTGTAATAATAGGGGTTTCCTGATCAAATAGTAAGAAAGGCAAGTTTAGGACAATAGAAACACATAAAGAATTTAGAAACAGAATTACATAAGAGCAATATGGAAGTTAGGTTTGATAATATTCATTAAGATATATGGAGGAAGCAGATAAAAAGTAGCTATGTCAGGAATGAAGGGTAGGAGGGAGGGAGAGAGAGGAGGGAGAAAGGAAGGAAGGGAGGGAGGGAGGAAGGAAGGAAGGAAGGAAAGAAGGAAGGAAGGAAGGAAGGAAGGAAGGAAGGAAGGAAGGAAGGAAGGAAGGGAAAAAAGTGAAAACAACCTCACTGATGATCTTATTTCCCACCACTTCCCAAAGAAAGAAGAGGACATAATTCTATTTCTAAAGGCCCATTCAGAGGAGTTTGTTCAGGGTGTGCCCAGGGGAAGGAGGTTGGAGGGAGGGTTTGAGATAGAAGATAGAAGCGGTTGAACTCTAGAAGTTTGTGAGAAGAACTTCCCAAAAGACTATAAAAGGCACAGGTTTTATAACGTATGGAGTCCTTTCCAGAGTCACTCTCAACAACACACTGAGGCTAAATGACATTACAGACCAAGTGATATATGAGATATTTTAGGAAGTTGAGTAAACTTCCTCGTTTTCATACCTTGGCTAGTAGTACTAGGCCCAAGAGAGACTCAGAGGCTAGATTCCCCACATTCAAGAAATTCAGAGGAATTAACCAATGACTATTTTAGCAAAGACCTCTGTGAACCAAAGTTCAGGGTTTTCTCTGAATTTTCTTAATTGCATAAGGCACCCTCTTTTCAAAAGAACTTTCGCATTATGCTGTGCATTGGGTAACAAAAATCCCTAAATAATTCAGAATAAATTTCCAGGAAGCATGAATGGATAGGTTTTTAAAGTAGATTACAGTTGTTTTGGATAAATAAAAGATACAGGACATATATTTTTTATTCTATACTGTAGAATTAAAGACAAAACAAAACAACTATCTAAAGAAGGATATTTACATAAAGCATTGCAGCCTATGCTTTTATGTAGCCAATTATCAGGATTAGACATCTGGCTATTAAAGGAATTACCAAATTGAAGATTAAAAAATAAAAGGGACGTTGAAAAAAAAGTCCAAAGATGGAAAAGTTAAAGTGGGGTAGAGAAGAAGAAGATATAAGCAAGGTAAGTAGGATGGTGTGATGCTTAATATTTGTGTCACAGGGTGCCCAGATTAAATATTATTTTGGGATGTGTGTGAGGATGTTTCTGGATGTGATTAATATATGTAATGGTAGGCCGAGTAGAGCTTTGTCTATTGGTCCTGCCCTCTACAGTGTGAGTGGGCACCATCCGATTCACTGAGGGCTCACGTAGAACAAAATGTGGACAAAGGACAAAGTTACTCTTTTTTTTCCTGACTCACCACTTGATCTGGGACACCTCATCTCATCTTCTCCTGCCCTCAGACTGAAATGTACACCATTGGCTCCCCTGGTTCCCAATCCTTCAGACTCAGACTGAATGAATTACACTGTTGACTTTCCTGGGCTTCCAGTTTACAGAGGGCAGATGATGGACCTTCTCAGCCTCCATAATCATATGAGGCAATTTTTAAAAATCAGTCTCTCTCTTTGTATGTATACACACACATACACATATATGTGTATGTATACATGTTTGTGTATATGTACATATGTATGTATATCTATATATTTGTATAACCTAATAGCCTATTGATTCTGTTTCTCTGAAGAACCCTGACTATTAAAATGGTCTCTCTGAAGGCAGGACCAATAGACAAAGCTCTCTCTACTTTCTCAGTTTGCCCCAGGCCATGCTGTCAGGCTTCTTGCCATTGGAGTCCTTTCAGTACCAAGAGCCTCAGGTTGGATTACTTAATTCCTTTTCTTCACTTTTAGGTTAACCGCCTTAAATATCTTTAGTATCCGTTCAGTCATAATAATAAGATCATTTCCACAGGGGAGTGTCATGAGGCCTAATTAGTACCCGTAGAGAACTGTGTGATCTTACATGGAAAGGAGCACTATTCAAGCTGAAAACCCAAAATGGATGAAGAGATCACTCAATTTAGTTAGAACCACAATCATCCAACACTGAAGAAAATGTGGATCGCTCCATGGGGATGCTTTCCAAGGTCAAGATTTTATAAAGTCAATATTTCACCATTGGAATAGTACCTTTTCATTTTAGGAATTTGTGAGGCAGCTTGCTGCTGTGGAAAGGATAGATACACGAGAACTGGGTTCTAATCCAAGTCAATCTGCTGCTATATCACAGGGCAAAAATTAATTGGTCAGTTCATAGCTTTGGATGTAGTTTACTCATTTACAAATTGAGTGGATCGAACCAAATGACATTGTAAGTTCTTTTCAACTCCAGTACTTTTGTGGCTGAAATTCCTGGTTGTACATTAGATCGATTTTTTTCAATCAATATCTACCACATTGTTTCTATGTGGTAGCCATCAAGGTAATTCCTAGGCAAGGTCATCCTCTCTGTAGAACTTGGAAGGCCCCATCCTCATAGAAGAAAGTGTTAATGATCATTCTCTAGTAATGTACCATATTATGGCCTTGGAGATGCAATAAATGAAGCCCCGTCATTGAACAGAGAATATAGAGATGAACTCATTTTTGCACTGGTGTGAAGTAAACTAAAGCTTCTCCAATGAGTTCATGTATGCATTGGCTTTTGAAGGATGAATAAAAGTTTGCTAGTAGGCACAGTGGATCCGGTAGGGAGGGGTCTGAGGAAAGCATTCAGTGAGAAGTAAAGGAATGTACAAAAGCATTAAATCTAAGTGAAGTTTTGCTAGAATATAAACTTTAAGAGGCATAGAGGTGACAATTAAATACACTCGTATGAGGATAGGTTTCACTAAATAAATGTGATTTTTAAAAATCTTCCCAAGCCCCCGAAAGCTGTGATTATTTATTATTTGCTGTCCAAACTAATAAATATCTATAACATAAGGTCCAAAGAAGATGATTGAAGGTATATAGAATTAAGCACAAACAATGAAAGTTTAAGCCTGCTTTCCATTTTCTGAGCTGTTTAAATAAGAAAAAAAAAAATGCAGGGTTTAAATAAGAAAAAAAAAATGCAGGATTCCCATGAAGGCATATAACCTCAGCACTGTGAGTTAGCTTTATTACGGAATTCACAGTGTCTATGCCTGGCTTCTTCCAGAACTTGTCACAAAGAAGTGCAAATAAGGAGACAAGAGAAGCCAGCCAAGTCCTCTCTAAAATTATCCCTGTCATCAGAAACAATTAATAGTATGTACAGCACAGTATTTTTCTAGGAATAGGAGCCAAAGGAGTTTAGGGAGATTTGCAGATCATATAATTTTGTAACTAGAGTTTATGGTTGGCGCTGGTTGGTGTGTCAAAGCTTAACTGGTGGGAGGATTCGAGGGAGCCCAAATGAAGCTACCCGAAGGGCTCAAACAACATTAACAGAGGAAGGAGGTAGTTCATAATGTTTATAACGTTCTTGGGAAATTTATATCTTTTACTTCCCTTTGGTGCTGATCAAGTTGACCTGTCTCAATGGACTCCTCCCTCGTGTGTGTGTGTGTGTGTGTGTGTGTGTGCACGTGTGCACATGTGTGTACATGTGTACCTGTGAATGTGTATGATTTCTTTTTTTCCCTTTCTGCACAATGTTCTGTGGGTACTGAGTAAATGTCAAAGCATCATACCCAGGCAACCTTTTCAGGTCGAACTAATGGAACCTCAAATGAATTTACTTACACTCCTTTGCTCTTATAAATCTTGAGTTCAGTCACACCTGACATTCTTTATACCATTGTAACAAAAGCAAAGTCACATTGCAAGTGAAAGCATAATGCAAGCAGAGAAAGAAAAAGACAATTTTTTTAAAAAAAATTAAATTATCTAATTGCATAAACTACAGTTTTTTAAACTAATATTAGATTATTTCTACTTGTCTAGCATATTCCTTTTTGTTACTGGTCAGGGAGAGAGTTCCAATTTCTTCATTACTGATTTTCAACCTGAATGAGACATCATGAATCGTTTCTCAAAGTAGTTTTAGTGTGTTTTTTATAAAGTGGGGATAAACATGCTTCATTCTGTCTGACTTTTGTTGTAGAAAAGTACCGGCTCTATTTTTCGTCTTTTCATATTTGAGGAAAGAAGAATTTCAAAAGGGAATCTAATTCCTTAATAAATCTATCTCCTGGATCCTAGTTGACATTCAGTTTATAAAAGCTGAGTGCTCTTTCTCAAGCTCATGAACAAAAGAGCCGAAAATCAGTATTTGTATTTTTTTTTTTTTGTAGCCATTAAATTTAAAGCTTCTACAAGGCAGGCTAATTATGAGGTCTGTGTAACTCTGGAAACTAAGAGAGAATTTCAAAAATAATCAGAAAGTAGAAAACCCATCCATAGATAAGGAAATGTTTTCCGGGCAGAATAAAGGTTTTCAGCAGCATATGTGCCTGCATAGTTAGCCCAGCTCATCAAATTGAAATTCTAGGTAAACAAAACAAAAACACAGAGCTCATGTTTACGTAGGACACAGGGATTAAAGGGAACATTCTTGTTTTCTGAAGAAAACTCCAAATGAATGCCCTCCTACCGCCTCCAATAAAGTATTCTACACTAGATTCTATAATGGTCAAAAGAGGACATGTAAATCTGTTCTGAAAGGCAGACTGAACCTGATAATCAACAACAGGATTTGCAGGGAGGAAAGAGTGCCACCTACCGAATCACCACCTTTTAGATGTTTCTGTCAGCACTTTGATTTTCCTTGGAGTTCTACCAAACCTGGAGCGTGACCTTGCTTAGAAATGAAATCTGACCTCATTACAATGCAATCTTAGCTATCTGCAGGCACATTACAAAATCAGCCAGAACCCCTCATCTGCAGATTTCCCCCCAAATAGTGCCACGTTAAGTGAGAGCCACACGAAAGACAAGCAAAGGGACGATGCAGAACCAAAACAGCAAGAACAGCTGCATAAGGGGATCAGGCATCTGGGTAATGATATGTTTAGTCACTAAACACAACTATTTTATCTTAAGATAGACTCAGAATTCACTACACATGTTTATGTAAAGTCTTATGCTCAGTCTGAGGAAAGTGCCTGACTAAATGTTTTGTTGGATTGAATTTAATTGTTGACATCTGGAATTGGTTAATGTTAATATTAACCAAAGCATTTGGCTAAATAAAATGATATGGGAGAAAGGTCTACTATGAATATTTATTGGGTGATGTTAACATAGGTAACTATATGGGAAAACCTGCTAAATTTATAGAACCATTTAATAGATATTAATGATTATAACTAGTATTGATTTTTAACTTAGTTTAATCTTAAATATTGTATCATACTGTCTGAGTTGCATATATAGGAGTACCTCTCCAAATAAAAATCCATATTACAGAGATCCCAATACACATATCTGGGTAATGGATCATGGTCTGGCTCCTGAGCACGAGAACACTAGAAAAGATAAAAATGTAAAAATATTGACCATGTGTACTTTTACCAACTGGTTCACTTGGAGTTAGCCATCATCCATTGTAACAAATAGCTTATGCCTTATACATGCCTCATATCTCATCCACCATGACTGGCTAAATAGAAATCATTTGGGGATCATAGTTTCCCTAACGAATGGTACAACTAAATGTAAAATTTTAAGTCAAAAGACAGATAGGCACCTTGATATTAGGGAGGGGATGTTTAGATACATCTGCTTATTTTGTGGCAGTTACCAGTAGTGTCTATAAAAGAATAAAAAATTCAAAGAAATTATGTAGATTGGCCTTGGGAAATTCAGAGGCATCAGCTAGCCTTGAGCTAGACTGAAAAGAAACACTTTAACAGAGCATCTTAACCCAATTAAATAGCTATCCCCAGGCATCTTGCTGTAGTAAGTAATTGAATCCAATGACAAATGTTCTGCTTTCATAAAGGGCATAGTGTTAGAAAAACCTAAACATTTCAGTTGTTATTACTTTTTTTCATTCTTTCAAAGTAAAATATTTGAAAATATTAGAAAGGAAGTAGTCAAAAATTAAAAAAAAAAAAACAAGTATGAGGTCATGTTAAATGGATATAGGAGGCAACTTGATGGTAACCAAGGACCAAAGCTAGAACAATTCAATGATATAATAAATAATATAATATTGGATTATAACCTAAAGTATAAAATTAATATAAATACTGATATAAATAAATGATTGACTAAATAATGAAATGGAAAATAGGCAAATTTTCCCTGCAGAATGTCTCATACTCTCCGACTTTTGAGTGTGGATTAAACTGAGTGACTGACTTCCAGTCAATGGAGTATAGAAAGGGAAACATGGTAACTTTGCAGAGAAGAATTCCGGCAAGCTTGACCTGTGATCAAAATCAATGCTGTCAATGATGTCATATGGATGTCATCTACCCCCTCATGTGATATGTTGAGAAGGCACTCACTTGTGATATTCCTTAAAAAAAAAAAAATCTCATTCTTACCATACGAATGAATGTATCAGACAAACCACATTTGAGGTACATTTTACAAAATGCCTGACCAGTACAACTCAGAACAGTTAAGGTCATGAAAAACTAGGAAAGAATGAGAAAGTGCCACAGACCAGATGAAACCAGGAGACATGACAACTAAATACAATGCAGCATTCTGAACAGAAACAAGAGAATAGTGTAAAAACTGGTGAAATCTAAATAACATTTGGAGTTGAAAGAATAACATACTAATGTTGGTTTCTTAGTTTTGACAAATATAAGATGATAATATAAAATGATGACATTAGGAGAAACTGAAAGTGGTCAAGTAGTTAAAACGTATAATTCAAACTATCTTTGCTACTTTTCTGTAAGTCTAAAATTATCCCCAAATAAAAATACTTATTGAAAATGTGTAGAAACAAAGTTTATCAAATCTCTGGACCTTAAAATAATTCTTATGACTGCTCTGTACTTTTAAAATTATATGTTGGATTTCATTGCTATAGCTATTCCTTATTAAAATTAATTTATTTGCAACATTTCTGTTTTTAAAAAGTTACAAATATCAGCCTTACATTGTATTCAAATAATATGGAGACTTTAGGTAGATAATTTCTGAAGAAGAGGCGATGTTGATTACAAAGAAAATAGTGAGAAATGGTTTATTTCTAGGTACATTTTGAAGATAAAATCAGCAAATTTATTTAAGTATTAGACAGTATGAGTGAAAGTGCTGTTTCAAGGATTTCTCCATGATTTTGAGCTTGAGAAACTAGAAAGATAATGTTACTATTAATTGAGATGAGAAAGAATTCTGAGAAAAGGTGATCATCATTCAGATTTAGCTATAGTATCTGAATGTATTATGTGTAAGATACTTATTTAAGCAATATATTGATCATTTTACATTTGTATTATAGAGGAGATATCCAAGCTAGAGATTTAAATTTGAGAGTCATTAGCATATAGAGAACAACTGATAACAGCAAGGATATGAATATGCAAAGAAAAAAAGAGGACCCTGGGGATACCTATTAAGAGATAAGATAGATGAGAGGATCCAGAAGTGATGAAGGAGGCAGAATAAAGAGGAAGTCAGAGTTTTCAGGCCATGGTATAGATTGGGGAGCCCAGGTAGCCTCATTGGACAACCTGAGTTAAAGAGACAGAGCAGAGAGTTCAGTGAGACCAAGGTGACAGTATTTATATGGCAGAGTATTGAAGAGGAGAGAGTGTCAGAAGGAAAACTCTGAACATGTGCAGAAGGCCCCCTCTCCAGGATTCAGCAGAATAAAAATCAGCATATACTCATGAGAAAACTAATAAAAGTTAGAAAAAGGACCTATCTGAGATTAGGGAGAAGAGGGCCTGGTATTCACAAGAGGCTGGGAATACTATCACTAACAAGCTGATTAAAACAAACAAACAAACGAAAACATAATGCACAGAGCATTGAGTGAAGTAGTCAGAAGAGTTTGTCTCGAAGTAGAAAATAATTGCTCCTCTGGTCTTGCCTAACAAAACTTAAAAGAAAGATTTGAAAGAATTAAACCGCTCTCAAGTAAATAAATTGTGTTCTAATATTAAACTCAAAAATATTTATAGAAATATACATACAAAATATTCAACACCCATAAAGATAAAAATTCAAAATGTCTGGCACCCAATCAAAAATTAGAAGGCATGCAAAGAAGCAGAAAAATATGTTACTTGTAATAAAGAGAAAAATAAATCAATTGAAACTGATATAAATGTGACATAGATATTAGAATTAGTAGAATATTAAAACAATTATTATAACTGTACTCTATATGTTCACAAAGCTAAAAGAATTGAACATGTTAAATAGAGATATGGAATATATGTTTTAAAAGACCCAAATCAAACTCTAGAGGTAAAAGTTATAATATGTGAGATTAAAGATATATTTTATAAGATTAACGAAAAATTAGACCCTGTAGAAAGAAAAAATAATAGTGAACTTAAAGATATTTAAGTTCCATATTTAATGATAACTATAAAGCAGTTTATTTACAAAGCTCAACAAACCCCAAGTAAAAAAAGAATCAAAATAAAAACTCGAAGAAAACACCAAAAAACATCATAATCAATTGCTCAAATCCACTGGTAAAAAGAAATCTGAAAATCAGCCGGCAGGGAATAAAAAAATACATGTGAACTATTAAAGTCAAGAGAAACCTAAGGTGAAATAATAAATATGATGTAATATCTTAAATGGGGAGGCCTCAAATAGAAAAAAGACTAAGTACAAGCTAAGAAAATTGAAATAAAATATTGACTTTAATTAATAATGTATCAATATCAGTTCAACAATTGCAACAAATATACATGTAACTTAAGAGGTTAATAATAGAGGAAACTGAGTACATAGTGTATGGAAACTTTCTGTCTACCTCAGCAGCTCTAAATAAATCTAAAATAAAAAATATTTAAAAAGTATTTATGAAAGAACAAAAATAAGGATAAATAGCAGATTACTTGTCAGAAACAACACAAGTGAGAAGACCAGAGAATAATCTTTAATACATTAAAATAAAGATTACAAACCTAGAATTCTTTAGAGTAAAATATCTTTCTAAAATGAATGGAAAGGAGAATTTTATAGTTGTACAAAAGCTGAAATAATAGCAGACCCTGATGATAAGAGAAATTAAAGGAAGTACTTCAAGCAAAAAAAAAAAAAAAAGGAGACTAGATGAAAATAAGGTTCTACATCAAGAAATCAAGAGCACTAAAAATGGTAGTCACATGGGTAAATGTATAAAATATTATTCTTATAATTTATATCTTATCAAAAGTAGTTAACTATTAGAATGTAATTAACTGTAGCATGAGCATGCAGTATATGTAAAAGCAAAATTATAAAACAAAAAGCTGGTTATTTAAGAAAATTGATAACATTGATAAACATTTAGACTACTCAGAAAAAAGAAAACACAAAATCACTATATCAAGAATAAGAAAGATGATATTACCACAGATCCAGCAGACATTAAAATAATAATGAACTATTTGAAAATTTTATACCAATAAATTTACTAGCTTGGACAAAATGGACAAATTACAAGACATAAAATATCAGTCTCAGTCAAAAAGAAACAGATAACTTGAATAAAACTATATCTACTTATATCTTAAATTCGTAATTGTAAAAAGGATTCTTGACCCAGAAAGCTTTATTTCATCACTGATGAAAAAGAACAGCAATTTTTTTTTTTTAAGCACCTATAGCACCTGGTATTCCTAGGTGGTCTCCCATCCAAGTACTAACCAGGCCCGATCTTGGTCAGCTTCTGAGATCAGACAGGATCAGGCTTGTTCAGGGTGGCATGGTCATAGACAAGAACAGTAATTCTACACAAACTCTTCCAAAAAATTGAAGGTGAGGGACTACTTCCAAACCTATTTGATGAGAAGGCAAAGACACTATAGGAGAATAAAACTACAGACCAATATCTACAATAAATATTAGTACAAAAATTATTTTTTAAAAGTTAGAAAATAGAGTCTAACAAAACACCAAAAGGATAATATAGCATGACCAAGTAGGGTTTACCCCAGAAATGCAAAGATTAGTTTATCATTTGAAAATCAGTGTAAATCACCATTTTAACAAAGTAAAATTGAAAACCATACAATCATCTCAATAGATGAAAAAAATAATAATTTGACAGGTTCCAACATCCATTACTGATTAAATAAAAAAAAAAGCACTCAACAATGAAGGGAACTCTTGAATCTGATAAGGGGCAGTTAAGAAAAATCTCTAAATCACAATTAATATTGAAAAAATGGATGTTTTAGCTCTAAGATTAGGAAAAGGTAGGATGTCCACATTCTACCCAATGTATTACTGTGTGTCTCAGCCATAATAATAGGTGAGAGAAAAACAATAGAGATAACCAGCGTAAAAAGAAATAGCAAACTGCTTTAATTACAGTTCCTATGATAGTCTATGTGGAAAAAATTATTAAATCTACAAAAAAGTTACTAGAACTAATAACTCACTAATAAGTGAGTTTAACAAAATGCAGTATATGCAAACAAGAATAAAACAATCAATTGTGTTTGTACAAACAAAAAATATTTAAATTTAAAAATCAATACCATTTAGAAAAGTTAAAACATTAAATATCTAGATGTAATTCTGTAAAATTATGTATAATAACTGCACATGGTAAATATTAAAACATTGCTGACATGAATTAAAAGTGCCCTAAATCAAAGGATATCTATGCTATGTTCATGGTTCTGAAGACTCAGTATTGTTACAATATCAATTTTCCTCAAATTGAACAATAGATTCAATATAATCTCAATCAAAATCCTAACAGGCTATATTATACAAATTGAAAAGTGAATTCCAAAATGTTGATGTAATGCAAACATAGAATAGCCAAAACAACTTTGAAAAGCTAAGTGTCAAGACTTATTATAAAGCTATAGTAATTAAGATAGTTTAGTATTAGTATAAAGATAAAAAAAATCAATGGAACAAAATTGAGAGTTCAGAAATTGACTCACACATATGGACAACTGATTTAAAAAAATGGTGCAAAGGCAAATCAAAGGGAAAAGTACAGTCTTTTCAAAATAATTGTTCTGGACAATGGATGTTCATATTCTATCCCCCAGTCCCTCCTCCCCCCCAAATTAACTTCAATCCATGCTTTGTAACATATACAGAAATTAAATAAAAGTGAGTCATGGGTCTATATATAAACCCTAAATTCGTAAAACTTGTAAGAAAAAAAAAAACATGAGGAAATCTTTGTGACCTTTGCATAAGCAAAGACTTCTTACATAAAACACCAGAAATATGATCCATATAAGGAAAAATTGATATATTGGACTTTATAAACATTTAAAAACTTCTGTTCTTTGAAGGACACTGTTTAGAGAATGAAAAGAAAAACCACAGACTGAGAGAACTTTTTTCCAATTATATACTGACAAAAGACTGTGTCTAGACTACATAAATAACTCTTCAAACTCAATAACAAGAGAAGAAACAACTCAATAACAAATGGGGAAAAGATTTGTATAAATACTAAGGAAGAAAACAAGGATGGCAAGCAACTACATGAAAAGATGCTCAACATCATTAGTCACTAGGTACCTTCAAACTAAAACCACAATGAGATACAACTGCACATATATTAGAATGGCTAAAATTTAAGACTAACCATGTAAAATGTTGGGAGGATGCAGAGCAAATGAAATTTATACAATGCTGTTGAATTTTCAAAATGCTAAAACTAGTTTGGGAAAAAAATTGCATTTTTTTTAAAATTAAACATATATCTACATATGATCATTCTACTGCTAGGCATTTATCTAAGAGAATTGAAAGCATGAGTGTATACAAAGACTTACACTTGAATGCTCATAGCATATTATTTATTATAGTTAAAAAACTGAAATTTACCCAATATCCATGACAGATAAATGCATAAACAAATTGTAGTAATCCATACAATGGACTACTACTCAATGATAACAAGGAACAAATACTGAGACACAAAAACATGGATGACTCTAAAAGAAAATTATGCTGAGTGAAAGCAGAGATGAAATAAAGAAAAAGACTACATTCTGCATAACTCCACTTATGTTAAGTTCTAGAAAAGTTAACTAATCTTTATTAACAGATAGCAGATCAGTGGTTGCCTGGTGATTGGGGTTGGGACAGGGTGACCTGCCCACAAGGAGACTTGTGGGGGTAATGGATATGCTCATTATCTTTTTGTGGTGTTGATTTCATGAGGATAAGTATATGACAAAATTTATCAAATCATACACTTTTTAAATATGTAGTTTATTGTCAATTATACCAATCAATAAAGCTGTTAAAAATGCCATTATATAGTAAATATTTATTGAATAAAGGAATAAAAGAATGAGTCAGTGAATTAATTATGGATGAATTGGCATTATTTGTGCAATAATTAAAGCATGTGAAAAAATAAGCAGATCACAAAACAAAATTATTCTTGGAAAATCATCAAATTTCCCCTCCTTTCAAAAAAATATGATAAATAGTATCTAAGTAAACCACACATTTTTTTCTTTAAAATAGTATGAGTACTGATCCTTTAATACGCAGAATTATGAAGCAAAAAAAGGAGAAAATAAATCTCTTTCTTATAATTTTAATGTTAAGGAAACAAATTTTAATTTTGAACAAATGAGTAATCTCTATAAGGATTTCACAATAACTTTCATAATAGGTACATGCATAGACAATTAAAGAAAATCGACTATTTTCCAAATTTTAACAAATAGTTTCCTTCCTGAAAATCTACAAAACAATAACTGGGGAGTATCATTTTTATTACAGAGAGATTGTTCACTTTATAAGAAAGTTCACAGAGGAATTATTGAAATATCAGAGTTTACCAGTGCATTCAACTGTTAGTTATCAGATCATTAACTACTTTATAGAATGAGGTTAAGCTGGAGAGAAAATGAAGTTAATACACAAGAATGGAGTATTGGAACTGCTTTGAATTGGTTATATACCAGAAATAAGAGTTTAAGATCTTGGAAAAAAATAATGTCAGTAGGAAAAGTATACATTATTAACCAAAAATCCAGTTATGATACATTTTAAGATGATATCTGTAGTGAGATATAGTGTTATATGGGTACATGTGTAGAGTATGCTTGTAACAAAGACATATCTTACATAACTAACCATATTCAGATAATGACCATCAATGCTTCTCATATTAACAAAGGGGATATATGAAGCAATTTGTGAGCAGCACCTTGAACCTAACAATGCATTTTTTCTAGACCTCCTTAGGCCAATTATGTTTCTGTGGAACCAAGGGAAACTACAGCCAATGACATCCCTTTCATCCTCATTCACTATTGTGGCCCGATCTAAATGATGCATGAAACTATGCTGGGTATGGATCTGTGAGCTCGGTAATCTGTGAAATTGTGATATGTGAGTATAGTTTTCCATTACCATGCAAGTCAGAGAACCAGACCAGCAGAGGTTTTTTTATTGCATTTGGTAAAAAAAAGAAAAAATGAGATATAGCTATGTAGCAACCGTTTTACTAGATCTTACAGACTTTCCATTCTGCTATAATGATCCCACTGTATATTACTAGAAAGAGCCAGGAGGAGTCACATTTGTGTTCACAGATAAACCTTTTCAGAAACCACAGATTAAAAACAAACAAGCAAGCAAACAAAAATACCTCTTCTCTTAATCTGTTTTCCCCCTATTGGAAATCAATATGCTCCTTGGGCATTGATGACAAATTCATTGGTTATATTCACTCTAAACATATATTGATAATGAACCATCAGTGGTACACAGCGGTAGTAGCACTGTATACTCCCGACTTTCATCAGGCATTGTCATGTACCACGTCTAGCATCACTGTCTTTTCTGTCAGGGACCAACTTACACATCCTTGCATTGATGTGTCATGGTTTGGGAGTGTCAAAGCAGTGTTGTGTTCTGCTTATCCAGCCAATCAACATTTAGAGAGGCTTCTACACATGACAAGGGCCAATGGTTAACTAAAATAGCCTTTGTTCTTATGAGGCTTTCAATAGAGGAGTGTCACACAATAGAGAAGGGTGTCACGACCTGTCAGGAAGAATAGACAGGTAGAGAGGGGCTAGACTGAGCAGCTTTACCCAAAGTCAATGGGAAGTCGTTGAAGAATAACAGGAAAAATATGGTCATGTTTGCTTTTTGAAAAAGATCTGCCTGGTTGCAGCGAGGCACAAGGGTAAATGGTATATGTGTGGGGATTCTCTTGTTTTAGCCCACATGAGGTAAAGAGAAATTATCAATCTGAGAGAGTTTCAGAGGGAAAAACACAATCAACACAGGTGATGGATTGAAGGGCTACAAGATTTTAGGGGTGATGCCCAGGTTTCTCACTTCCTCTGACAACTCTCTGTTGTCACAATTCTTACGGGACCCCAAAGGAATGCTCTCTGTCCGTCATATATACATTTTTAAAAAGGGATGCTACAATTTATTGATTTCTTCCTATGTGCCAACACAGTGTTAAATTTCTCTACATGCAATAATGCATTTAATTCTCCAAATAATTCTGTGAACTGAGTGCTTACTGTCCTTTCTGACTTAATGACAAGAAGAGTGAGAGCCTGAATATTAAGTAAATGTCTAAGGCCATTCAGCTAGGGCTGGACAGAGCTGGCTTGGTAGTTAGGCAGTCTAATTTCAGAGGCCTCCTTCTCAAAATGCTGTGCTAAACTTTAGTGAAACTGCTTTCTCCGTTTGTCCTTATTACCTCTTATAAAATGCAGAGATATATTTATAAAAGGGGTGAGGGAGTGTGTGTGTATATTTCCATTGTTCATGGGGTTATTTGTGATTACATGTAGATCATATATGTTTGCATATAACGTGTGTTAGTGAGCACATATGTATAAGTGCGCATTCTTATGGAGGTATATATCTTTATAATGTGTATATTTATTGTAAATAGTGTATGCGTGTGTGGTATATGGGTAAGTATGCTCATGCTAGGCTCAGAGATAAATAATTTTACCCTGACAAAGAAGCTTTTACCCCTGAGTCAGTCTTATTATGCCCTAATCCTTTATTCATTAACATAGTCTTTTTCCATCTGGAGTAATGTGCAAATTATTTTAAAGAGGATAATCTCTCAGGTCTCTAGCATTATACTAAGTTATTTTTATTATACTGTTTCTTAAATATTTATGTGTTTAAAGCTCTTATATAATGTAAAGCAAACATAAGTTTATAAATGAAATGCAAACAGAAAAAATTGGTAAAAGTAACAGCATTAATGTACTGTGATGGATGATTTTTTTTACTTAAACTAAATTCCCTTAATGTGAATATGGCATTGACGTGCTATGATACAGGTTTTTTTTTTAAGCAACATGTATAAAATTTCTCCTCCATTTTCCACTCGTCACAATATCATAAATTCTTTTTTTACTGAATGAGCCTTGATGGAATTTGGCCTCTACTTTGTGTTAAAGCAACATTTATGTATTAAATTACTTTTTTCCTTTCTTCTCATTAGCACACAATAATTAAAATAGCATTATATAAAAACCAGTACTGGCACTAAAAGTTCTTGAGTTACCCAGTTAAGAGTTGCTATGTTCTTATAATATATTGTGTTTGTTTATGCCACTCAATCGAAATACAGAACTTACAAAAAATCTTAGAATTCTTGAAGTCTCATTTGAGAATCACTGCCTCTGGATCTCGCGGCTCGATGGAGGCTCCTTAATATCTCACACCAATATATTTCTCTTCGACAGTCCCACTATTCTATTAAATCCAGATTCATTAGAATCACGAGGAGGAACATAGATTGTCCTTAAGCCGCCCCTGCCTTCTCCACCACCACCAAGTCCAAATAATTTCTTTTTTATACAGCTGTAACACCTGTGATCATTGCCAATACAGCATTCGGCTTTCATTCATTCACTGCTTCCACAAACATGCACTTCCGGTCCTTTGCCTGGCACTGGGGATACAAAGATGGGCGAGATGCAGTTTCTGCTTCAGGGAGTTTAGACCATCACCAGGTGTAAGAGATAACAGATATCTAATCCAGTCTCAGTGTCCAGAGAGCGTTTCCTGGAAAACATGACCTGCAAACTAAGTTCTGGAAGACTAGCGGCAGTAAGTTCGAGAAAGAGGAAGGCACTTCCAGTGGCAGAGCGGAGTGTGTGAAGGGAATTAAAAGTACTTGAATTTGTCTGGGTCAGAGTGTAAGACAGCGGGTGACTAGGGGTCATGTCATGAAGAGCTAAGTCCAAACTTTCGCCCTGAAGGCCGTGGGAAGCCTGTGCCGTGTGTCAAACAGCAGCATACGTCAGAGTACTTTGAAAGTTTAATGAGGTAAAGGTAAGACAGATAAGTGAGGATGGGGAAGTGTGTGCAGCATGGCCACGATTAGGGACACTCAGTAGCAGGATGAAATAGAATTATGATAGCATTCTCAACTAGGTAGTAATAATACAAAGACAGAATTTATGAAATTGATGTTGTTTTAAAAGACACAATCTTGTTTCAACTTGTTGGAAAGAATTGAAACATATATTTTTAATAGTCAAAAATGAGGCCCTGGTTTCCAGCCTGGCTATCAGTGGGGGGTGAAGAATAATAAACATTGAGTGCTTAATATGTGCCAGATAGTAGGATGAGTGTTTTACATTTATTATTTTACTTGATCTTCTTTACATTTCTTTAAGACTGATACTGTTTTTTTCTTATCTTTCCTCCCTTCTTCCCTTCCTTTCTCCCTTCCCGCCACTCCCTCTCTTTTTTCTTTTCTTTCTTTTCTTTTTTCTTTTCTTTTTTCTTTTCTTTTCTTTTCTTTTCTTTTCTTTTCTTTTCTTTTCTTTTCTTTTCTTTTCTTTTCTGTCTCTTTCTTTCTTTCTTTCTTTCTTCTTTCTTTCTTTCTTTCTTTCTTTCTTTCTTTCTTTCTTTCTTTCTTTCTTTCAGTTGAAGATTCTGATGATTCAGAGTGATCTCACAACTTGTTAATTTTGAAACTAGTTTACTGAACTAGAAAATACAAGAGGAGCAATGGTCATTTGGGGAATGGAAAATGAGCTTAATTTTGAACAAGCTGATTTCGAGTCCTACATTAAGAAAGACAGAGAGTTGCACAAATCATAGAGCACTATTCACGTAGGGCATGACCTCTGTGCTCTGGAGTCTTGCTATGTTATATACCTGCACGTGGATAAAGAATATGTACTGGATATGTGTGTTTGAAGTCAGCAGAAAGCATTAGGCTTTATATATTTATATTTGGAACATCAGGTTATAATCTCGGAAAGACAAAAATCACTCCATAAACATTTATTGGATGCATGTCAAGTTGATGATAATTGAAGACTTGAGTGTGAAGAGGGGACCGAACTAAGGAGAGGATGGTAGAATATATATATTGGGTTCTTATTAGAATTCATCATTTTTCACTTATTTTGGATCATACAAGATTCTAGCAAGATTTTCCATTTGAAATCCACTGTCAAGTCAGGATCTTTGGTGTTCTATTATAGTAGAAGTTTTTCAGAGACAATCTCACTGAATTTTAAGTTAGACTTGTTTTATAATTATATAGTTTCAGACTCTACAGTGGCCACGTGTTCGAATAAAAGAGATCATAGGATCATAGCATGTGCAAATCCCAATTTAACATGTCTGACCTCATGGTCTTCAAAAGAAATCAAAGCTCAAAGATTGATGTTCCATGTATTGAGACTAAACTGGTACCATTTTCTCTACACCACATTGTCTTACTAGGTTCAAATGTTTGTTGTGTTTAAATATTTTTCCAGGCAAGTTCTATCTTTCTAGAAATAATCTCAGAACATACAACTTTTTAAAAAGTAATAAACATGCTCAGAAGCACAAAATGAAGGGAAGATCCATATTTTTTAAAAGCCACACACTATATGACAACATCTTTTAGCCATACAGACTTTACTCATTACAGCAGCAACTGTACTCCCAGTTTTTGCTAAATGGCTTGCTCAGATATAGTTTCCCTTCCCCAGCTGGTTGTTAGCAAGAATTAGAAGGTCTTCTGTTCACACAATGAACAAATCATTGAGTTCATTTTTATAATCAAAGAAACTTTAAATCGGTAAAAGGATGCAAGTAGTTGGATAGTTTTAATAACTACTTACATGGCAAGTTATCACCATATTCATCTTCACATTTGAGACAAATATAGCTGGGAGAGACCAAGAGCCTTGCATAGTCAAACCCAGATATGACCAAGGCCTCAACCCTGAAGCTGAAGCGTGACCTGAAGACTGAACAAGTCATGACTTGGTCTCTGGGTTCCTACCAGTCTCAGCTTTCATGAATCCAGGAACTCCAGGCAGCTAACAAACTAACTCTTCTAATTAGGCTTGGAAAGCCTGGTGACGACAGCTTCCTTTCTATATTTTACTAATAATTCTACTGACAGCTATGTAGCATTTCAAAATATTTATCTCCTTTCCTTCCAATATCTCATCTTTTTAACAACTCAGTGACATGGTTAAAAGATACATTATTTTTGTCTAAGATAGCTGAGAAGACAAAATGAGAAAGATTAGAGATGTGTTCAAAGTCACACAGTTAATAAGTGGCAGAACCAAGTTTAAAACCCACCTCTCCTATCTCTTTAAAGAGGATCAGGCAGCTGATCATTGTAAGAAAATATGGCTAAGAGAGCAAAATTCTTTGTGATGATTTTTGTATTTCCAAACAATTAAGGCAGAAATCTCTTTTCTCTTATGGGGAAAATAAAAGAATATCTATACATATTCTTTGTAACTCCTGTCATTGAGAAGTGAAGTCCACTAACTTCTTTTCTTACCAGTCTGGAATGACCTTGTTAACTCGCTTGAATGATAGAATGTGGTGAGAGTGATATTTTATACTTCTGAGGCTAGGTCATAAGAACCCAGGCATGTTCTGTCTATGTCATGTGGAATACTCACTCTGGGAGAAGTCAGTCGCCATGTAAGAAGTCCTGAGAATGCCATCATCCAGGAAAGCTCAAGACAGCTATATGGAGAGGCTACACATATGGAGAGAGAGGGATAACTACCCAGCCTCAATTATCTCAGCCATCCCAACCCAGGAACCAGATATTTTAATGATAAAGCCATCTTGGACTTTTCTAGACTTTCTAGACAAGGTGAAAAAGAATTGAAAATTAGGCTGATAAGAGGTCCTTAACATATGGTTCCCCATTGAGCTGTTCCAGCCACTTTGAGGCAACTCCACTGAGTTCCAGTCATCAGGGAGCAGGGTAAGACATTCCTGCTCTATCCTGTTTGGCTTGTGAGCATAATAAAATGGATGTGTTTATAGCACTAAATTTTAGGTGTTTTTTTTTTTTTAATGTAGCAATAGGTAAACAGAACATCTTAGGTAAAGCTTTTGATATGCCTTCATGATTGAGTGCCCTTCAAAATCAAAATTGTTAGTCATAGAAACAACACAGTAAAATTTAGTTATCCTGAACTCTTGGGGAATAAGTCATTCTGGATGATGGAATGATGGCACTTCAAAAGATGGAGGAAATCAATCTTTTAACTGCTGGTGATGCTGTGTTTTAATTGTATAATGTGAATAGTTATACATACAACAAACATTAATTTATATATATATAAACATATATATAAATTTATATATGTGTGTGTGTGTGTGTGTGCGTGCGTGTGTGTGCTTGTGTGTGCGTGTGAACACATAAAGTGCCAGACTGTACACTGAGCACTTGGTAAGAGCCTTATCCTGGGCAGACACAGCTTTTGTTTCCCACAAATTTAAAGATTAGTAAGGGAGGCAGATACTAAGTAATTTGACCAATGTTTTAAGGAAGATATGTTTTGGAGTCATATTTCCAACCTAGGTCTGCCTGACTCCAAAGTTCATGGGAAGGTATTTCACAAAATGGTACAGCTGAGGCCGATGGCCCACTCTTATGCTTTTGACTTTATCCCTTCTTTTACCATCACTTTAAGTAAGCATCCTTCTGAAAAGTAGTTGCATTAAAAATTATTCACATCTGTCTGCAGCCTTCTAAATAAGACAAGCTGAGCTACATTGTAGGAATAAATTTTGCTTGTGTTTCTGCATGGTCATAGCTAGGATTTAATCAGCAAATCCTAGTGAAGCAAACTGCAGTCATTTAAGATGGCATCAGTGATAATAACAATGATTTCTTATACTTTTCTGGTGCCTCTCATTTAATGATTGTAAAGGCTTTACAAACATTAATTAAGCCTTACAGAATTTTGATGAGGTCATGAAGCAGTTTAATTACTATAATATATGGAGACTTTAAATAAAGCAAAAAGAACTTCAGAATCACATTCTGAACCATCCCCCTTTGTTCTTGGTGGCATAGACACAGGAATTTGGGAGTGATTTTACTATTCCGTCATTTGTTTCCCACCTTTTTAAGAAGTTACGACACCATATCGTGTCCCTTTTTCATATTGGAAGACACAGAAAAGTGGCATTGTATATCTCGCGGGAATTAACTGATTAACCAAAATACTTTTCATACTTGGTGAATACCAGGCACTGTCATCCATTCAAGAGAACAGAGAATATAATACCTGCCTTCAAAGAGCTCCCAGCTCAGTGGGAAGATATACAAATAAAAAACAATGTGATTAGAGCTGTGCTAGGGCTATGCAGGAAGTATTATTCAAGTATGTGAAAGTGTATCTAACTTAGAAAAATAATAGCTAGTAACATATATAGCTTATAATATTCTTCTCTTCCAAGACTTCACATATATTAAGTGTTTTATTTGCACAACAATCTTGATATGCAGGCACTTTTATTTTCTTAATTTTACAAAAAAGGGAACTAAGGCATAGAGGGTTTGAGTAATTTGCCCCAGCTCACCTACCTAGAAAGTGGCATAGGTGGGATTTGCTCCCAGGCATTGTCTGCAGGGTCCGTGCTCTTAATTGCTATGCTGTAGTGTAAACATTAGTAGTATAAGAGAAGATCCTAAAAAAATAGCAAAAAAAGAAGGAAGCAAAAAAATGAATGTTTTATGCTTACAAATAGCCAAGCTTTGCTAATAGCAGACTGTATGAAAAAAAGTCAGGAAGAATGATTTCTAATATATTTCTGATCAGCACTAACCTCTGGGCAAAATCATCAAAGAAAACCAAATTTCTACTATTGTTTTCAGTACCTTCCAAGCATCTCTTAGTGATAAGCTCAACTCACAATTTTCTTAGATAATCATGACTAACATTAACCCTTATTCAGTAACCCTGAAGCTCTGACCAAGGCACATGAGACTCACCTACACATGAGCAGTGGGCAGCCATATGCTTATAAAGCTAAGTATACTTTCTCAAACTTCTGAGGTCCTGCTTTGCTACTGCTTATACTTCAGTTCTCTACTAATTAAATAAATAAATAAATAACTGTCCACATGGCCAAAATTTGGATCACTTTCATCCTTGTCCATCTTTTCTATTCTTTTCCTCCAGTCACAGACACTGGTCCTCAGTCCTTCCTTTCACTGCCTGAAGTCCCACTCCAGCCTTAGCAGAATACCTGAAACTAATTTCTGCCTGGGGATTCCCATTTCCATGGCTCATGGGATTTTCCCACTTAGGTTTTTATGGATAATGCCAACAATCTGAATGGAGTTCCTCTTGAGCATACTTTATTCACTGCTCTAGATTAAAGACAATCTCTTCCTGGCTTATCAGTGCCATGTGGCAAAGTATTGACTGACTACATATGATCTAGCCATAAAAAAAATACAGGGTGTGTTTTTAAATGTGAAGACACAATGCACATTTCCTTTACTTTTTTCATGATGCTATGTGTTGACCTGGAGCTGTGTTTCAGTATACCATGCCTGACTTGGATATTGCAAAGTCAAGAAAGGTAGGTGTGATGTGTGAAAAGAATATAAAGATGTATTCACTCAATGATAATTTGTTAAGTAGCCACTATATACAGGTACTGGAATAATTGTGGAATATTTCAAGGAGCAAATTATTTAGTGCAAGAGACAAATAGCTAACCAGGTAATTAGACCACAGGTAATATGCACTGAGACACGAGGCTCTGAAAGCCCTTAAAGGGACCAATTTGCCAGGTCACCAAATGATTTTAAAGAAAAATGATTTCTTCTCTGAAGCCTAAATGACCAATAGGACCTAGGTATGTAGTAGTGTGTGTGTGTGTGTGTGTGTGTGTGTGTGTGTGTGTGTGTGTGTGCGCGTACATATGAATGTATAAGGGCAGGGAAATAGGGGTGTATTCCAGGCCAAAAGAAGTAATAAATGCAAAGTCCTATAGTTGAGCTGGATCATCAGGTACTTCTGGCTCTAACACTGCATATAAGAAAAATAGTGCTGAGAAAAGATAGAAGTTCACATTAATGTGGTATGAGCCTTGGAAATCTGGGTAGGAATGCATTTAGGAACAATAGGAATTTATTGCATATGAGAGAATAGATGGAAGTGACTTGCAGGCCACTTGGGCAACCGAGTAGAATCACTTTTGTAATATCTTTATGAACACAGAAAGAGAAGCAGGTTTTTAGGGGATCCAGTAACATAATGGGTTCAGTGTTGGGGATGATAAATTTGAAATAAGATGGTAATTAAGAGAATGAGCTCTGAAACCAGAGTGGCTTGTTTTGAAACCTGGCTGTGCCATTTATTACCTGTGTGATCTTGGGCAAATTATCTCTCTATACCTTAGTTTCTTCATCTTTAGAATATTATTAGATAATTGTGGTTAATTTATATGTCAGCTTGACTGGGGCAAATTTGATCAAACATTATTTTGGGTATTTCTGTGAAGCTATGTTTGGATGAGATAAATATTTAAATCGGTGAACTTTGAGTAAAGCATTTTGCATTCTGGAGTGTTGGTGGGCCTCATCCAACCAGCTGAGGGCCTCAAAAAAAGACTAACTTCTCCTGAACAAGAGAGAATTCTGCAGCAGACTACTTTATGGATTTGAATTACAATTATTAGCTATTCTTTGAGTCTCCAGCTTCTGGCCCACTCTGTAGATGTTGGACTTGTGAGTCTCCATAACTGTGTGAGTTAATTCCTGGAGAACACTGACTAATACCTAATAGTACTAATGGTACTAAATATTAATAACACTAAACCCACGGAGTTATTATGAAAATTAAATAAGATAATATATATAAAAAATTCAGAATAGTGCCTAGTACATTGTAAGTACTGAAATATTAGATACTATTAGGGTATCTGTAGAACATCAGTTTCTTCATGTCCAGCATGCCTTTACATATGCTAGTATGTATCTGTTGTTCATGGATGTTGTGTAGGCTAGAGATAAAGATTTGGTGTTATTAGCATATAGATGATAAATGATGCAATTAGAGTAGATTGGATTATCCAGAGAGAGAAAATGCTATGTGAAAAATGCTCAGAGCAAAATCTTTAAAAAGCTAATGTTTAAGAGATAAAGAAGACTTTAAAGAAAAAAAAAAAAGAAAATAAAACATGAAAACCAGGAGCTTTTCACTAAAGCATTGTAAAATATACTCACTATCGGCAAGATTTAAGTCAGCATATGACATTGATTTAGTAACTATAATCAGAGTGGGCGTATGTCTGAGTTCACTTTGACCTGTCCTAGTTTCACCTGTTGTCCCAGCATAGTTAGTAAATAACTTTTATGGTCACCTAAGATTCAACCAAAGGTGTACGTATATGGTTTAAGATGGCTCAATCAAATTAGAGGACTGGATCTTTTCTCATGTTCTTCTACCACATATAAATGAGGAAGAATGTAATGCAGAATGCTACTGATAACATTGTATTTTCAATGAGGAAAATAAGCCTGAAAACAAAATAATGCTGAGCATGACAGAACAGAGAAATGGAACACATGTGTTCTTTGATAACATCTTTGAGCCTATGCTAGTAGAACAAAGATCCTGACTTCTGGACATAAGGTATGAAATAACAAATTCCTTTATTCTTTAAGGCACTTAGAATGGGAGTATTATATAACTTGAAACCCAAGCTAGCCTAACTGATATAGAGAGACTAGGAACCCTTCACTAAGTAGGACTATCTTACTGTAAAATAATTTAAAAATTAATTTTCTTCTTCACCAGTTACTTCTAAGGAAAGAGAATCCCCTTGCGCCAAAAAAAAAAAAAAAAAAAAAGACTTGGTACTTTCCACTTTCACGGGAGGGGTAGAATTCAGAAGAGCAAATGTAGCCAAGGAACTTAGGTGCTATGTGAAGGGAGGACAACCAAGGAGACTCCCCAGTGGGGGAAAGCAGTGGAAGGAGGGACTGTGGAGAACATATGAGTTTGAGGATTAATTTTACATATTTGATGGCAGAGATAAATTTCCACCTCTGATCCTTTTGTACAATCTTCAATATATTTTATATTCATGTCTGATACTTTTGGCAGATGTATATTCTTCCTGGGATGTACAAATAAAAGCCAGTTCTAGATCAAAATTGGTCCAGAGTACAGGCATAGAATTGATGCATCTGGATTATGTAATAAAGTTGGCAAGTCTCTATTAAAATATCTAGCTGATACATTGGAAATCAAGGTCTATAAAGTTTAGGTACTTACCTGAGGCCATGAAGCTAGTAGCTGGTATACCTGGATTAGACCCTATAGTATTGACCTGCTAGTTTACTCTTTAATCATACCTTAGGAAAAGATGTTACCAGTGGCTTGCTTCAGAATGGATCTGGGTCAGAAAGAGAATACATGAGAAATCATAAAATATTTTTAAACTTTTAACTTTAAACCAGATGAAACCTACTGCTAGAAGAACATTTTAAAAAAATAAAAACTGACTTCATAGGTTATAAACCAGGTTGTGTCTTATCTTAGAAGGAAATTCTGTGTGATGTCCAAGATGATAGCAAAGGAGCATCACTATTGAGTGGAGTTATTATTATCTCATTTATTATACTATTATGGCCAACTGCTCATAGATCTCATATCAAAAGCAAACTCAGGTTGGAAAATATGGGAATGTGCAAGATACTACTAGAGAGATTAAATACATATTCTTTACTATAATCTAAGAGGTTTTCTTCTTGGTAATGTGACAGAAAGAACATGGGCTTAGAAATTGACTTATTCAAACTCCATTTTTACCTCCTTTTGCTCTTACTAACATTTTCAACAAATTAATTGTTCTTCAGTTCCCTTATTTGGAGAATAACAGAGAGTCCTTGTCTTCAAAGTACTTATACTCTTGTGGAGAGATGGGGAAAAAGAAAAAAATAAACAAAGATAAGAATTTTAGAAACAGATAAAAGATTGAAAGAGATAAACTAGGCTAACATAAGAGATAATGTAAAGGAGTTATAGTGCTGCTTTAGGAAGGGAGATCAGGGAAGAGCCATGTAAGAAGTGATCATACTTGAAATATATTTTTTGAGTAAGAACCAAAAGGCTTGAATATAAAGTGTGAAAGAAAGAGGAGAAAATGGGACTTACAGGTTTTTGGACTAAGCAACTAGGTGAATGGCAGGTAGTATCACTGAGTGAGACACAAACATGTCTGTAAGAGAGTAGAGTTTTAGAGAAAAATTATTAGTTCTATTTTGGCCATGTGAAATTTGAGATGCCTTTTAAATATTCAAGTGAGATAATAAGTAAGAAGTAGGATGTATGAATCTGCATCCCTGAAGAACCTCCCGTGACAGACGTATCATTTAAGTTCAATAATATTAAAGTCATAGGACTGAGGAAATTACCTATGGAAGAATCTTGTTGTGCTGGAGTACTTCAATGTTTAGAGGAACCAGCAAAGGAGACTGGGAAGGAGAGACCAGTAAAGCATGAGAAAGACCAGTTGAGCAGGGTGCCACTGAATCCCAGAGAAAAAGGGTATTTAAAGAGGGAGTGGTTAATTGAAGATAATTTCGAGGAAATGAGTATTACCTAAATTAAGGTGAAAAGTCAATGATGTCTTTGAAAATATGACAGAAGACCAGGAGGAACTGAGGCGAGAATAAGAGGTAAGGGTGTTCAGAAGTTAATAGAGACAGCTCTTAAGTGTTTTGGTGTGAAAGAAAACGGAGAATTGAAAGGCAGTCAGAAGATCTGGAGACCAAGAAAATTGTTTTGCTTTTGTTTTTATAAACTTTTTATTTTGACTAATTTTAGATTTACAGGAAATCTACGGAGATTGTTCTGCGAGATTGCGTGTTAAGATAAGCAAATTTTAAGGAAGAGGAATAAAGTGATAAAGCAGAAAAAGGAAATCATGACAGCATGAATTTTTTGAGAGAGTGATCCACAGGGAAGAGATCCATGGTACTAGTGGAGATGGATAGTCTTCAACAGAAGCAAAGATGAACTGAAAGATGGGAAGAATGTAGATTATGGAAAATTGGTAAACTTGATAGTGGAGGGTTGAGGTAGCTCTCTTTGAAGTATCAGGTGTGATCATCAGCTAAGGGTTAGTTGTAAGAGTCATTTGTAGGAAGATGTGAAAATAGTTTCCTAGAAGAGAAAGTGATTTTTCTAATGAAGTATTGTCAGTGTTAAAAGCCACTTGGAATTTGTTTTCATATATTTGAAAAATAACCAATTAGCCAAGTGCATGATTTTTTAACTGATAACATTTGTATGTTTGAGTGCAGGTGCAGTTAGCAGAGAGTTAGATTTAACTTATGTAAATCAGGACTGAGGTTTTGAGAGGCCTGTGCAGGTATACCCTAAATTAATCCCCTAGATCTATATAATTCTTTCTTCCTGACTTCTAACCAACAGAATATAAAAAACGGTAAAGGAATTTTAAAGATATCTAATTAAAGTCCCTAATCCTTTGAACTTAGTTAATAAGAGAGATGATCTTAGATGGGCCTGACCTAGCAAGCTAAGGGAGTACCTAAGCCTTACTTGAAGACAGAGACTTTAGACAGCAGAGACTGTCTCTTTTGTTGTCTTTGAAAAAGGAAGCTCCATGAAATCTACAATCACAAGAAAATGAATTCTGCCAACAACCTGAGAGATCTTGGAAGTGGGTCTTTCTCTAGTTGAGCCTTTAGAGGAGAACATGGTCTAGCTGACAACTTCATTTCAGTCTTGTGACACCATGAGTGTAGAGTCCAGCTAATACCCAGACTTCTGACTTATAGTAACCATAAAAGAACAAATGTGTGTTGTGTTAAGGCACAAAATTTGTGGTAATTTGTTACATAACATAAAAAATAGTATAGGGACTATGAAAATAGTAAATGTGAACAAGGAAGTTAAAAATGTTTTTAAAAAGTGATTATGATGCAAACCAATGGAAATGAGGCTGCATTAGGATGTGAAAATGGGAAGAGGGTAATGGACAGGATAAACATTTAAGGGTCATGAAGTATGTAGAATTGAGAGAAAGAAAGGGAAGTGAGTGTTCAAGGAAACATTCAAAGGTATAACTAGAATATTTTGTTGATGATGTATTGTCATTGCCAGGGGCAATGTGACATGGTGTAGGAGGGCATGAAGATGAGTTTGGATTTAGAGTAAGAGAGAACAGGCTGGGAATGAGCTTCTGGGTGAGAAATTTTGGAGTACCTGACATAGAATGGAGAGTGGTACATGCTGGGATTTCTGGATTATCAGCACTTGAAGACTTCAGGGCTGCTGAATTTGACCTGGAGAGAAAATTGACTTTTTCTGAGCTCGAGTGGAGGCCACTTGACTAATCTAGACTACTGCTCTCATCTATCTCTAGTATACTGTGGCAGCCAGGAACATGCAGAACGGGAAGAATCATTTATCTCACTCTCTTCATATTTTTATGTGGAGTTGCTACTTTAAATATAATACCCCTGCCTCTTATTCTTCCTCTATATCTTCAACCTTTTCTCATGGAATAGCAATAGTCATCAGTCCACAATTCCCTATCAAATAAAATAATTTACTCAATGATTAAAACACTGCATTGTTCTTTTTTCTTTCTTTATTGCTCCCAAACATTGTGAGACATCAGTGTTAGGCAAGTGTATGTGCTTTGTAGAGACTATCCTTCAGCCAGCCTGACCCAACATTTAGACCAAGAAGGAGATATGGGAGGATGAGCATAGGACAGAGAGCTATGGACCCAATTTTTTGCAAATCTCAGCCAAGTCCTCCAATCTCTTTTTTTTTTAATTTAGTAATGAAGCTAATCACTTGATTCCTATCTTCTTGTGTCTATCTCTTCATTGGTTCCAAATTTGGGTGAGAAATAAGCGTGCTAAAACCCCAAGAGATATAATAGAAGATGTGGATCCAGAATGGAGTTGTTGTGATCACCTAGACTTTATACCTTAGGGCAGCTGTTCACATTGTTAAGGGAAACAGCTGAGAAATATATTCAAGGAGACTAGCATATACTTGGCAATTGGTGTTTAATAGATGTTTGATTTTTTCTTTCTCCTTATAAAATGAGAGGCTTTTGAATTGATTGCTGATGGTAACTGTTCTGTAACTGAGGATCCTAGGTATTAAGAATGCAGGGACTTCTGAAGCATCATGTGAATTTGGCAGCCAAAGCTGGGTAGAATTACTTCTAGTAATATACTAAGGGTTATTATGGAGTCACCTTTTCATAGCAGTAGAAATGGGGTAGTAGTCTATGTGCCAATATCCAGGAGTCAATTATTTAACTAACTGTACTACAGGGAGTGACTGAATCAGACAGAACTGACCACCTCACACTAACTAGTTCATATGTGTTGGTCAGGTTGTTTTACACTTAGAAAGGCATTTGTAGGGCCTTTGAAAATCACAGCTTCCAAATAAAGACAAAGATTTAGCTGGGTGACGTATTTCCTTCCCGGGAGGTCACCTATAAGCACTGGTGCTGGACTCAGTCTGGAATTGCCTGTTGTTAAATCCTCCACCCCCAAGCTATGATGTATGAGAAAGTACAACTGCCTCACCTAGATAAGCACAAATGAAAATGGGAGAAAAGTCTTAACATGAGCCATCCCTAGATTCAGTCACCCCTGAGAATGGCACTATCCTTGTCCTGACTACAATTTGGTTATGTGAGCCAATACATTTTTCTTACTAAATTAGTTCAAATTTGGTACCTTCTGACTTTTAATTGTATGCTCTTAGTAATATGGGAAGATTCAATTCCTTCATTTCTTTTTCTTCTCCATTTGGTTTGGTTTATCATTATTTTTTAAGTTCTCTATGAGGAATGGATAATCACTTACAAACATAAGAATGTTAGAAATCTATGATATAATTTTTAAAACATAGAGGAAAATAAAGTTCTGACCCCATCAAATTGGCTAGGGAATATCAAATATAAAAAATATGTCAGAGACCAAAATGATCTTCTGGTCTGCTGGACCAGATCGGCTGATATGATAAAGATTCAGCATTAGTTTATTGTTATTATTTGTATAGATTGATCAATCCAGATATAAAAATTCAAAATTTGACTTGGATTATCTAAGAATGTATTACAAAATATATGCTGGATAATTTATGTGGAAGAGAAATTTTCACAGGATTATGGAAAAATTCACAAAAGTGTGTTTAGAATAGGATGAGAGCTGGAATTGCTTCAGGGAACATTGACTAGTAACCTCATCATGACAGATGGGATGTAGCAGCTGTGTGTGTGTGTGTGTGTGTGTGTGTGCACGCGCGCACGCACGTGAGAGAGAGATTATTTTAAGATTTAAATTTGTGGGAGAGATTTGGATTCTTTACACACCCTTGATATCTTGATTTACCCTTCTTCCAAGACCCAAACACAGTGATGATGGAGAAGTGATTCCAGAAAGAAAGAAAAGAAAGAAATAAAGAAAGAAAGAAAGAAAGAAAGAAAGAAAGAAAGAAAGAAAGAAAGAAAGAAAGAAAGAAAGAAAACGTATTTGAATATTGCTAGAAATTCACTAAGTAATGAGCACTAGGACACTGAACAATACTCTATGTCAGCCGGTATTGAGTGGAAGTAACTCAATATGACTCAATATTTACCATTGTTCCAGTTACCTATTTCTTCAAATAGTTCACATCCTTGTCTCCTTGTGGTCTCTTCATGTACCTAGTTTGGACTTTCTCACAGCATAACTGCTTAAAGACAGCCATATTGCTAAGATTTTTCAGGGATCCAAAGATGAGTGTCTCAAGAGAACCAGGCAGAAACTATGGTGCTTTTTTGGCCTAGCCTCAGAAGCAAGTGGTATCGTTTTCTGCCACAGTCACAAGCCCACTCGGATTCAAGGAGAGGGAACCAAGATCCCAACTCTAAATGGAAGGAGTGTCCAAATCACATTTAAAAAGGAGCATTTGTGTTAGGATATACTGTTGGAAAATACAATCTACTACGAATATGGACTCAAAACACATTAAGCTCAATATAAGAAGGTTGATGATGTCCCCATATTGATTTCCTCGTCCCTATCCCCCAAGTATAGGGCCTATAGTAGGCACAATAAATCCTAGTGCAACACACTGCCTGATATTTTTAATACATTTCACAGAACAGAAGTGAAGTTGCGAAAGAAATAAAATCAATTCCAACAAATGAATTACTTTTTTGCTAATTATTTTATGAATCTGAAAAATGTTATTCTCATAGAACAATTTTTGAGTAATTTAATCATAAAAGGAATCAGATCTTTTTTGAAGAAATGTTGGAAGACCTATCTGTTTTTGGCAGAAGATATTTCATGATTTAAAGCCCATTTCTTGTGCATAAGCTTTTTGCCAAGCACTATTCTTGGTGATGGGAATCAGCAGGAAACAAAACATATTTAGAAAAAAATATCCCCCCCACTATGGAGGTTACCTGAATGAATACATGATTTACTTCGGAAAAAAGGACACTGCATAGTAAATACATATGTGTTTAATTTCTCTCATCACTGTCAGATAACCCCCTCTGCACTTTCTGAAACTTGCTCTCCTCCAGGCTCTGTGTGAGGACCTGAGTCTACAGCTTCTGAGGCTAGGCCAAAAAAGCACCATAGATTTATTGATAATTTTTAAATAGCCAATAACTTAGTCTTCTTAGGCAACTATAACAAAATGCCATAGATTGGGTGGCTAATACAACAGAAATTTATTTCTTACAGTTCTGAAGGCTGGGAAATCCAAGACCGAAGTATCTACAGATTCAGTCTGGTGAGAATCTGCTTTCTACTTCCAGACAATTGCTTTCTCTCCATGCATGCTTCTGGAGAGAGAGAGGGAGAGTTCTGTGTCTCTTCCTCTTCTTATAAGGGCACAAATCCCATCATGAGGGCATCACTTCCAAATACCATAATATTTGGGGTTAGAGCTTCAAAATATAAATTTGGAGGGTCACAAACATTCAGTCCATGCCAGTCAAATAGAAATGATATTTAAACAATAACAATAATAAATAAAAATAAAAACAAATAATAATAGTTGAAGTTTATTGAATGTTTGCTATGTGGCAGTCACAATTTTAGGTTTTCCTATGTTAGCTCTTTTAATTCTTCATTTGATCCTACGAAGTGTTATTACTATCCTCATTTTACAGATGAAGAAATGGAAGTACAAAAATCTTCAGTAACTAGTGTGAAATCACTAAAGCAATAATTAGCAGAGATGGAAATCAAACTCAGTCTAGTTTATACTTTTAACCACACGATGAATTTAGATAAAGAAAACTTCATGGTGATTTTTTAATTTAATGATTTAAGATATTTTTGTAGCCATGGAAACTTTTATCCAAAATATATTATTTTTAAAAATACTGGTATAGAAAATAGATAAGAGCTGAACTAGACTTTTATTCCTAGCAATATGGTGGGCTAAGTACACTAAATTCATTCCTTCTACAAAAAGGTAGAAAAAAATATTTTTAAATGTTTCAATGTGTATTTTAGTGCTTAATAAAATAGGAAACATTCTCAAATGTTAGAAAAAAGTGGGATCAGAAATATAGGTAATAAAAAAAGATGGTTTTAAAAGTACTTGTAGATTCCCAGTAAGCTACAGCTTTTCTTTTAACAGATGTATGGAGAAGAGGAGGCAAAGTCTTAGACACATACAAGGTGCAGAGTTACAACTGCCATACTTAAAGCTGGGATACATTGTAGGATAGGATTCTCCCTCAGGAAAGGGTGAATTGAGAAAAAAAAAAAAGCCCTAAAAAGAGAGAAAGCAAAGAAACTTGTCAATCCCAGCCCAGAGTTTTGGGTGAGATAAAATTTTAAAAGTTGTCTCTCAAAGTTCTTAACTACACCTTAGCCACCACATAAGTTGAGAATTAGAATATATAATACCTAAACATTCTGAGTCAAGAAATTACGTGAAGTATTTCTGAGCTAGAGTTCCCTCAAGGGTCTAGCAGGAGCAAATGCAATTCTTCTCTCAAGGAATGCGTACTCAGCCCAGATGCTATCGAATTCCATAGATAAAACTCTAAAGGAGTCTAAAATTACAGAAATTTTAAAAATAAACTCATGAAGAAATAAGGCATGTGGTTTGTGGTCCAACATATAAAGAGCTTGAAAGTCATCATTCCAGTTCTCATAAGGAAAAAGCTGAAGAAACTGAAAATTAACACCTTTTCTTAGATCCATCAGAAATTGAGGTCACATGGCAAAGTGGAGCTCCAAAAACTGGAGAGAAAAGTGAATACTAAGAATCACACTACCTATTGTTCACCTAGACCAGAAGCTCGAAGCAGAAGCTTGCTGCTGGAGCCAGCAATACTCATAAGAGCATTTAAATGTAATTGATGAATTGTCAGAGGCTGAGTATGGGCTGGCTTGGGAGTTGAAATCTCCAGGGGTCTGGCATTTGGTGTGCATGTGGTATGGAGGGCAAACTTTTGTGAGTCTTATGTCCAGGAGCCAACCCTGCTAAGTTTTCAGGATGAAGATTGGCATTACCTGGCCAAGTTACATATGAGTACACCCTAAGATCTTAAAATGTTTTTTTATAATACATACTCTTGAATGTTCATGCACATGGGCACCAAGAGAGGTACATAAGAATATTTATAGTTGTAGTTGGACGTAGTCCAAATATCCATCAATAGGAGATTGAAAATATACGCTTTGGTCTTTATTGACATAAGAATAATAATGAACAGAAGCCAGTCACATAAGAAACTGTTTATATACATTTTGACCATGTATAAAACTAAGAATATGTACTTAAAAATACAAATATTTTAAAACTCTTAAGACAAATAAGAGAATGGTATATAGTAATTCAGGATTATGCTTGCCTGTGCTACTATTTTAATGGGGAGGAAGGTTTTTTTTTTTTTTTTTTTTTTTTTTTTAATCTGAAAGAGTTTGCTATTGGTTTTTTAATGTTCTATTTTAGGATTGTTTGACATATATTACTTTTATATATCTGAGGAACAGTTTACTGTTACTTGTCTTGACCAAAGCCAACTGTTGACAGTTAAAGCTATTGATGAGCAGAGAGGTAAGGGGCATACAGTGCCATATAATAGCGATGAATTCATGCCACTTTCTACCTAGCCAAGGAACTCAGATAATATGGCGTGCAGTACAAATATGGCTTGACATCTTGGGCCCATCATAGTATACTCATAAGGTAGAATAAAGTGGGGAGGAGCCCTGGAAATAACAAGTTGGATCAAGAACTTAAGTGTGGAAGAGGTATATTACCCACCCTCTAGACATACTACAGAACATTCCAAGACAAAACGTAGCCAGTGGCAAGCAGCACAGTCGACTCTGCTAGGGTCTCAATCCCAACACCAGGATATTATTGTAATTCTCCTCAGTGTCTCTAAGTAACATGGAGGCTTATAATGAGCCACCTGGGAAATTTGGAATACTGCAGTTTGCCTTTTTCATAATGCCCAGTGGCTAAGAATTTTTAAACAGCTTTTGTCAGCCTATTAGGCTAAATAGCAGAAATATGTTTCTAGTTTTCCTGCTATGTATTCAAGCTGAGAGAAATGTAATGCCAGTAAAGGCTAGCTAGCCTTCAGTATTATAAATTATCTTACATAGTTCAATATTTATGTGGTAACTTAACAGACATAAGACATTAGGATTTAGGAAGAGATTTAAGGGAAATGGGAGAGACTCGAAGAAAATATTTAGAGGAGGCAAGATTAATTAAGGTGGTGTTCTCATACCTTTTTGCGGGTGATGGGGAAAGGTTTAATGGGAATTTCTTTGTCCAGACGTAGAGAAGGCTGATATTAAATTTTGTCCATTATGAAAAATAAGGGGGAGAGATGAGGGCTTTTCTACTGTACAAATGTGGTTCTATTACTGGCTATATTGGAATAACTTAATTTAAAAATATTCAGATTCATGAAAATTGCCAGAGTATTATTCATTTAGGATGAAGGTGGGGCTTATAAATTTATGTTAATATTAATAAAAAAACTTCCAAGGTGACTTTGAAGGAAAGTTAATCCTGAAAAATACTCTTCTTGATAGTTCTGCAATCACAAAAATATTCAGTCACCAAGGATGAAGTGAGACTGTGGTGCCTTAATGTCCTGGTATAGAAATGAGATAGCTCCACCTGCAGGAAGCGTAAAAGAGACTCTGTACAGCCTCCGGTCCTTCGAATCAAGATCACAAGAATGGGAGCTATCAGCGTGTGTGAAGGACACTGTTGTTAGTGCCTCTCTCTTTTCTAATAATATTGCTGACTTTAACATAAATACAAAATCTTCAGAGTGCTGGTCAATATTCAAGTTTGGAAGAAAACAAAAACTACAATTAGCGTAGCCAACTGGTATTTTTCAGTGCTTCTATTGATAGATCATATTTCTGAAGACGTGGAAAATTTATCACACATACCCACCTGGTACATTCCAGGTGAGTGGACTGTGTGTGCTCAGAAGTGAGCAGAAAGATGTGTTGCTCTGAATTTTATTGATTTCCCTCTTTGCTTGTATAGTTTTATGATGTTTCATTTTCCCTTTTTCTTGGTTGGGAAATTGTGGCTTCAGTTATTTATTTTCTTCCTTCATTTTACCTTTAAAGTGTATATGTAACGTTGCATCAATTTTCACAACCACAGGTGAAAGGGCTGGTGAATTCTCTGGCCATGGAAAGTTGGTCTAGTGATAGAGTTAATTCTTTTCCTTCTTAAGAAGCTCCCCCTCAAGTTCTCTTCCATTTTCAATTTCTCACATTTTTGGAATGGGTTTATAATTTGCTTTTCCATCTCATCACTTTCTGTTTTTTAGCACTGAGATCTCACTGACAGAGATTATATATGGATAGCTCTGAACTTTTTTCCATTTGTATTCTGTACCAGTCCCTTTGGTCATAAACGATTTCCCTCTACAACTTCTTTATATAACTCATCTACCAATAAGACTAAACAGTTGAATTATAATAGAAATAAGGCTTTTGTTTCTGAAAGCTTGATAGTTGATGAGGATCAACTTTACTAACAAATTTCTTTTTCTTCTGGTCTTTGTTCAGTTTACATTGTGATTTTAATTTAAATGTTATGCCTTTTATATTATAAAGTATCTTTCTCTCAATAATCTCACAGCTTTAGATATGCCAGCCAATTATAAATTGAAGTCACGTTTGAGTTTATGGCCCATGGCATAGAGTTCATCCTCTAATTTTGCTAGTTCTTTTCAATATTTGGTAAATTAATATGCTAGATTAAAGAATGACAGTATATGAGTCATTGCTGGCTTTGAGGCTATAATCAAAGAACATCACGGTACTTGTTAAAAAAAAATGATTTGAGCACATAAATGGAGGCCAAAAGGAGAGATTCTACCTGTCAACCATTAATGGTATGAGTTCTTGTCAAATACACCCATTATTATATAAGTATTCTCAGATTCAGATATTCTCCTAACATTATCAGAAATTTTCCTTTATCACATATTACCTATAGTATCATAATTAGTTTGAACCCTATAATATTCTCATTTTTTGTAGGTCATAAATGGATGGATATTGAAGATTTTATATAATTCAACCTAATAGTCAATATTGTCTATTGATTCACTTTTTTTTTTACTAACATACTATCTTTAAAAAAAAAAAAATCACTTCCACAGAAGGAAAACTTGTTCCACTTGTGATAGACAGAATGTAACATTACAAACAAATGCAGTAAAAACAAAACAACAGGAAAGGGCAATGTCATTAAATTCTGGCTAGATACTGCAGCCTGGTAAATGCTCAGAGCTGTAAGTCTGTACATTCTTTGTTAAAAGGAGAAATTAGCAAGTAGAAATATGCCTTACAACTCATAAAAATCAAACTAAGATTTTCTCTTGAGATAATCAGTAATATAATACATTTTTAAAGGGAATAACTTTTCAGTCTGTGATTAAATATTATTTAATTCTATACACTGGAACCACGTGTTCTACATTTTGGAAAATACCATGTTAGATCATTTATTTTGCCCAGTTTGTGTGTGTGTGTGTGTGTGTGTGTGTGTGTGTGTGTTCAGAGGACACTTCTAAGCATGCAAGAAAATGGCACAGTTATTCATGTGCCAACATCCAAGGCTGAATTAATTTAATAAACTATGTCAGATGAAGCTGATATCTTGCAGAGAGTCCACAACTCACTTAACATCATTTATCATAGCATATGGTTTAATTTAATATATTTTTAAATTTACATTCTGTTTTTCTCTTCTAGTCTCTGTGAATTCAGAATTTTCTTTCCTCTTGGGTCAGTGCTACAAAGTGAATAAATTAGTTACAAGTAGACATCTGAGTCAATGAGTACAACAAAAGATTTGGAAAAGTGATAATATTAAAAAATGTAGTCTCATCCATTTTAATTTAATTTAATACTCAGCTTTTGAACTATAGCTGGTATGTAACACCTTGAAGTGAATGCACTCATTTCTCACTTAACCTTTTATTAACTTCTGGAAATAGGATTACTGGTTTCTGGAGGTACATTTTGGTATGTCAAGGAGAATAAGAAGCCACAGGATTAGGGAAGCATTTTTGTAACAATTGATATTATTATGTAAAGAGCATTTAAAACATCACACACATATACACACGAGGATATTATTTGCAAATAGTGAAAAATGATATGAAGTTAAAAATAAAAGTAAGAATTCATTTAAAAATTTTAAGAATTTTTTTCCCACATGTGAGGGGATATCATATTGTTCTGAACCCATTCTCCTCATTAAAAAATATAAAACTGGACAAAATATGTATGTTAAAAAGGACTTCGAAAGTACTAGAAAGCTTATCAAGGCAGTAAAAATGTTCAGAATCAAGATTCTGAAAACAAGGAAAGACCAGAGAAGTAAATCTGGAATTTGGATCATTTTTCTCCTCAACTGATTGCCAATTATGAATGCTGAAATGTTGGCTGAAGGGATGATAGGGCTGCCTAAAATTCAGCAAATTGTGAAACAGAAACAGAACAATTGTTAGAACTAACCAGATTTCTAAACTTTTCACCATTAATATAATACCTACATAGTAGAAAATGTAAATCTTATTAGGAGGAAGCTAGTGTCATCCAAAATACCTTTTATAAATAATTTTTCTATGTAATATCTGACAATTGAATGTAACCTGAGATATGGAAATGGAAAGACAATAATTCACTGAAATTCAAAAGGATAAAATGGGAAATGGAAATAAATCCATGAGAGATCCACAAATTGAAGTTATTAGTTGCAGACCTAAAAATATCTATGATTACTAGGTGTAAGCAAACAAAGACAAAATAGAAAAACATGTCAGGAAAAAGAAAAGTATAATTAAGAATAAAATGCAAATTATAGAACTGAAAGTAGGATAATTAAAATTAAGACCTCAGCTGAAGAGAAAATTAGTGAACAGAAAGATGAGTCAGAAGGAAATATACAGACTTAACTATGAGGAAACAATGGATGAAAAATAGAGGAAATATGTTAGAGGTAAGTTTGATACAGTAAAAAATTCTACCACACATGTAAATGAAACATCAGAAGGAGTGGTTGAGATTGAAGTAGAAGCTGTATTTGAAGACAGAGTAGCCAAGAATCTTATAAAATAGATTAGAAGAATTACAGGTTTCAAACAAGATGCATATCAAAAAAATAAACAAAAAAGAAACAAACACACACTCATGAACACACACTTAGGTATATCAGTAGTAAAGATGTTAAAAAAAAACAAAGTCAATTCACGATATATTAAAAGAAACCAAAGGGAAAAAAATAACTGCAAATTTAAAATTCAATCAGAAACTGATGCTTAAAAAAAAATTAAGATACTATCAGATAAACAAAAACTGCACAAATTGGCTTGAATTGCAATCATCATCCAGTAAAGAAAATACTAAAAGGCAAGAATAAAGAAAATTATCTTAAGAATAAATAAAAGTGAATAAAATGGCTAAAAAGTGAATAAAATGGCTAAAAGTGAATAAAATAGCTAAAAGTGAATAAAATGGCTAAAAATATTTCTAAATACAAATGTACTTTGACTATTTAAGGAAATAATAAGTATTATTGGCATACATACATAGTATTAAAACATATGACAGCATTCACTCATAAAACAGGAAAGAAAAAATTGGAATTAAAATTAAAATATTTTAAAAGAGTTGTATTTAATTGAAAGTAATAAAACTATTAATTTATATTAGATTGTGTGAAGTTTATGAAGGTAGATAGCCATGTCATAATCTCAAGGAAAACCACTAAAATAATAGCAAAATTATAAATTATATCTACCTATGCCTCTCTCTCTCTCTGTCTCTGTCTCTCTGTTTCTCCCTCTCTCTATCTCTCTATCTCTTTGTCTCTTTGACTGTCTCTCTATGTATATATGTATATACATATACTCATGTATGTACTATATATTATACGTATAAAATCTTCAGTGAATAATACAAATATTTCAAAAAAATGAGAGTGAGAGGAGAGAAAATATATTTGATAACTATTAGTAAAATTACCCATTCTGGGAAGAAAAAACAATGGTATAATCATCGGAAATAGAAACAATTAATATTTATTTAGCACTTAGCATTGTCTGACATTTTGCCAAGAAATATTTCACTAGTGCTATCTCATCTAACTCTTTAAAAATAAATGTTAATAAGAATGTTATCATCTATAGTTTGCAGATGAGAAATCCAGTATTTAAATTAATGGAATGATTTGCTTAGTATAATGCATTCTATGAGCAGCAAGAGTGGTATCAGATCATAAGCGGCATAATTTTAAGTTTTGTGCTCATATATCAGCTATTACTACATATTTAACAATTAGCTAGTAAAATTTAAAATTCACTTCTGATTTTTTAAAATAAAAAATGTATTTAAGATAAAATATAGAAAAAATAAGCATTATAAATAATCTATCCTAAACTAAAACAAACATCATATTAAATGCAAATCGGTAGAGGTAGTCATATCAAAGTCATTTTAGGGAAATTTTGTTAGTCTCCCACACTACCCACATTTCAAAATCGAACATTGTGTTAGGAGTACTTTCCAGTGTACTTCAGCTCAAACATAAAATTTGTTATAAATACCGAACATTTAAGCAAAATATTATTTGTAGACATTATGATTGTATACCTCTAAAACAAAAGGAAATCAACTGAATCATTATTTTAATCAATAAGTGTATTTATAATGTGAACAACTGGAGGTTATAAAAAGGCAAGCTTTTCTCTATACCAATATTAACCAGGCAGAACATATATTGAATACAAAATATCCTATTTAAATAATAACAAAAAGCATGAGCACCTAGAAATATTATAAAAAGAAATATGTATAAATATATTTTTTGAAATAAATATAAAAAGACAGACAGAGACAGAGAGAGAGCCATAGGTAGATATAATTTTTAATTTTGCTATTATTTTAGTGATTTTCCTTGAGATTATGACATGAATGTCTGCCTTAATACAACTTCACACAATCTTATGAGGATATTAACACAATAATTAATGAAGAACATGAAGAAGATTATTAAATAATGAAATATATAATTTTGAATGAACATATTTCAGTACGAATCAATTCCATATTAGATTCATTTTTCTTTTTACTGGAAAAACTATGTGTAAAGTTCACTTGGAAGAGAAAACATTCACAACCAGTTAAAACAAAGTTTGAAAAGGAAGAATAATAAAAAATAATTTCTTATCAGATATTAAAATAGATGATAAAGCTGAAATAATTAGGTATTTCCTATTATAAATAATAGGTTATTATTAAATTCTAATACATTAGAAATGTCAGAAAAAGACAAATGTATATGCTAATTTAATGTATGATAAAAATGAAAATGACAAGGTTGCTAAATAACTGCCTGATTCTTTGAACTAAAATTGATCCCTAACTCACACCAGAACCAATAGCATGAAAATTTTAAATATGAACTATACAACCACAAAAATGTTTTTCTATTTAAAAAGACTGATTTTGGCATTCCAATTCTGACAATAAAGTCAGAAATATTCATTCAAATTCAAATAAAAGGACAAAATTAACTCAAATTGTCTATAAAAATTAAACATCTCTTTTTTAGAAACAATATTTGAGTTGAAGTCAAAATAAAAAGGTATATTTTCTTTTTTGAAACTTTTCTCTATTAAACACAATTAATTACTTGTACTACATTCACAAATTATGAAAACCATATAGATGTTCTAAAAAATTAAATATACCTGCAATGGAGGCCCATAATAATAAAGATGACCTATAACTTTGGATGTGCTTGCCTCAGTATATGGGAGAATGCTGAAATGGCAGAAAGTTGGACTTCTGTTTGTGTTGGAGACTAGATCTAGTCACAGCACTTAAAACTAGTGATATGAAGTTTGGCTTCCTGTTCAAGAATCGAAACTAAAAAATTTGTGTGACTGTAATTTTTGAGCCACCATTTATGTAACTACCACATCCGAAATGGAAGCAGACACTCAAGCAACCTAGACCCTGGTCAAGCTGCCTGCTGTGTCAGGGACTGGATTTACATGTCTCATCACAATTAAACAGAATCCCAGAGACATAGATATGACACCCGATTTTGATGGGGACTATAGGAGCACCAACAAATGAACTTATGGAAGTGCTATAAAAGGAAGGCTAAGTAAAGACAGAAAAGTAATAATAAAATTCTCACATAAGATAAATTTAGAAAGTAAAATTTAAAAGCCTTAAAGAAGTTTGTTTGAAGCTAAGAAAAATTTCAGGAATTAAAATCACTGCCAAAAATAAAAATAAAAAGCAATTTTGAATTGCCTTAAAAATAAGTAGGGTAAGATTCCCCCCAAAATCAAATTAAAATATCTCTAAATAGAAAATTAATGTAATGAAGCTGCCATAAATGAATTATAAAATGGTATACACAAAGATATTAAAATAGAAATATAATCATTGAAATATTTTAAATCTCAGCATTCTGCATCTACTCTTTAAGAGAAATTTAATGAAATGAAATGTGACTGAAATAAAGAGTATTGCAGAATTCTGCCAAAATCCAAATCAGAAAGACAAGATGTTTATAAGTAGTTTTAAAATATAAAGTTCAAAGCAATAAAATTGATTTGTAATAAAAATAAATGTTACTTACCTAAATTACCAGGCTTAGATATATTATTGGTTATTTTTACCAGAAATGTAAGTAAATATCTTATCCTCTTTTAAAAGAAACTATTCCAGAGACAAGGCAAGAGGGAAAATTCTTTATAAGTTAGTATAGCTCACAGATATCAAAACCAGGAAGGACGGTAAATAAAAATATATAGAGAAAGAGACCAATAGAATATAGTTTCAGGAATCCTATATACACCATTAATAAATCACATCCAGCAATGTATACAACTTATTAAACAAGTTGTTCATTGAAGTCAACTTCTTTCACTTGATGGTGTCTCTAAGAAGAAGATAACAAATATACTAATGTCTATTAAAGTCAGGGATATGACAAAAATGTCTTTTCTGATCATCACTATTAAACACTATACCGAGCTCCCAGGCAATGCAATTAGGAAAGAAAAACAAATAGTACAATGGTTGCAATGAAGGGACAGGACATATCACATATGTTACACAAGATGGGATTACAAACATAGAAAAATCTAAGAGATTCTTCAAACTCATAATTGTTTTTAGTCATTTTTGTTTTTTACATTTGTTGGTATACAATCATATGATATACAAATTGTGGTGGTTTTACTTTGTATTTTGCAATTTCTATACTTCTATTTTTCTATACCTCTATTTGTGTAATAGAGTTAGCTAAAATCTAAAGAACAATGCTAAGCAATAGCCTCATAAGGGAACAACCATGTCTTCTGTCTGGTGTCAATGTAAGTTCATCTCATACTTCTTAAATACGATGCTGCATTTCAGGTTGAAGGTGATTAAGTTTTTATAATATTATGGTTACCTACCTTGTCATTACTAAATCCAGTGGCTTTTCCTTAGTTTTCTTTATTAGTCTCAATTTCTCCAAAATATTTGAAATGTTTTACCACCTACTTTTTGTGTATTTATTGGGGTCATCAAGGACCCAAAATCACAGCCCATTTCCCCATCCTGATTTTTAAAAATAAAAAATCAGAAAGAACTAGCAGGTTGATATCAAAATATTACCTTTATTATTGATAAAGGGTAAGTGTGAGAGTCAAATGGTCCTTTTCACTGAGCTCCAGAAATCAAACACTCAGCCTCACAGCCACAGACCACCCTGAACAGGGGCAGGCCATCTATTACCTAGATGAGACATATGGCATGGGGAACTAAAGAAGAGCTTATGCAGGCACAGTACCAAGAAAATTGAAGAGTTAAGCCCCAAAATGTATTTTTAACTTCAAAACATACAAATCAAGCAAGGCATTTGTCCACCTAGGAGATTTGAGTAAGGGTAGAAGGAGACTGTGAACAGTCAGGGAAAACCACTTAGCAGCTTAAACAACATGCATTTATTATTATCTTAGGCTGCTGGCGGCCAGAAGTCCGAAATGACTATCCTGGGGCTAAAATCAAGGCATCTGTAGGGCTACATTCCTTTTAGAGGGTTGAGGAAACAATACGTTTCTCCCTTCTGGAAGCTACCTGCATTCCTTGACTCATCTCCTGGCCAGCAATTGCATTACTCCACCCTTTGCTTCCATCATCACATCCCCTTTTCTGACTCTGACACTGGCTCTCCTGCCTCCCTCCTTCACTTAGAAAGACCCTTGTAATTACATTGGGCTCTCCTCAATAATTCAGGGCAATCTTCACTTCCTCTTCTATTTCTTATTCCAATTTTTTGGCCAGTCACATTATTCAATAGCGCATATCATAAATTCATCGGTCAGATTAGATGACAACAATTAAGATATGCCAATAGTAAAATACACAAGGAGGATACAATAGTACACCACCAAAACCAGAATTGTCTTGATTTTAATTTAAACTCCAACTCCTTAATAAATTTATGAAGAAAAATAAAGCTACAAGTGTAACAACTCTTTGCAAGTTAAAGTCAAAGACCAAAAGTAATAAAGTCAAAAATGTAATTTTTTTATGTGTTTAAAGTTTAAAGAATTTTGTTTTCCACAGTTTCATATTCGGTATGGTCTCAGTCAGAGATATTTTCAACTGCCAGTGGCACCGAGGTTTCAGCAGCAACTGTAACCTGGACTGTCTTTCAAAAAGATCTGTGTACTTTCTTCAGTGTCTCAGAATACGTGTTAACTTATTTCCAAGACTCTGATGTTTCTAACCTTTTAAAGATTACAGAGAATTAATGGGACACATGAGATCTTCACAGCACTGGCCCCATAACCATCATTGGAGAATGAGCCAACTGTCTTCCTCAAGGGCAGTTATCCCAGGCATAAAATACGTTCCAAGAACCCCAACCTGCTGCCAGAGACTGTAGCAGAGTCACTGGCTTTGGGGTAAAGACAGTAGATAGAGAAATTCTGGGTGTTAACATCACAGAATTACTGAATACTGGTTAGTCATCTTTTTTTTTTTTTCCTAGAATGTACAATCTGTAAACTTAAACTCAGATATGAGAAATTTCTGAGCAAAACGTTAATTTTAGTTTTGCCAATTTGCCGTATCTGTGATGAGAGTAGACATCCATGCTTACATAGTGCACCCTCTCTCAGAGAATGTTGTTTCCTGTTTTGTTTTTCTCTCAAAATCCATTCACTTGCAATGTTGATGGACTCAGTCTAGGGCTTATCTAAGGTGTCTGTTTTTTTTTTTGTTGGTTTTTTTTTCATTCAGCCTATTCAAAATCTTTTTCCATTTCTTATTTTTATTGTCCTCATGGACCTTTCCAGGGACAACCTGACCACATTCTCCCATAAGCAGACATTTTCCATCCTGTCTTCATCAATTCTTGCTAAGAAATTATTTAGGTATAAAACTCCTGCATCTTAGGGGAGTTTTCTCCTTAAGTTTAGAACCAATATAAGACCCTGTGGTGTGCTATAACTCTGGAGTTTATCAACAAGGAACATCTTCCTCTTTGATTCTTTCTTCTCGCTGACTGTCCAAGGGTATTCCTTTCACCATTTTATCTTTTTGCTACAAATACACCTCTATGGTTTCAACCCCAAATCTTTTGCAAATTTATCTTTTTTATGCTCAGAGCTCCCATTTATGCTCCAATAAGTGTAATTTTAATTTTATAGTGAACATATACCCTTTGGATTCTTATCATCATCTTAAATTCAACGTGTCCAGAACAAATTAATCATTGCTCCCCTACTTACCAGCCCAAATTGTTTCCATACCATCTTCAAACGATGATGCTATACTTATATACTTTCGTCAACCAGTGTTTAATTTTCCACATCATTTTTGACTATTCTTGATCTATGTAAAGCCTTTTCATCACTTTAAGCCTTTTTCAGCTTATATATCTCATTGTTTTAAGCTGTTTTTAGCTTATATATCTTCATAAAGCCTTTTCTTGCAATTAACATGTGTATATGTGTGTGTTTTATATATGTGTGTATGTGTGTGTATATATATGCCTGTATGTATATATGTGTTATGTGTGTGTGTGTGTGTGTGTGTGTGTGTGTGTGTGTGTGTGTAGAGAGAGAGAGATTCTGAATCAACTCTTAAATCTTTTTCTCATTCCGTCTTCGAATATTCAGGTTCTTATCAACCATTACATCTTTTTCTTCCTTATAGATACATTGTCCCTCATGCTTGTGAAAGCTAACAGTTATAGCTATGTGGTTGTACCTGCATCCTCTTACCTTTACTAGGCCTTTAGTTCATTGGGTATCTCCTCTATTTCACAGATTGTATTTTTTTTTTATTAAATCTGAAAATATATTTAGTCCCAAACTTGATCCTTCCTGTCTTAGATAATGATATCACCATTGACCAAATTCCTCCAACCACAAGCCAAGAAATTATCCTTGAAGGCCTTCACTTTTACCACTCTATCTGAATACTTGTGAGGACCTACCCTCTAAGTAACTCTCCAATATACTTCTCTTTACTATCACTGCCCTAGTTTATCTCTTCTTACTCAAATGAATTCTTTCAACTTACACAGCTGGTAGTCCTGACCTCAGACACTCCTCTGTACTTCAATTAATTCTTCACACTACTGACAGATTTATTACTCCAAAATAAAACTGTGATCATGTTGCATTACTTCCTTGCTTAAAATATTTCAGTGGCTCCCTAGCTTACTGGATGAAGCCCAAATTCCTTGGGGTGACATGCAGGTAACTTGAAGATCTGACACTAACCCCCAGTCATGCCCCTTCCTCCCATACTCCAATCAATCAAATAAACTATTTCTCAATAAGAATATTTTTCTCTCCCCTACTTTCTATGCATATTGTTGTCTCCACATATAAGTGTTGCCTCAGTCTGAACCACCATTTTTTCCCTTCTTAGCCAAATACTTCAAAATAAGAAATAAATAAATGAATGAATAAATAAATAAATAAATAAATAAATAAATAAATAAATAAATAATTTTTTGGCCTTATTTTGCATCCTAAGAAATAGAAGGCATTTCATCGTCCGGGTTCCTATTTTTTTAGTGTTCTTACTTTTTACATCGAAACATAATTATTGTATGCATGATTTTTTGTACTTCCCACATCAAGAATAAAATTTTAATGTCTATTAATGTTCTATAAGGCTGGGATCTCGCCTTTGGCTACTTTCCTGACCTCATTTCCTCCAGCTTCTCTGCTCTGGCACCATTGGCCTCTTTCCTATTTCCATGCCATCCTCAAACTCGCTCTTTTGTGCTTGCTGCTTCTCTGCCTCTGGTCCTCCTCCCACATATCTGCATGGCTGGTATCCTCCTTCCATACAGGTTTCTGCTCCTGCTTGGCTTCTCTCTGGAGGTTATTTTTTCCTGAGTATGAAGTTTAGAATGACCTGTGCCTCATATTGCCCAGGCATCTTGAATTACAACCACTATAATAATACATTCTCAGCCTGCCTTCTAAATTATAATCCTTTGACTTGTCCGTAAGGGTATATGTGCAACTTGTTGATCATGTTGTAAGCATTCTGGCACTGGCAAAGTATGGCTGGCATTGGTGTTTTCTTTTGAAAATAATGCTAGAGCCAAGTTTTCATTTGAAGGTCAAGATTAGCTATGGATTAACTTAAACTCAAAAAAGCCTTTTGGAATATTTGAGTACTGTTAATAACGTTAGCATGTAATGTAGTGGAATGTTTATCTGGACTTATTGCATAAACTAACATACTACAAGGCAATTCAGAACCTATGAACATTATTTTTAAAACAAATTCCACAATATGGGTAGTACCTTTTTATGCTACACAATTTATAATAGGATATGCACAACTAAGTTGAGTTTTGCAATAGACAATAGATTAGCATTATTGTGTTCTTATAGATTTTATATAAAAATGAAATTTACCATTGAAAGTAGCTTATAGTTTAGATTATCGAATGTCTGCCTTGGCCCCAAGAAAGCTAGCAGATCCTCACTGTGAGGCTGAATGTTGGCTTTTACTGACCAGCACCCTAAGTGTGTAACCAGGGGCCATCCTGACATCTGTTTAGAACAGACAGGTGTTGTCATTACAAATTTTCATCAGTGTGCTCCCTCACAGTTAAAAAAAATAACTCCCAGTCCAAGCTCATAAAAACAAGCAAGAACAGGCAGAAAAACTGAGTCTCTAGCACATTTTGAAGAAGAGTTCTCAAGACCAGAGAAGGAAAGAAGGACACAGAATGGGTAGGTAGATCATGTGGCATTGGTGGGGTGCAGGAGAAGTATTGTGATGAAGTCTTAAGCTACATAAAAGGCCTGTTGTACCGTTTATCCATGTGGAATTTTATAACTTTATAAAATCCAATTCAGTTGTTTCATTGCAAGCAGGAGGATGTTGTATAAAAAAAAGCTGGAGAAACAGCATGCAACTCATAAAAAAATACGCAGTTTGAATTTACACATGCATCCATCATGGGGTAGGGTGCACCGAGAGACAGAGCAAGATGGTTAATGGGAGTGGGAGGTGATGCTTCTTTGTCCAGAGCAAAAGCTTTTCAGTCATAGCCAAGTATTACAGAAGAGAATGAATCTTCAGGACAATGAAAATCGCAGTTGATATTGCACTTCAAAAAACAGATAAACAGGCTGGCTGTAGTCTCACTGTTGATGAGAAAAGAAAAGTCTTTATGTAGGAAAAGGTCTTTTTATTCAGGCGACATTTAGTTTTTTCCCACATCTTGCTTCCTTGGCTGTGCCTTGAGAGTAACAGGTGGTCAAAGTTTTTATGCCAAGTTCATTCTTGACCATAGAGCTTTCTCTAGCGGGTTTTGTGATCCCAGGCCTGGGAAGCAGGAAAAGGTAGAGTTATCAACTGATCACTGACATAAAAATTAACATCAGCATGTAAATCTCAGGGCCTTCCCTTGGAGGTTGGCTTTGACCCCAAACCACTCCTATCTTCTGATAATGGATTGTGATATTTATGTTCCAGTTTCATTGATTAAAGCTGCCAGCAAGGTTCATCTTACTTAGATTTTATCCATGTGACAAAGAGAAGGTCAGATGGACTTGGCACCATGTGACTTACTTGGGTCCTTGACCCTGCCTAAGTATGGTGCCTTCTGTCAGTTCAGTATTTTTTTGCTCTTGAGTTTATATCCAGGTCTCAATCCTGCAGCTGCATTTGGGGTGGGGGGGGGTGTGGAATCTTCCTTAATATAGCTTCTGTCAAGTCAAACTCAGTTGAATGCTCTTATCAGAGGCCAGTACAGGACAAATCAAACCATTTACTCACACAGCCCTCCTTTTTCAGAAAGACTGCTATAAACATACTTCCAAAAGATGGACTAATTACACAGTTTAAGATTGTAGTTTGGTAATTTTCAGGGAACTCTAAAAGCTACAGAAAATCCAAACAGTTTTGTAAGTCTTGAGAATGCACATTTACACCAGCGTAAATGAGGGCTTCTCTCCCATTAGGGAACTGGAGTCTGTTACATTATCCCCATTGACTCTCCTAATGTCCCTGGCTCAGCACCATATGCAACAGATGCAAAGGGTCACCAGTGAAGGGCAAAATATTTTTGAAAATAATAGAGCTATGTTATCTACATAACCAGTTTTCCTACTCCACGCTTTGAGTGCTATTGCCTTGTTTACATACAATGATTTTTTAAAATTTGGTGGAGTTGATTTTGTTAAATATGGTAGAAAGAAGAGAGAGAGAGAGAGAGAGAGAGAGAGAGAGAGAGAGAGAGAGAGAGAGAGAAAAGCAAGATCTCTTTGGTTTTTCTCCAAGTATTAACCAAGCACCCACTACCCAGAGCCTGCTTCGAATGGGCTTTGTCATCCTAAAGTGTCGTGTTTGTTTTACCTCTTCTTAAACCTAAGTGATTTGTTAAGGTAATCAAACTTCAATAATATATAACAGGCAGGAAAAATATTACTAAAAAATAAAAATGGCTGCAGCTGTTTTCTGCATTATAGGAGAACAGTGGAAGTAATCTCTGGAATAGATGCTCTTTTCTTTAGGAAAACTTACTGATGAGATTTTTTAGTTATGCAAAATTAAGCCCCCAAGACTAGTCTAGAGTGGAGATGGAGACAGAAGAGCAAAATTACTCTGCATTATTAAAGGTTGAGAATTTTACTTTTGTACCCTGCTGGTTTTGGAGGTGGGACAGTAATGGTGTATTTTATAACTAGGAAATGATAGAAATAAAGACACACTATGTATAAACACTCATATACAGACACACATAGACATCAGAAAATAATGGACATATGGATTCTGAGCAGAAAGATTTGTGAGAAATTTCTTGGGATAGAGATGGCTGAAAAATTTAACAGTTATGCATAATATCAACCTTAGGCTATTTCCCATTCTGCTATAATAAATCCCACCCCCCTCCCAGTGCCTCTGTAGAAGGAAGGGAGTGTGGCTGTGTCTATACATGGAGCCAGGTCATATCCACAAAATTTAGGAGATGCAGAAATAAACAGGAATTCTAAAAGCAAAGACAGGCAAGGATATCTAGAAGTAAGAAGAAGGTAGAAAAAGTCAGAACGATAAATGTGCACGAATTCTCAGGAAATAGAGAAGGGGGCAGGCTTTCTCACAGTGGAGATGGGGTCACATTATTTTATCTGGATATGAAAAGATAGTATAGCTATAGTAGGTTGCTTTCCTGTCACAAATGGAACAGCTCAAAGCATTTTTTGGTGTCCCTACACCTGAGCTCCACCATTTGAGCTAGCATCTTCTTTTCTTTTCCTACTGTTTCCAAACGCTATCTAACAATTCTATTTTCTGCCTTTGGTTGAGCCATTTTCCTCTAGCTGAAAAGTCCTCAGCTTCCATCCTCTCCATATTCACATTCTACCCATTAAAAGGCTCAATTAAAATGCCACCTTTTACTTATGAAGTTGATATTGACTCTTAGAGCTTACTTTTAGATCACTCATTTCCGAAGTCCTGTAGAACTCATGTCAGGAAGTCATAATAAAATAATGTGGTAGTAATCTTCTATTTTCTGTTCCACCTACATTCATTTTGTTTTCCCCAAACAATAATAGAAATTCTTAGGATAAGAATGTGTCCTATATTTCTCAACTCCACCTAGTTTATACCTAGAAATCTACTAACTTCTCAATTAGCATTTGGTTAATAAGCATGGAGTCACATCAGCCTTCAAAATAAACATTTTTTTTTCCAAAAAAGCCCACTAGCGGGGAGCAATACTGATGCATCAGTGGATCCAGTCAATTACTGTATCCTCATCTAATATCGCTTAGGTGGGCCACTGTATGGTAAACTAAATTCTCAGAATAAAAAAATTATAAGATCTGATTTTTTTCCTTTCTTTATTGAGGTGTCCAATCCAGTATAATACTTTCACCTCTTTGTACTTAATAAAATATTGTTTCCAATATAACTTAAGAAAAGCCAAAATAAAGTAAAACTGAACATTTTTCTTTAGTAAGAAAGTGATTCAACTTGAATAACTTATGGAAACTTTTAATAATTATTTAAATGTTGAGAGTACAATTAGCTTAATGAGAGACTAATAGTCAAATATCAGATCAACTTGAGTACTGCAAGTCAAGGCATTATAGTACAATCACAGACACAAACTAAGTGTATATTTTAAGCAATTCTATTTGCTATATGAGCCAAAGGTACAAGAAAACCTATAAAATTCATTTCATGTCTCCATTTTTATTGCTGGTTCTCTTTTTATGCTTTCCACTCATTGCACTTTTTTCCCTCTTGCATTTTTTCTCTTTTGCTCCAAGTTTTTTTTTTTTTTTTTTCCTGCACATTGTTCTGCATCTGATGCTCTGGTGGCTTCTCACAGCGTTTTTCATTTATGAGCTGTCATTGGCTACCATCATCAGCAAAAAAGCTGTATCAACTGAGCACACTAAGAAGTAAAACGAAACTGCCATTTATGTGAGGGCTAGATTCTAAGGTCAGAGCACAAAGAAGAAAATCGCATATTATATAATCACTCATGAAGCAGTCTTGGGTAGGTGCAAGGTGAAAGATCTTTAACTAAGTTGAGCAAAGTCAGTGTCAGTTTTTCCTCCAACATTAGAATGATTTACTCTTTACTCGGTTGAACCACAGATAAAGGAGTGGCTTCTTTATGAGGCCATGTTGATCCCAAAATTAGATTCTTTAAACAAATATAATAGGATGAGATGCTCAGATTCTGACAGACATGCAGGAACCAAGACCCTGGCAGGAGGTGTATTCTGGACTCTGAGTTTAGGCTTGTTCTGAGGTATTTGCACATTAAGTGGCTGTATAGCTTGAATATTCAGTGTCAGTTAAATGAATATTTCTCTTCTTCTCTATTTCTTTTCCTCCTCTTTTCTCCCCTCTCTCCCATCTAAATGAATATGATAATATTCATAGTGTTGAATACATGTATGATGTGATTCTATGCTTGTGTCTGGATGGAGGTCCCTACTGCCCTGGAAAGGAAGTCATATCTTTAAAATGCTCTTGATCATTCACTTGGAAGTAATTAAGGTCACATACAAGGCTTTTGCACATCAAATGTGGCAACTTACAGGGTCTGATAGATGGTTTTTTTGGTCTTAAACCATCACTATTTCTTATGTTTGAATCATGTTAAATTGTTAACATTTTGACATCATTAAAATAGTGTGCTTTTTTTTGCCTTGATATTGCTCTGCCTTCTAGTCTGTTTTTTTTTTCCTGTGTCCTTCAGTCAAGAAGCAATGAACTAAGATGTAGGTGAACCTTGTCATGACACCACTGATGGAAGTCACATGGCTTCATCTTTCCTCTTAACCCTTTTTGAAAAATTTAGTTTATTTTTATAATAGCTTTATTGAAACATCATTCATATACCATATAATTCACCCATTTAAAATGTACAACTCACTAATTTTAGTATATTGTTGTGAAACCATCACTGTAATCAATTTTAAAATATTTTCATCACCCCCAAAAGAAATTCCATCCCCTTTAGCTATTACACCCAAAATTTCCCCACTCTTATACCTCCCCAGCCTTAGGCAACCACTAATCTAGAGTCTATCTCTATAGATTTGCCTATGCTGGACATTTAATAGAAATGGAATGTGAGCAAGGGGGATGAGAAGTATGGTATTGAGAGTTTGGCAGCATTTAACATAAGGCAGAGAAAACATGCAGATCTGTGTACTTCACACCGGTTTAGATGACTCAGTGAATTGGTTTTCAGAAATAAAAACCATGTCTCAGCACTTAACTGTTATATATCATGGGCACGAATGCAACCTGTCTTGGAGTGGGCACTGAAAACAAACCAGGAAGCTCCTAAAATACATACTTTGGTTGTAGATCAACATTAGGTATATATCAATATTTTCTCAATGACAGTAATAAATTTACTGACACATAAAGATACATCAGGCAATTCTTTTCACTTGTCATCTACTTTGCAGATTTTGGGAAAATTGTATGACCTTTATTTAATTCACTTTTTTTAAGTGATGGCTTTACTATTTAAGTTCATTGAAAAAAAAATGGGTTACTCAATGGAAAAATGGTTTTCCCCAGGTGTAAAAATAAAATTTATGAAAATATTTTGCTTTGCCAATAATTTTTACAGCTGTATCTTAAGAAAATTTTATTTATTTTAAAATACAACATAATAACTGTAATTGATTTACTTAAGGTCTTATTTGTTTATTCATTTGTACATGTTACTATGATTTTATAGGTTTAGCTATAATGACAGCAGTATAAGATATAATCACTGACCTGAGGAGTAAACAATATATGTACTTTATACCTAGCATATCTCAATTTATATCTATAGTAATTGGAAACTCTCAAAGCCCAGATGGCTATTAGAAGGGATAGAAAGGAGGTGTTCTTCATAAGTAATCTTTTAATCATGGCAATAGCACCGTTTGCTAAGTGCCTATTATAGGACACGGGATAATATATTATCACATTAATATTTACAACATCCTTGTGAGGTTAAGGGAGTTACCCTGTACTTTCTACTGAAGCTCCATTTATCAGGAAAGCAGTTTCAGCTTGTTCAGCCTGTTGGTGGCAAATCCAATCATCACAATTGGTTTGAATTTCTTTCTATATTTCCTTCTGCCTCTCGAGTTGGAGTTAACTCTTCAATCTCTCAAATCTGAAACAATAATACAAATATTCACCATGTCAGGCATGACTTGATGCTAATTTAGACTGTGTTTCCAGCACAGATTGATATGAGCTGTTGACTGCAAAGAGTTATCTGGTCAATGTCCAAGTTGATTGGTTATTGCTCACTCACAACCAAAATTGGCAATATTATTAGCCAGGAAGATAGTAGCATCGATAATCTCTCCTATTCTCAGATCAACAGAAAAATGTAGTGTGCTTCTTTTCACTAAAATTGTAAAAAATACTGATCTGACTGCTCTGTATAATGGGTCTAAAATGACCTTTAGGTGCATTTTTTTTCTTTTTGAATTTGTTTACTTAATTTATGACAGCTTTTATTTTCCTTTGGTTTAGTAGAAGGAGACTATTTCACAGGGAAATGAAACATTTATACTGTCTAAACATCAGGCGGTAAGTGTTTACTGATTATCCACTATGGGAGATTTTATAGAGAATTCAAAAGAAGCATGCAAAAATTAGTCTAACTCTTAAAGAAGCTTAAAATAAGCTGAAGAGGCATATATATTTTTGAAATGAATAACACTGAAATGTTGTGTGAATTAGTGAAAAATGACTGGTACAGAAAATGAGGGCAGCCTCAAATCTCGTGCAATTTTAAATTAAGAAACATAGTTAAAATAGGTTTTACTCCATAATATAAGAAGTAATTAGTGTCAGGGAGGTGTTTATAAAAGGTTCAGGCATTGTAATATTAAATATGCAATCTCTGGAATTAAACTGGATTTGATTCAGCCACTTATCTGCCATTTATCAGCTGTGTGATTTTAGAAAATCATTTAACCTCTCTGTGCTTCACTTCCTCCTCTGTAAATCAGGGGTACAACAGTGATAGCTTATGCTATTTTTGTGATGTGAACCATGCTCATTTTTGCTAAACTGTTCTAAGGCTAAATATGCTATGAGTCATTGATTCAGGCAGTTATCAGTTAAATACTTAGCAGGATCCATTAGATGTTCATACTCTGACTAAATTCTATTCATATGTATTTACTGTAAGAAGGAAGACTAAGGAGTAGGGACAATTAACATTAGTTGAGACAACACTGGGTAAAGTCCACAGCATATTCTAAAAATTTAATCTCGTTGAAAATCCTGTGATCTAGTCTCAGGTAGCCAAGAGAGGTCAAGTAATTTTCTAGTGAGTAAGGAATAAAGTTAACTTTCACCTCATATCTTTGGAGCACAAGGCTTCTCACGTCAACAGTGGTCATGCCATAGTAGAAATACATTTCTAGCTACATGAATAAGTTTATAAAATACAATCTACTATAATTTTTAAAAATTGGAACCAATTTAAATGGCCATCATCAAAGAACTAGTTTATTTAAATATAATAAATGAACATTTTAAGTGACGTTATTAAAATTATAATTATAATAATTATCAAAAGTTTTATAAAGATATAAAATAATATATAAATTATATAGTAAAATTACATAAAATATAAACATGGATCATATATACTAACACAAAGTTAAAGGTATACATTATGTATGATTTAAATTTAGTTTAGCCTGCATTACTTTTTACAGAAAACTTCTGAAGATAGAAATTATAAGGTAGCTTATTAAACACACATTATTGAACATCATTCATCTGTTTATAATTTACTTTAAAACTACAGAAAGTAACTAATTTTTTGTTAGCCAGTGAAGTTAGTTTTGTATATCTAGTGATAATAAGACCAATTCATTTTTCTGAAGGAACTTATAGTCTATTGAGTTCAGTAAAGGCATTTATACTTTCAAAATATATTTTTTTTCTTTCCTCCAAATTGCAATCTAGGTGGTTCAAGCATATAAGTATAAAAGAAAAGGAAATACAAGCAATAGAAGACTTATTATATAAACCTGAAGTATGTAATACAGTTTAAAAGAAAAAATCTTAACACCGTAAAAAAATTACTAAAAACTTCAACTATATGAATGTTATTTTTGCATGGCAAAAATGGAAATAAGTGTAGACTAAATAAAACAGGACTGAGGAATAATATCTGAAACACATAGGGGTAATTAGTTTATTATATAAGATTGGACAAATGTTAAGAAATTATCAGAGAACTGAAATACAAGACCAAATAAATAACATAATATAGCATAGAAAGATAAAGATATATGTTTTAAAAAATTACCTCGATTTAGAATTTTAGGAGCAAAATATCGAGAAAATGGGGCAAAGGTTCTAATCAAAAAGATAATATCTAAAAATTTTTTTGAATTGAAGAAAATCAGCAATCCTCAGTTTCAGGAGAAAAATTTTCAATCAAGATAAATAAAAAGCAATTCATGTATAGTCATTTTTTTCCCAAACTACAGTACTGCAAAGAGAAAACAAAGATCTTTAAAACATACAAAGAAAAAACACAGAACACCAACAACAAATAGATAATTAGACAGTCATCTGATGTTGCAAGGTCTATCACAGAAATCAGAACATAATGAAATAATGACCTGAAAGTTATAGGAAGGGAAAAAATAACAATTAACCTAGCTTTAGTGTCATTACAATCACCTTTTTAAAAATGGCAGCCAAAAAAAAAAAAAGACATTTTCAGAAATGCAAACAAAAACTTAGAGGATGAATTACTGCTTAAGAATAAAGAACATAGGTTGGGAAAAAAGCTAATGTATTTTAGAAGAAAATTCAGATATTCAAGAGGATCATAAAAAAAATCAAGAAGAAAATATGAGTTAATTAAACAAACACTTGTTAAAAAGAATAAGAATAAACCCTAATGAGTGTGGGTTAAAAAATAAATCTAAATAATATAAAACCTAGCCAAAAACATATGTTAGAAAGCAGTGATTAGAGGTGACACACTGAGTCTTTTAAAATTATTTGTGTTGTTAAAAATTTCAAATGCTGGACATTAAAAAGTATATACTCTATAACTTTAAAGGGGAAAACAATCTTGGGGGAAATATTCCACCAAAAATCAATCAATAAAAGAAAAAAATTGGGGTAAAGAGTAAATTTAAAAATAGGTCATAATAAATCAAAATACAAAATAATATCAGAATTAAAACAAAATACGTGAGGTATCACAATCAAGGTGCATGAACTAATTAATTGGTAAGCTAAGATTTTTCCTACTACGTTAAAAAAAAGACTTCTGTTATGTTCTATTAAAATAAACACAATAAAAGTTTCACAAAGATTCAACACAATTATAAGTAAATGATGAAAAAAATTATAAACCTAAATCTAATCATACACTATATAGCTATATTAATATAAGGCAAAATAATTTTAAGAAGCTCTACTAGACATAAGTAGAAACACTACAGAACAGTTTTCACTTATGAAAAAGATACAATAATTCTAAATTTATAATTCATGGTACTGTATCTTAAAATTTTTTAAAAATTACAAAGAGAGAGAGAGAGAGAGAGAGAGAGAGAGAGAGAGAGAGAGAGAACGAACACAATTCAGCTAAAAAGCAAGGTCCAAGAAATTTTTAAAAATCAGATTTATTTGACACTTTTTTTTATCAAATACAATTAAGCTAGAAATTAAAACCAAAGACACAACACAAAGCTTTGCTATTGTTAGAAAATTTTAAGTATATTTTTTAAAGTATATTTTTGAAAAAATTAGATTCAAAAGAGGAATCATAATGGAAACTAAAATACAAACAATAATAAAAATACTGTGCACCAAATTTTGTTGAAAGCAGCTAAATTCACAGTAATTGAGGACAATATATAGTTTTTAGATACTTATATTAGAAAAGAAGAAAAAGTGAAAATTAACACATTAAACATGTATCTTAATTAGAAAAATAGGAACAGAATAAATTCAATAGATGATAGATGATAGATAGATAGATATAGATAATAAAGATTTTGGCAGAAATTATGAAATAGAAAAAAAGATACATTAATATAGAGGTTTTAAAACCATAAAAGATAGTTTATCGAAAAAGGTTAGTAAACATATACATATATAATGACAATATGACTCAGGATGTATTTGAGACTGAAAAGATTACCAAAAATATCATCATCTAAAAAGTGGAAAAATGGATAACTAAAACTTCTGCAGAAGAAACAAAAAATACTTCAAACTTCAAACATCTTTTTATAAAGAAAACAATAAGACCAAATGCTTTTCTCTGTGAGTTCTATCAAAAATTCAAGAACCAGATAATCTAACCTTGTACAAAGTATTTCAGGAAATAAAAATAATGGGAAAAAATATCCAATTGAAAACATATGAGACTTCTGTAAATCTGATGCTACATCTAGAAAAAGACAGCATTAGAAAAAAAATTACAGACCACTCTTACTTTGAATATAAAAGGAAAAATGCTAAACAACATGTAAGCAACCCCCAATCCAGCAATGTATAAGATTCTACATTATAACTACTCTGCTTGTAAGAATGTAAATTTGATTCAACATTAGAAAATCTACAATGTAATTATCCACATTAGTAGAGAATAATCACATAATCATTTCAACAGAAGCTTATATAAGTTTTTAATAGAATTCAAGAACAATTTTATACCTACGTAAATAGTTTCTAGCAAACTAGGAAAAAAAATAAATAAACCTCCTTAACTGGATAAATGAAATTGAAGAATATTCCAACGTTATGAGAATAAATAAAATTTGGCAGGGTTTTCTGATAAAATATCAATATATAAAAATCAACTATTTCAGTACCATTGTAACAGTACCATTTTCCAGCTATAATATTAATACACAGATATAATATCAATACGAATACTCAATTCAATACCTAAAATTTGATTTTTTTTTTGTATATATCAGTATTATATTCAATAGAAACAAATACACACATAAGAAGGTACTGAGTAGCAAAATAAAATGTGTATAAGATTTTAAATGAGAAAACTGTAAAAGTTTGCAAAAAATATAGGAAATGAAATATAAAAATAATGGACATAAATTTCATGTTTATAAGTAAAAACATTCACTGCCTTACAGGCGACTTCTTTCTAAATGATCCAGAGATTAACAGATTATTCTAAAAATTATCTAACAGAATTATTGAAAAACACTATCATTTATACTATTTATACAATAGTATAAGTGATAGATTAAAGGGCCAAAAACAGCCAAGAGTTTTCTAAAGAAGATGCAGAGGAGGACTCATGCTGTCCCAGATATAAAAATTTTCCATCAATCTTTAAAATTTAAGATAATACTTTATGGGCCTAGGATAGACAGAGAGGTCAGAACCACATCCACTCATATGTAAAAACCTAACACATGACAGTACATCCATTACTTATCAGTAGTGAAAGATGGGCTAATTATTTTGAAATGATGTATGGGATGTTTATTTAAAAAGATAGGATCTTTATCTGATATGATATACAAAACAGAATTCCAGATAGATCAAGGATTTAAATGTGAGTCCAACTTAAAGAAAAGTTAGAATGTGGTCCTCGTGATTTTAGACTTAAAAAGTTTCTTAAACAAGATAAAAAAGCTAAAACTATAACAGAAAAGCTAGATTAAAATTGATCTATTTTCCTAAAGACACCATATAAGGACTGAAAACAGAAGGCCCAAACTAGAAAATGGTATCTGCAATACATAAAATCAGAAAAGGGTTAGTATATGAAATTGGTAAACAACTTCTTTACATCAGTAAGAAAAAGACAAATAATCCAGTAAAAATGGGCAAAACATGTAAACAAACATTTAAGAATAAAGAGAACGCAATGGGCTCAAAAACATATGAAAATATTCTCAACTTCAGTAGGACTCAGAGAACAGCTAATTAAAATGATTACTTTATAACACTGCAACATCTGAAAATATCAAGTACTTACAAGCAAATAGAGCCTTCACTAAAAGTGGGGGGCCAAACCAAAAAAATGACTTTGGAGAACAATTTGGCATGTTTAGTAAGTCTGAGCATATCTGATGACCCAGCAGTTCTATTTTCAGTGATTATAGCCCTGAGAAATTTTTCATAGGATAACTAGAAGAGATGTAGAAGAATGTCTGTGACAGCATTGCATTTAATAGCAGAAATTGTTCATCAGTAATGGAACACATAAACAGATTTGGGGCTATTCATTCAGTGAAATACAACATTGAAAATGAACTAATTTTGCATACAATAATATAGATGAATTTCAAAATCTATGTTGTGTGAAACCAATCGTCATAGAATATATAGCATATCATTCCATTTACTTAATGTTCAAAAGCAGCCAAAACCAATCAATACTATTTTAAGGATATATACACATATGATAAAAATGTTAAGAAAAAGTTATAGAATTATTAGCACAAAAAATTCAGTTACCTCTGATGGTGATAGAATATATTAGTGGAAAGATGTTTAGGACTTTTCCAGGTATTTCTTAAGTGTGGTGGTAGGTACAGGGGTATTTTTTTTCTTTTTGTTAATGTTTTCTAACACACACATATATACCTTCTTTTATATGTAAAATAAATTTCCCAATTATAAGTGAAAAAATTATTTTCACTTCTACTTGAGCTTCTTATTTTAATCTATTGAACACTGACCAACAAAACTATTTGCTGTTTTTATACCCTCCTAAATACTGGCTAATCCTTCAGTACAAAGCAACAGGAAAGAACACTATTTTTTCAGCAATGTGATATCTTCCAAAGACCTCCCTGGAGTGCCAAGAAATCTTTATTTATAGAGAAAGGATGTGGGGAAGTAAACTGAACCTTGTATTGAGTGCCTACCAGCTACTGCATGTTGTGCTATAATCTTTACATCTATCTCATTTAATAAACATACTCACACTCTGAGATGTTGTTATTCCCATTTTACTTAAGGAAACAGAGAACTAAGAGCCATCCATCTGTAGAGTTGTGCTTTGAGGCCAGGTTAGCACATAATTTCATTCACCCTCTTTCCTCACATATTTAGCACCCACTTCTGACACCCTGAGATAGTGAGCTGCTTGAGAGATAAGACTGTGTCTTCTCATTTTCATACCCTTTAACTGTGAGCACAGATTAGGCTTAGAGTGTGCCCAGTAAATGCTGGATTTATGGTTTATTATCACTGGGAGTTCGAGGATTGATATTTTTGGCCCATGTATTTATTGTGAGTCATATGATCAGAGCAAGAGAGGAACATTTTAAAATTATTTGATTCTATGAGTTCACATTATATTTAAGTAAACTGAAGTCTGCAGTGTTTAATTGGCATTTTCATGACACTGCATCCACAGAACTAAGTGAGACATCCATCTTTGTATCTCCTTCTCCTAGTCTTCTCACACAAATACCACCTCTTGTGGGTTTGGCTAATATTTCTATGTGGAGCTGGGTAGGGTCCAGTTTAAGAGTTTAATACAGATCTGTTAGTCCAATCCATTCCATGACTTAGGTGTTTTCCTTGGTGAATAGAGCTGAGGACATTTTAATTAATTTATTATGTCCCTTCATTTAGGGGACTCAATTAATAATTGAAATGGGTTTTTAATTGGCTTATATCCTCTAGGGTATCATATTAATAACATAAATAAACTAACAAGTTTGCATTAAATTAGGATTCATCTATATGCATATCTGTTGCCTCCCAATACATTATCTATTCTTAACCTCCAAAATTGAATGTAACTTTTTTAAACAAAGACATTCTGATGCATTAGTTTTTTGTTGTTGTTGTTGCTGTTCCACTTTGAGGCAAGGTCATAGTATTTTCAAGTTCAGATGAAAAATGTTGACATTATTTTTATTTCTGTCACTAGGTTCATGATTCCCGCAGTTTCCAGTCTTATAATGTTGAAATCAACGTCAAATTGTCTCTCTTCGGCCTTCCACCTAATCAGAGACTTATGTGCCTTCACAAACAGGCAAATCCTTAAAGATCAATTGTTTTTAGCCAATGAAATTGAAAAGCAGAGGTTACGCACTGTGCCCAAGCTCACACAGCAAGCTGGTAATAAGAACAGCGGTCTCTATTTAGACATCTTATAGATTTTTCTCTCAAATGTCACTTATTTTGGCCCTTCATTCCCCTTTAGGGTGTCACCACGCAAAGCTACACTTGGATTGGCCTTCCCTCCTCTTGAGAATAACTGATGATTTATCTTACTTAAAAAAAAAAATCAAATTTCTTTTTATTATTACCAGTGCTTAGCAAAAAATCCAGGACAACAGTGTCTCTATTATAAGTTATTTGAAGGAAACTGCCCAAAGGCGTCTAGCATATTCTCCTGCCTGTAGCATTAACTACTTAACTACGAGCATCCTCAGGGCACTCTATTACAATTCGCACACCCGAAGGTGTGGTCTAAATTTGTTTTTTCAACCTTGCTTCTGATGTTTTTCTTACACAAGTTCTTTCTGTCTGTAGCTATCTCCTTTTCCATTGAATCCAACTGGTTGTTCTTTCTTCCTTGCTTTTAGTCCTGAAAGCAGTTTCCAAACTATAGTCCTCAGCCTATGATCTGGGAATTTGCTACAAATGCTAATTCTTGCCTCTCCTCCCCACTCACTCTGGGGATGGGGATTAGCATTCTGTTTTTATAAATTCTCCAGGTATCCTGATGCGTACTTAAATTTAAGGACCACTGCTCTTTTTGGATGAGGAAAGGATTCCTCACCAAATCTTAATTTTTAAGACTTCATTTTTCCTAAATGGGAAGAAAAAAAGTCTTTTCTAACACACCTGCATCAAACTCTTCCTTTAACAGGACTGGATTTTGTATATTTGGGGTATATGCCTTATTATTCCCAGGTGAAAGTTGAGGGCAAGTGTTCTAGTCTTTATTTCTAATTATTCTTCCACATAATGACTCCCACTTGTTAGTGCATCAATGACGTTTATTGAATCACTAGAGGTGGCAATAACGAGGGCAACAATAATAACTATAATGGATGTTTGTACTGCTTGTGGTCCTATGACATCTTTTCTACATCATTTCTAAATTTGGGGATTTCTTATATTATAGATTCCACTTTCTTGAACTAAAAGGACAATTTACCCATTTTCTCTTATAGCTAGTGCATGCTGCTACCAACCAGAAAACTTAAAAACCTAGTGATGCAGAAAGGAATAGACTGAGAATTTCTTTCCTCTCTAACAGGGGCGGCAGTGACAATGACTATATTTTGAATCCCTGGCAAGGAAGAGGCATTGACGCTGGAGGCGCTTGCAGTAAATTCAAGTTACTTAGAAATAGCAAGCATCCAGAGGACAATGGCATCTAATGTTCTTTGTGGTGCCTGCAGTCTCTGTTTTTCTCATCAGAGTGATTCCTAAAAGACTAGCCTTTAGCTTGATTCTCTAGCCTGCCCGATGATTCTGTGGGCTACCAATATCTTTTCAATAAACTTTCTCTTAATAAACCAGTCAGCTTTTTTTTTTTTGGCTTGCAATATGGAACTCTGACTGATGCATTAATAATAATCACTGCTGTAGTTGATGGAGTAGTTGACATGTCTATTAAGCTGCCTCAGCTTCCCATATATAACAGAAAATTGACTAGTCTGAAAGACAAAGATTACAGAATAAGTCACATCTATTTACCTTCTGTCAGGACTCCATATTGGAATATGAGTATCTGACACTCTCATTGTTGCAGAAGCACAGCATGAGGTAAAGGCTAACACTTTTTCATGCTGCAAACTACGTCACCATTCCTCAAGGGGATGGTGGACATTGCTATCCACCACGCGTGCCTGGGTGTTGCTGAATTCTTTCCTCTGTCAGCTCACATGCCTAATCTTTAAGGTCAAGGTTCTCTGCTCTTGGCACATGTTAAATGGGTAAAAGGAAACTTTCGCATACCAAAGTTGAGACAGCATAACTGGGGAAAATCACCCATCTGACCCAGAGGGACCCCCTCCTTGGAAAAGTACTGAATTACTTCAACTATAAAAATGTCTCTTTGAATTGTTTTAGCATTAAACTCATTCAGTGTTCACAGCCCTCTGTGGTGGACATAGTTGGTGTCATCCTCACATTATAAATGAGGCTCAGAAAGTTAAACCGAGACCGTGATTACACAGTTCAAGGTCAGCAGAACTAGGATTTAATTTCGTGTTGATCTAATTCAACAGCTGAAAAAGGCTGCCTTTTAAGGAAAGCCTCCTCTATGAACTTTTTCTGGAACTCCTCTCTTTCTCCTCCCCAGGTCCCACCAAACATGTTCTCATTTAAGCCCTGAATATACTTCTGTTACAATACACAGAACACTTCACTGCTCACATTTGCTATATGCATATGTACATATCTGAACTGCAAGTTATTGGGAGCACCAATTATGCTTTATTTTTTTAAATTAATTAATTAATTTTTATGGTGACATTCGTTAACGAAATCCAATTAGCTTCAGCTGTACACTTTAACAGTAAGGCATAAATATATGTGTGTGTATATGTGTGTGTGTATACATATATATATATTTACACTGTGTGTTCACCTCCCATAGTTAGAGTTCTTTCTGTCACCACATATTTGACCCCCTTTACTCCATTTACCTCCACCCCTCCCTCTTCTCCTCTATCCTCTGGTAACCACCAGTCTATATAGTCCATGTCCATGAGTCTCTGTTTGTTTGTCCTGTTCATTTGTTGCTTTTAGGTTTATATCCCACATATAAGTGATATCATGTGATTTTCAACCTTTTCTATCTGGCTTATTTTGCTTAGCATGATTATCTCGAGGTCTATCCTTGTTGTCGCAAATGGCAGTATTTCATATCTTCTTATGGCTGAGTAATATTCCATTGTATATATGTACCACAGCTTCTTTACCCAATCATCTATCATTGGACATTTCAGTTGCTTCCATGTCTTGGCCACCATGAATAATACTGCTCTGAACATCGGTGTGCATATATCTTTTCGGATATGAGTTTTCAAGTCTTTGGGGTAAATATCCAGTGTGCTTTATTTTATTTATTTTTTGTTTTCTATATTCCTAGTATAGTTTGTAGATTGTAGTAGTTGTTCAATAAATATTTATTACATTAATGAATGGGTGAATAAAAACAGAGGGAAAAGCCCAGTTTTGTATAGGTAACCATCAAATATACACTTAGCATTCTCCCAAAACACATGACAAAACACAAAGGGAGAGGAGTGCTTGGGTATCGCCCCTTAAACCAGAATGAACTCACTATGGCCCACTTCAGAGAAAATAACCACGCTCTCTGAGATCCTCACTCATAAACCCCAACTACTCACAACACTGCAGTGCAGCTGGCATGCCTGGCAACCACGTGGATCCCTTCACAGACCTCGCACGTGGCCATTTCGTTACTGACAAGGGGGTCGTGGAGCCATGTGCATAAAGCTTTGTGTGGAAGCTGAAGGGGCAAGGCTGCTGTTCAGTTGCAATTGAGGAGTCATTCCTCCGCTGGGTCAGGAATTCTTGATAATGAACCCTGACCGACAGCCCCCTTCAGGCACTTTTCAAGTCCTGTGAGTCGCTTGCTTGCCTGAGATGGTATCTGGACTCTGGGGATTGACATGGAACCAGCAGTGTATGCTATGGCCATTCAGGGAATTAAAAGCGGCAGCCATTATGTGGAATTCAAAACAAACTAAGAAGTGGCTAGGCAATCTGATTGCATTGCATTCCACATGGGGAAATCCAATTTATAGTTGTGGTGCGAGAAAAACAGTCTTTTGAAAAAATCTTTCTTTCCTTTAAAGGAAGTGGCAGAGTGGAAGAGAAAGTACAGAAGCTTTGAATTTGGAAACACCTAGTAAAGGGTCCAAACAGGGAACGCAATACCTTCCTCTCCCTCTGTAAAGTAAGAATTAAATGAGATAATATATATGAAGTGTCCGCTGCATTATGGATACTCGATACCTCTATAGATACTTGGGTTTTGTACATTCTTTCTTTATTCACCACCAGTTCCTTAATGACATTCTCGTTCCTTCATCTCGGCACAGATGTGCATGGCATTCTATTGGGGGAGGCCCGTAGAGCTTTCTGAAAAACAGGTCAAAAACCAAGGGAAGATGAGAACTTACCGGTTATACAACTAACTGCACTTTTCCTCCAATGATGAACCCTGTACAGGCAGGAGAAAGAAATCCACAGGGACCCGGGCTGACTGAAACAGCTGTGCACTAATGTTTGTGCTGTGGAAGACATTTATTCTAAAGTGTTTCTGCATCTTCAAAGCACCCCATTTAAGAAGGCCAGATGACGTTCCCTCTGCTGAGTGGGGCTGAGGCATCTGCACTAACTGCTACACGTGCGAAAGGGCTTTGATAACATGAAAGTGGCTTTGTAGGCAGTGACTTCCTCATTGGTCCTGGGACATAAACAATTATTGGTGCAAAGCAAATGGAACAGACTACTTCATTTTAAATTTTCCTCTGTGTGGACTCCTTCTGGTACACAGGGAAGTTGGTAGAGTAGTCTTCATAATGGGGAAGTTTATTATTTGTGGGGGGCCACTTGGGGTCTGATTGCTTTTAGGTAAATTAGAATTAGAAACCCTTTTTTTGTCTATAAATGTTCTGTTCTAGAGCTAGACTTTGGCCCTTCCACATACACAGCTGAGTGAGTCTTCACATGCATATTAGCAACTCTATTGGAGAATACCATTCGGCATTTGAAACTAAACATTTCTTTCCATAGATTTTGACAGTTTCCAGAATCCTTAAATGAAACAGTGATTTATAGTTCTTAGGGTCCCCCATCCACTGCAATGTAATTCAATCCTCTGAGCCACTCTACAAAGCTGGGTGGGATAGATGACTCCATTTTACAGAGGAGAAGAGGGAGGCTCTGAATATCATCTGTCTAACATGGCACAGCTGTTCAGTAGCAGCATCAGTGCCAGAATCATCATCAGTATCTACCTCTCTGAGGCAAACCCAGATTTTGTGGGCCCCAGGGCTTAATTCTACATGAGTAACAATAGAAAAAATACTCTACTTTGTAGATTATATAAAACATGTGACTGTATAAATACATTCCTGGGGCCTCTCCCAGGACCATGAATGCAGCTGGGGCAAGTGAGGGCCCTGGAGTGTAAGCTTCATTGTCTTCACAATGAGTCATTTCTGCTATGGCAAAGGAATACGCTAGCAAGACATCTGAGCCTGGCATAGTATACATGCTCAAGAACAGCAGTCATTATGATTGCTCTCTTTGGTCTTGTGTCATCTCTATACGTACATTTTTCAAGGTGGGAGCAGTGGGTGATGTGAATGGGTCCTGCTGGAGTTTGCTTCTGTCTTCAGGACACCTGCACCTGCCCTGCCCACTCCCCATGGCTCACCTTTCCCTTCTTGGGGCTGTCTTCCTTTCCTAGAGCCTGCTCTGCCAATGGCTCAGGTCCCATGTCTTCCTTTACAGAGTGAACAAAGCTTCTTCTCACAATACTCATAACTTGATTCAACTTAGGAGCCAAACCCTTTCTTTATTCGTTAACGTCTCCCTTCATTTTTAGAAATCTGTATTGTTTAATCATCTTATTTTCAGTGGTCACGACTCCCTTTTCCTCTGGTTCTCCTTTTGCAGCTTTAAACAATGACTTTTTTTTAACTTTTTAATTCTTTTTATTTTTGGCACTCTGTGGAAGCTTTGTAAGCACCCATCTGCCTTTTCCACGTGCAGTTCAGTCATCACCCCTCATTGGAAGCATGTGCTGGGCGCATGCAGGGTGCAGAGCGGGCAGATAACAAGGTGTCAGGAGACCCGAATTCTAATCTTGGCCTTGCTCCTGTCTTCTTCTCTGACCTTGTATTATATGCTGACCGCTTCTTATTCTGGAAATGATAGAACCATGTTGTAACCTATTCAGAGGAAACTCTAAGCAGTGATTTCCATTTAGGCTGCATCACAAATGCAGGGTATACTTTTTTAAAAAAAATGTGAACTCCCAGGCTCAATTTCAGACCTTCTGACTCATAGGAGGAGACAGATAGTCACTACAATGTCTCCCAAAGCATCAACAACAGCCAAAAAACAAACAAAAACAAAACAAAACAAAAAAAAACAGATGGAGGTTCCAATATGCCACAGATAAGTCAGGAATTTGGGGACTATTTCATTTCTTTCCTCTTGCATGGAGGGGATAACCTGATATCAACACTTTGAGAAAGGAGAAGAGAGGGCTTAGAAACCCCTTTTCATCTAAATCTCAGGTAATTATCCAGCTGAATTTGAACTTTGATCTGTCGGCCATGCATAGCTCTAACAGGCACCTTTGGGGCTCCACTTGGCCAAGTGAGCCAATGGCTGCTTTCTTGCTGAGCTTCCATTGGTGTTGGCAGCAAGATTCCTGGGAACAGCAAGCATCCCCAGGGACGGAGCTGGTCTTTGAAATGCCATGGGCGGTGTCCTCGTGCATACTGGGGCACAAGTGAGGCAGGGATCTGCACGGCGCCTACTTTGAAATGCCACTGCTGAGTCTGTGAAAGATCCAAGAGTGGATCAGATTCCCAAGGCCCCAGCTGGCGGGTCAGTAGGAAAATCAGATTCCTATGAGTCCTTAGAGGTCACAGGGGGGTGTGTGACTGCTCCTGGTCGGAGGCAGGGTGGCTCAGGTCAGAGACAGGATAGGAGCGAATAGGGATGAAGAGAATGAAATGTGACCAGAAGAAATTGACTCCGGTTATTATTTTTCCAGGTTGGCAATTCTAGCTGCTTTGTATGTTTGTGAGTAGTACACAGAGAGGTAGTCTTTGATTTTATCAGTCACAAGCCCACAGCAACAGACAACACATACATACACACACACTCACAAAAGAACACACCCCTCATCTAAATAACAGCTGTCAGTTTATGAACCTCACCAAAAGCAGCAGTAGCAGCAACTAAAAGCTGTATGTGTACATAAACACAAACACACACACATCCATCTACACACACACACACACACATTCATGTACAGGCAGTATACTTGCCTGGCTAAACCTCAAATTCTAACCAATTATTAACCTTTTATTAGACTCATGGCCTTCAGGGCTAAGAGCTATGTAATTCATTCATGTTTACATTTCCCCAAGCGCAGGATAAATTAATAGAAGTAGAAGAAATTATTGGGTATACTCCTTCCTAGTATTGAAAGGTGGACGTGATAAAAAGCCTCCAAAATCACACACATGATGGATTGTAGCGAGATAAAAATGTTCATTGTATTTTTAAATGAAGAACTCTAGGCATTCATGAGATTTGAGATCTCTTGGCTGAAAGCAAGTGAACTTAGTAAAATCCATGAAATGCATTAACTCCAAGACAGAGTCATATAAAATAAAACTTGTGAAGTCATCTGTGTTAAATAGCATAACAGTGACCACATTGTATTATTATTTGTTGCATAAAACCCTATCTCTGCTACTAACCAGTAGCTCGCTGAATCTCTCATGTCTGTAGCCCTGATGCCCACAAGTGTGTGTCAGATACAGAAAAAGATCATTCTTTACTGATTAAAGTACACAATAATGTGAATATTGACCAAAAAAAAAAAAACCTATTTAAAGGGTATGTTTACTCCAATATTATATATGTATCTCTTCCAATTGACCTTGTAAATGAGATGCTTTGCAGTTGAAGGGGAATAGAATGTGTACAGAAATTTTCCAGTGTTTATTTTTACATTGAACATCAACTAGGCCCCAAGGCTAATGCTATTGACCTGTAACATGCATAGAGATATGGCAAAGCAAGTGGTCACTTGGTCAGTGAGCTGAAAGGCCAGGAGGATCCTGTCCTCAATGGGACACTGCCATCTGGTGTATGCCCCAGGTGAAACAGTCAGTGAAGGCATGTAGCCTAGGGTCAGGAAAGATGGAGAGGCAGAGCTAGCATTTGAGTGTACATATTGCAGAGATGCTCTGTAGACAAGAATGATCACCTACTTGGTTGGGATTCTTGAAGCTGAAAGCTTAAAGTATCCACAGATATGATGGAGAGGATGCTAAGTAGGAAGGAATAAAAATTTCCTCAGTGTCTACAATCGGTTGAGCATTTTCCATTGCTTATCTCATTTAATCTTTAGAGTCACCCTACAAGGTAAATATTAAAATGGTCATATCACAGGTAAGGAAATGGAGGACCAGATAAGTTAGGTAAATTACCTGAAATCACACAGGTAGAACTATAATCAAACCACTGCTCTTATCCTCACATCTTGCTGCCTCTATGACTTTTTTTTTATTTCAATAAATAGCTTCTTAAGAAGAGAGATGCCCTTCTCTTTGTCCAAACGTAGTTTTAAATAGGGCTAAACAGTCCTCAGTGATCACTAATCAACTGCAAAAGAGAAATACAACCAGAGTTATTATTCCTCATAGCTTATCATCTTGGTAGAGAAAAAGAATCACATATTAAATTTATTTAACACTTAAAAAGTAGTAGTGCAACACCAAGGCCAAAAACATTATTGTGCAAATAATAAAAGTAAATGTTTGCTATTGATTTATTAAGGAATTCAGAAGTCAAGGACAAATCAGTAACTTTAATTCTGTCTTGATTTAAAATTGTGATATTTTGTTCATTATGTATTTTTGCATTGATTTTAATTTTTTGCTTTGTGAATATATTTTTACATCTTTATTGAGATATAATTTGCATTTAATATATAAATTTAAGGTGCACAATGTGTTGATTTGATGCACTTATGTATTGCAATATAACACCCCCATAGTTAGCTAACATCTCCATCAGGTCACATATGAACACTTCTTTTTTTTGTGGTGAATATTTAAGATCTCCTCTCTTAGTAACTTTCAAGTATACACTACAGTATTGTTAACTATAATCACCATTCTGTACATCAGACCCACAGGACTTGATGATCTTAAAATTGGACGTTTGTACTCTTTGACCAAATTCTCCCCATTCCCCCCACCCCCAGCCCATGGTAATCACCAATTTAGTATGCTTCTATGGGTTGGGCTTTCTTAGATTTTTACATATAAGGGACATAATACAGTATTTGTCTTTGACTTACATATTACTTCTTTTTTTTTTAACCCATTTACAGATACAGGTGGTTTCCATATCTTGGCTATTGTTAATAATGCTGCAATTGTAATGAATGTAGGAATGCATATATCGCTATAAGATTATGATTTTAATTTCTTAGTATATATACCAAAAAGCAGGACTGCTAAATTGTAGTTCTCTTTAAGTTTTCTGAGGAACCGCCATACTGTTTTCTATAGCGGCTGCACAATAATTTTGATTTTTCAAATATGGTATTAAAATTCTATTTATGTTGCCTACTGCGTTTTATTTATTTATTTATTTATTTTATTATTTTTTTTTTAATCTTAAACTTTGTGTCTGGAGAGAGAGCCCAACTAACTCAGGACTATCCTCGTCCTTAGGGATTTGTAGTTGAAAGGATGCCAACAGTCTAGAAAAAAATCTTAATTTGGCATAATGACTTTCAGAGATTTTGACTTGCTCACTATTACCATAATGCACCATGTTCTCGCATGTGAAATAAATTATATTATTATAACATTCTTATTAATGATACGATATCTATAGAAACATAATTATTATAAACTCTATATACCTCTTGTTTTTATGTGTTTTATAGGAATAACAACTGTTTTACCTATACTCAAGATTAACGGGAAAATTAGATGAGATATTAGAAGTAACATCTCAATTTCAAAGCATGATACATATGATTAGGGCTGTTAATCATAAAATGATAAGTACTTGTTATGATGGGCACCTCAAGAGATGTGTGTGTATATGTGTACATAGTGTTAATGCAGAATATGCTGTTGTGCCTGATTTTCATTAAACCATAAATATTACAAGAGAAATAATGTTTTCTACCAGCATGTAGCAAATTTAGAATAACTAAAGCATCAGTCCACTGCTTTTTACTAAAAACAGGTTGATAATGAAAATTACATTAAGTAGAACAAAGTCCTCTCTAATGGGATGTGTTTGAGGTACCTTTCATACGACAATAAGTTAAGAACATCCTTAAGCCACCAACCATCCTAAAATAGTCTCTGGCAGAGACTCAGAGACAGATTTAAACTATTTCCAAATAATATACTATCCCCAGAAGCATTGTCTATTGATGGTTGGGGATTCTGAACAAAGGGCACAAATTATAAAGCTGAAGAGACACTGTCGAGGTTTTGTTTATTAAATTAAGGCTTAGTTCTATTTAGTTCAAGTAATAGTAATTGTTTTTCAACTCATAGCAAGCAGAAATTAAGAAGGATGTGTTGTGGAAAGTGATTCGCTCCCATTCCCTAATGCAATGTCATAATCTAGATCTTCCTTCTGAGAAGGTTTAGTGGAAACTTCCATTCCACATCTCCCGGTAAAGTACCAATTAGTGTCCCGTTAGCAAAGCAGAACATTAGGAAAACATAAGAAAAACTTTCAGAACTCACAGAGGGCTTGAAGGAGGGCCCCATTTCCATATTAATCTTGTCACTAAGTCGGAGTCTGGGTAAATTCGTACAAATTTCTTTGTAATTTATTTGGAAGAACGAGATTTCAGGCAGATGAATTACTTACAATGGGAACCCCAGCTTCTCCTCAGCTCTAAAGCATGCTAATTGGAAAGCTGTTGGCAAAATTCCTGCCAAAAAGCAGGGAATCTTCTCAAATATTAATGATGCCCTCCTGTCAAATTTTTGGATGCTGTCATGAACGTGGTAGCTTATAGTTTTATGGCATTTCATCGTGTCTTTGATCTTGCTGTTGGTGTACGCTGAAGAAGTAATATTGTCCTGTGGTGGGGCCATGAGGCACTATGTAGAAATGCTTGTGTGTGCGTGCGTGTGTGTGTGACGTGGGCCGGTGTCCATGCAAGTGGACACATTCCATAAAGGTGACATGTATTAAAAGACTGAAACAGATATTGATGAATGAGTTTAGGAGCCATACTAAGCTCAATAGTGAATTCAAATTATTCTAAACTCAGAAGATGTGGCTGACATTGAGAGCAAACACGGAAGAGAATGGGAACATGGCATTGAGCAATTCATTTGGAGGCTGTAACACAACAAATTCTCATGTAGGAGAAGTAAGATGTCTCCCAACTGTGTTGGGAAAGTTTTTTAAGGAAAGGATAACATTGGCTGTGGGATGCAGCTGACTCAATTGGTCACATAAGCGGAGGATGGGATGCGGAAGTGCTCCTAACTTATTTTTGAGCTGCTTAATAAAATTAACGCTGTTTCTCCAGATGCCTAATTTACTCCACAGACTTGTTCTTCACCTCAATTCTCAACCAGAAGTTGATTTGGCACCTGGCAGGCATGTACTCTTGGCAACTGGAAATATCAGCAATGAGAGGAAAGCCTACAACCTTCCTCTCTGCCCAGGAGAAGGTCGGGAACTTGGCACACCACTTTGGGAAGATTACCAACCTTTGGTTTCAGACGGCCCATTTAAATGTTTTATCTCAACTGCCTCTTCTCAGCTAAGGACCTCTCCATTCAGCCAAAGTGATCAGACAGACACTTGATGAGTATCTGAGTTATCATGCCAAACTCACTTTTGGCTTTTGTTTTTGGATATTTGTGAGTGCTACTGTCAACTAAATTCCTTGAATAATTGATTGTGAAGAGGGTTTCTGTAGACAGAAACTTAAAGTTCTTATGAAGGCATTGCAGAATAGAAATTTCCATATGGAGTAAAGGTATAAGAAAAGCATAATAAATACTCGCATTTACATGGCATTTTATAGTTTAATATAATGGTTAAGAGCACAGGCTTTGGAGGTAGGCTGAGTTAAGTTCTTGAGTTATGTTAATTCATATGAAAATCAATTGGTGAAATTTGGATTCCATAATTTCCTAAGGGCTTTGCTGCTTACTAGCTATGTGGCTTATGGCAAATATTCTAACCTCTCCAATGACCCTGTTGGCAAAACACAGATAATAATGCCTATGTAGTAAGGTTGGTTTGAGTATTAAAAGGTATGCTTTATGCAAATGAACAGGATAAACAAACAGAGACTCATGGACATGAACAATAGACTAAGTGGTTACCAAAGGGTAGTGGGGAATTGGGAGAGGGGACGTGGACAGGGTAAAAGAAGTCAAATATATGGTGACAGAAAGAAATGAAAAAAGTATGCTATATGTAATGTAATATGTGTAAATATAATTTTATTTTATAGTTCCTTACATGTAAGCAATCAATGATAGATAATAAATCTATTTTATATATTATGAAGACCTTTACATCAACCTGTTAGAATGAGAGATAAAATTTTATGAGAATAATCCAGTCAAACTTGTCAAGTTAGCCAGGCTGTTTAAGCTTTCTTGAGATCAAAGCAAACAAAATAATAAACATGTACATGAACTATGATGTCCATTTGTAAGAAACATCTTTATATCCCAGCTATTGGAGCAGGACAATATATCAGTCATCTATCCATGGTGTGATTAAAGTTTGAGAATGCACTTAAGTGTTCCTTACACCACTCATAGTATAGTGTCACGGCAAAGTGTGCGATTACAGTGTCAGGTAAACCTAATTTGCATCCTGGTTTGATTGCTTGCCGACTGTGTAATCTTGGAAAAATAAGTTTACCTTTCTAGTCCTCATCTATAAAATGGGAGTGATAATAATTCCTAGCTCTATGAGGTAATGCTTATAAAGGACTCATCCTCGTGCCCTTTATAAGGGTAAGATAAGTATTAACTATGATTATTATATCTATAAGAATAAAAAGGATAGGAAACAATACAAAAATGTATTGAGTACCACCACTGTGCCAGATCCTTTCTGTATATCATCCTCTTTTATCCTCTCAGCTTCTCAGAGAGATAGGCAGTGTGTTTCTCCTCTTTACAAATGAGGGATCTGAGGCTCAGACAGGTTATGGAATAGAATAGGTAAACGCATTAATTGTCCTTGTGTTGCTTTAAAGAAACACATACTGAGTGCCTACTCTTTGCCAGACACAGTTCTAGGTACTGTAAACGCCCTAACTCCTGTTTTCACAGAGTGTACTCTGTAGTGAGTAGAGAGAGAGCTGAGTTCAGAGAGGTATTGGAGGGTTGGAATGGGTGGGCATGTAGATTGTGAGACCATTGTTAGGCCAATGTGAGGATTTTGCCTTTGACTCAGTAGAGTGAGACCTGCCAGAGATCCCACTTGCCTTAATGGTCTGTTAGTTTTTTCCATATATTTTGTTTCTCTTAAGATTCATTTTATTTGTTAATTTTACATTAAGATCCTGGCTCAGGGTATGCACCCTAAAAAACTAAGGGGCAGCCACTGTGCATGAAGCCCTTGGCTGTATTCCTGAGCGGGCAACAGGGCTAAACTGGGTGCCTCTCCACCTTGACAGTTGTCTCAAGACACTCAGCAGTCTCCTATGCTAGTTGGGCTGTCCCAAAGATGTGGGCAGTAGCCAAGATCAACCAAATAAAGGCTGAAGTAGGACAGACTTGACTTTGACTGAAACGATTTTTCTTTTCATGAATCTCAAGATTCCTCCTCTAACTTAGACCACTCTATGCTTTGTGCATTAGAATGTGTCACATGATACTAGTGCACAGGTTCAACACACCCAAGATTAGCAATTAGTGTCCCGATGGACATTCAGCCTCCATGGTGAAAAATTAGTACATTATGTTCACTAAAGAAACAGGCATTCTTGAAGAAATGGGTGTTTTAATAAATGCATCCTCTTTACTACCGATCAAAATTTACCTGCTCTGTGCAATTTCTTTCAGTGGACAGACTATTTAGATCTACCAATTAACACAAGTGTCCACAGAGACAGTATGCCAAAGACTCAATTCTTCATGTCTTGACTTTATAGATGACACACACTGAGGCATTCTTAAAAAAAATGCTAAAACCCAAAGGGATGATGATGCTCAGTGTGGAAATTATAGGCATCATGGAAGGCTGGTCAAAGAAATGGATTTTTTAAAACATAGATATATCTTTAAGTCAGTTTTGGAATTTGACCATAAAATTCTCCTTAATAGATGCTTTCAAAAAATGTTCTCTTACTAAGATAAGAACATTTCCCATATTCCCCGAGTCTCTAAAATGAAAATATCTTGAACAATAAATTGATGGCTTGTCATTTGCTCAATCTTAGTTGCCAAATCAGAGCACTAGGGAATAATTATATTAAAAAATTAGTGAAAAGAACAATCAAATTAACACAAAAATGGGGATTCTGGGGATACATCCCATCACAACTATATTCTCAAGCCTTTCTTCCTAAAAGGGAGAAAAAGACTACTTGAAAGATTGACTGGTCATCTTTGGCAAGACAATGTTGTACTTCTAGTTTTATAAATTAAATGTTAGTGCCAGTAAAAGTACCTAAAATATGTGTGTATTTAACACACACACACACACACACACACACACACACACACACACACACACACCATATACATACTGGAGACTCTATCTGCAGCATAAAATAATTGATTTTTTCAATGTAAGTGACCTTCACTGCATCCTCCAGGTGCCTGTTTTTTTTCCAAGCATCCATCTGAACATTCCTTCTCCTGCTGAAAACCTCCAGCATTAATCCAATGACCCTCATTAAGCATGGTGAATATTCCTTTTGACATAGTAAAACTAAAGCTAGTATAATTTGTGGATGCCAATGGGTAGACTTCCTTGCCGAAGGGATTTTCTCTGCTGCATATGGAAGGTGCTTAACTTGTGTCCCCTTGCCAAGAGATGATGGTCACGTGCTGTATGTAAGTGCATAAACAATTTTATGGAGCATGACACTCCCTGTGGGTCTCTGGAGATAATAACCAGAATCCTCCGTTTTCTAGCCTTGAAGTTTCCATGAATCAAGGAACATGTAACATCCTTCTCAATGTAAGCATTCAGTCCTACATTTCCTGTGACTACAGAAAAGAAGCATAATTCATGATATTCCCCTCTAAAGGATACTGAACAATAACCATTAGCAAAACAGAGAGTGAATGCGATTTCTATAATTAACTATCTCTTGTTACTTTCTCTACATATATGTAGTTTTATATATGACAGTTTTTCTCTCTATATATGTATGTATGTATATATATACACGCATATGTAAAATTATGTAAATTATGCAATGTAAAATTTCCCTTCCCTAGAACCTCAGAATCATTGCCAAAGACCTGGACATTAATGGTGATTCTGATGTGTATCTGGAATAGTCCCTTAACCTGCTGAGCCTTAGTTTTTCTATCAGAACAAAAAGGGAATAACTACTTTCACGCTCTCTCCCCAACCAGGTTATGGGGATAAAACCAATAATGTGAAAGTACTTGGAAACATGAAGCACATTTCAGATCCTAGACAGGGGATGGGGAAATTAGAATGTAAGAATGTAAATGTCCACAGCATATTTGCATGAATTTCAATTTAGTAGTACCTTAAAGAGAAATGTGTTCATCTCTACCCATAATTCTTAAAATTACTTTAAATTCTGCAGCTTGGTATTTGGTGCATTATACATGAGGTAGGACTAGTTTCACAGCTGGGCTTTATAGCATGGCAGTTCTTAGAATATTTTTTGTGGATAATGTAGTCCTCTTAAAGGTTTCTCTCCTTAAATTTGAAACTAAAAAATTATAAAAGAAAAACATAAATGGGTTTAAGATATATTTTAATTAATGCCAAATATTCTAGATTCCCTTTCACATTTATAATGAGACATTCAGAGATTAAAACTCCAGTTCACACTTGATCTAACTTCAGGAGTCCAGAAGTAACATCTTGAAGAATGATGCAAGAAAACAATCTAGTTACTCATTCAGAAGAAGGTGCTAAAACATTTGAAAAGTTAGAAATATATATCTAAGTAAATCCTGATTCATCAAAACGGCAGTTTGAGATTTACAACTCAGTGACAGTGAGGAGGCCACCCCCAGTGTAATAACCCTGCCACATTTCAGGAAAAAAGACTCCCACATAATCTTCTCAAAGATCTGTTTGTAGGTGATACCATTCCTACTTTTCAAATAAGAAAATCAAAGCTCCAGCAGTTATGTGATTATTATCTTTAATATTAATTTTCATTTATATCCATTCTTATGCCAGAAATAATTTAAGAAAGACGAATACATATAAATATCCATGTCCCAATTATTTTACAGACATAAGAACTTCTTGCTAGTCAGCGTCTCTGCCTCCAGTTTCTTACTTCTCTAAGGAAGAGTAGCGAACCATTTCTTAAACAGCCAGATTACAAATTATTTTAGGTTTGCAGGCTATACCAACTCAGCTGCAACTACTTAATTCTGTCATTGTAAGATGGAAGCAGCTATCGACAATACAAAAGCAAATGGGCATGATGGAGCACCAATAAAACTTTATTTGCAAAAACAGCCAGCAAGTGGGATTTGGACTCTAGTTTACCAACCCTTAATCTAAGGTATTTTGCAAATGTCATGGATTCTTTCTTTCCAAATTCCATTTGAAGCTCACTTCTACCAAAATTCTTCTGGGTAGCTTTAACCAATAATCAGTCCAGTATTCCAGTAAGTTCCACATTCCTATACCTTTTATAAACATTTTGTGTGAGAGCATGTATGTGTTTTTATTGTCTGCTTCATAAAATATTTTAGAATTTATCCTTCCAATTTTGGTTGTATCTCTAAAGACAAAAGGTCTATTCTCTCATTCTAATTGGGCTTGCTCATGTAATAAATCCATTATATTGATGAGTGTTCAACAAATGTGGAAAAATGCTGAAAGGGAGTAAAGGAGTTCAAATGTATTATGAATTTAAATAAAAAATAAGAATATAAAATTTGTGTAGGAAGAATAATAGGAATTCTTTGGAAATCTGAAAATAATGAAATGTATGTGTGGTCATCGACATTTCTTAAAACTCCTAGATTTGGGCAGAAGATTCACAAATGTTATTGTATTTGGCAAGGGATTGTTCTTTGCCTAATAATAATAATAATAATAATAATAATAATAATAATAGTCATCACTGTGTCATTGCATCGCCAGCTCCAAGGCACACCATTTTTACTGCATTCTACCTAAAATCCTGATGAACAGACAACTTCTGGTCAATTTACTGTTCTGTTCTAGGCTGTTTCTCAGTTTGGGAACATTTTTGGCCTTCATTAAATGCCAATGTAATACACCAGGCTGAATCCTATAAATAAAAAAATGTACTTGGGCCAGTTTAGCTATAGTTCTTGGTGTCTGTCAATTTGATTCAACTTCTATTTCAATAACTTTATTGTCATGACAAGGTAAACATGAGCTCAAGAGTTGCCAAAGTCAATAAATCAACACTTGGGTCTGGAGATAGTTTCTGTGCTGTTTTTGAATGAGGGATAGACTAACTGGCACATATTTAGAAGGGCTTTTTTGGCCTTGTGTAAAAATAATCCATCAGAAGTAATGTTCTCCTTCAGGCCAGGAGAGAGAAAAGCCCTTATTTCTTGGGCTTTTTCTATCACGGGCCAATCAGCTAAGGATTTTCATGCCTGTGCCAACCCTATGTGATGAAACCAGGAAGAATAGTTTTTGTGCACATCACACTTCAAAGTTATGAGTGTTCCTGTAGATGTTATTAGTCACTGTACAGACTATAGGTCAGCAAACTTTTTCTTAAAGGGCCAGATAGGTAATATTTTAGGCTTCGAATCTTAACAATTTCTATCACAACTACTCAACTTTGCCAATGTTGTAGAAAAGTACCCATAGGTGAAGCTTAAAAGAATGAACAAAGATGTGTTTACAGAAATAAATACGTGGTTACAGAAATATGTAGCTGGCCCACAGCTACAGTTTGCTAAACCCTGGTACAGACTTTCCATCATACATTGGTCTAAGTACTTTACAAATTTATCCCTCTTTACTGCTGAAACACATCTAGGAGTCCTATAGGGCTCTTTACATCCATTTTGGTAAGGCAGCTCACACTTGTAATCACTTGGTTAGTGTCTGGATAGTTTGTGTCTGTAATCCTAGTGTCTACCATAGGTTCTGATTAACAGTGGTTACATCACAAATATTTATGGAAAAATGAGTTACCTGTTATGGACTAGCATATAATCCAGAATTTAAGGTACGTCACTTGAGAATAAAGGGTGCCCTAGGATGCTGGGAATACATAATAGTTAAACTGGCCATTTTCACTTATTCACATCCAGGAACATTTTTGGGGTGAGGATAAATAGAACTGAATGGTTTTCCTAGGCTCTTTGTTTGGCACTCCTTTGAAAGTTTAGCCATGAGTTGTAGAAAAACATTGGAAAATAACAGGTACTCTACCAAAAAAAAAAAATAGGATCAATACCAGTAGTTTGTAAAATAGTTGGATTATTCCCAACATTGGGAAAGGGTACAAGGGAGAGTAAGCGAAGCATTCTACCCTATTCCACAATAATCCAAGAAGAAGCTATGTGACATCTTTTCCCCTCTAATGTCACTCTCGTTTTGTAGTTGGTTAATGTCTTCTATTGATCACATACTTTTCTAGCAACATTCTAGACTTGAAGAGGGTAGAGAAAGAAAAAATAGCTCTGCCTCATATTCTCTGTTTAGTCAGGGAAAAAAATTTAGTAATGTAATGATTAAAATACAAGTAATTGCATGATCATATGAAAGTACAAAGGAGTGGAGAAATGAAAGAGAAAATAAGCATTTGGATTGTCTTGGTTTCTCCCACTGCCAAGGGGGAACTCTGTCCCCACCATTCAAATTTTCTTGTAATTCAGTAGTGTCTTTTTCAAACTTTGCTTTTTTTATGCCAAGACTAAATTAAAACCCTATTTGAAAGTTAAACCATGAACAAATCTTATTGGACCTACCTTCAAAACATATCCAGAATACAACCTCTTCTTATCACTTTCAATGCTTCTTATCACTTTCTTATCACTACCTTGCCCCCACTCTTTCTCATATGAATAATGAGATTCTAACTGATCTCTCTGTTTTTGCCTTGCCCTCTTCCCAAGTCTTAAGCCTTTAAAATATGTTAGATTATGTCACCATTTCCTCAAAACACACCTACCGGGCCTCATATAATATGTTCTATCCCCTCCTCATTACTTTCCCCTTTCTCACTCTTCTCCAGTCATATATATTTTAGTATTCTGTAAGAATATCAGGCATGCTCCTGCCTCAGGGCCTTTGCACATTCTGTTTCCTCTGTCAAGCATGCTTGTCCAATAGTTACCCATATGATTTGGTTATCCTTTTAACTACTTCAGATATTTATTAAAATATTACATTCTCAGTGAAACCTCCTTTGAGTAACCTATATACAGTTATAATCACTCTACTTTGGACTGTTTTTATTTACCTTCCTTGCTTTGATATTATCCATCACATGTATATCTATGACATACTATATAAGCATTAGAACATAAGGTTTATGAAAAAAATATATTTACTCCTGTATCCTTAATGTTTAGACCATTTCTTGATACATGGTAGCCTTTTGTCATGTGGAAGGGATTAAACAAATTAAGAATTGACACATGTTATTACTGTTCACCAATTATTTCTATCTCTCTACCAGGCACATGGTAAGAGTTAGGCATAACCATGTGACTTGCTTTAACCCAGGAAATGTGAGCAGAAGTGGCATATGTCATTTCCTGGCAGCTACTCTAAGATACAGTGTGTAATTTATGTAATTCACTGCATTCTCTTGGTGGATAATATGTTAAGGGAAAAATTCTCTTGTACTTTAACCCTGAATGACTACAACTGAAAAACCTTTCCTGCTTGACTATGTTGGGAATGTAATGTGAGAAGAAATAAACTTTTTAACCACTGAGATTTGTGATTATTTTGTTCCAGCAAAATAACCTAATCTAAACATAACTGATACAGCATCATTTTTAATATTTCTTTACATATGGCCACTCTTCCTTATCTGCTAACTCAATAATCCTCTGATATTTTGAGTAGTCTGAAAATGTGTATATATCACTCAGAAAAGAGAAATAGGAAAGCCCTCAACCAGTTTCCCTTAAGTCAACTGGACGAAGAGTTATCTCATACACAGACATTGGTGAGTGCTATAGACTCTGGAGGAATATCATCCTTGTGCTTTTCATCCTGCCAAGCAAAATGACAGTGATATCAGATGGAGCTGTGCAGAAGACTCTGATGTATTGGGGGGCCTTTCATGAGTAAAATGAACATGCACAGAGATAATGGAGGGTGTTTCTTTTTGCTGAAAAATCACAATATGTAATTAATATTAATATAGTTTCTGAAAATAACTACTGTATACTATGATTATAGCTTAAAAATGGCTCTTGTTGTATGGCATGCTATTTAACATAGCTTTATAAATAATTATTATCCCCATTTTAAAGAGAAGATTTAACATAAGTAATCATACTAAACATTGTAAGTTAAACTGAATTGCAAGGGATTTTAACAGTAATATTTTATTCTCACATTCATTCACAAAATATATACTTATTACATACTTGCTATTTTAAATAATTGGGCTCATTTATAATTGAAGTATTTGGACCCTTCCAAACCTTTATAGAAGGACACATCAATAAGAGAGTGGGAAGAATAGATTGTTTTGTGCAGCATTTCAATCCAGAAACCTCACTTAGTGAGAAGCTCTGCACATTGCTGGGGTCTTATGATACTACAACTCCTAACAGAGAGTCTGGTACATAAAGAGTGCTCAATCAGTAGTCCTTGATGATAATGATGACCCTGGGGTTTTCAATGATCCTGAAGTACAACTCAGTAATGCAATAAGCACAGAATCATGTGGGTGCAAAGTTGGCGTTAAAGACTGAACTGTGTCCCCTCAAATTCATATGTTGAAATTCTAACCCCTAGGATCACAGAATGTGACCATATTAGGGAGTAGGGCCTTTAAAAGGTCACTGAATTATAAGAAGGTCATGAGATTGGCTCTACTCTAATATGACTGGTGTCTCTGCAAAAAGAGGTGATTAGGACATAGACATGCACAGAAGGAAGACCATGTGAAGACACAGGGAAAAGGGAGCTGTCTATAAGCTAAGAAGATAAACCTCAAAAAAAAATCAACCCTGCCCACACCTTGAACTCAGGCTTCTAGTCTCCAGAACTGTGAGAAAATGGATTTCTATTGTTTAAGCCACCCAGTCTGTAAAACTTTGTCATGGTCGCCCAAGCAAGCAAACACAGTTGAATTGAAAGGTATGCATTACGATTCATAATAAAATTGCTTATTTATGTGCTAAAGTACTTACAGTGACACCCACAGGGTATGAAGGGGTTTATTATATCAAATGTTATCAAAAGGTATCATAAATATTCATTTGGCTTTAAGCACAATTTTGTTACTAACATGTAATGATGCATCCCTATTTTCAATTACACATGTAATTTTTATAAATTTTGATCTACAATTTTAGATGAGAAAGAAATGTAACTTTATTCTTAAATTGAAATGTCTTCACCCCATTTTGTTGTGGTGGAATAAATTGAATTTCAGCCCAGCCAAGGCTCCTGTACCTTTTCCCTAGAACTATCAAGTTCTCAGGGACTTAAGAAGTATCTGATGATGGAAGGGCTTACACAGTATTACATATCAGAGAGGATCATTTCTCAACATGTTTGTTTTCATCTGTCAGAAAGATTACTGCTTTGTTGCACCTCCCTCTTGGCCTTAGGGTCTTCTGGGTCTGAATATCTTTTAGATAATTTTGAATCATCTGGCATTCAGGAATCCCTCTGATATTTATGGGTCATACCATTTCTTGAGAACTATGAGCCCCTTCATCTCCTCTTCCCCCCTTGGGCTACTAGATTCTTTCAATTACTGGTTTTCCATTGCTACCATATGGCTCTACTGTTTGAAACTGCTAGTTCATACATACTATCTATTCTTTCCTTATTGTCTAATAGGTCTAATAAAACACTATACTTATTTGCATCTTTGCAACAAAATGTGGCTACATGACTAAATTCTGGCCAATTGAACTATAAGTGGAAGCTGTTCGGTAGGACTTATACTTTTGTTCTTATTTTTAACCTCCTTTCTGTTTTTAAATATGAATGTGATGGTTCACACAGCCATTTTAGAGCATTAGAAACATCGTTATAAAGAAACTTGTTATCTGATGATCCTGGAATTACTGTAACTGGACTTCTTGAATAATAACGAAAACAAAAATTCTTATTTGTTTGAGCCTCTGTTATTTGGGGGTTTTGTTATGTACAAATGAACAAAATCCTGATTGATCCATGTTGTCTCGGGAATGAATTCTTAGACTAATCGTGAGGTGATTTCTACTCTGGTATCTTGCCCTATCTTGGGTTTAATTGAGAATGGACCACAAATTCACTCTTCTCAGATGAAATACTGCCATTTGCAACAACGTGGATGGACCTTGAAATAATCATACTAAGCAAAATAAGCCAGACAGAAAAGGTTGAAAATCACATGATATCACTTATACGTGGGATATAAATCTAAAAGCAACAAATGAACACGACAAACAGAGACTCATGGACATGGACAATGGGCAAGTGGTTACCAAAGGGGAGGAGGGATAGGAAAAAAGGAAAACAAATAAAATGTTACAAGTAAATAAAATGTTTAAAAAAATAACTCTTCTCTCAAATTCCCTCTAAATATATCTTTTTGAGTTTCTTATCTGCTCTCCTCAAAGCTCAGCCCCTGAAAGATTGCATAGTTATTGAGTCTCTTCTCAAGAAACTACTGGAATCTAATTCTTCATCCCTTCTCCTCTAATTGACCCTCTCTGTCTACAACCAATGCTATTTTTTATTCAGCAGGTCACAGTGTTTAAAAGCACAGGGTTTGCAACCAAATTACCTGGATCTGCCATAGTATATGCATGAACTTGGAAACTTTACTCAGTCTCTCTGTGCCTTAGTTTCTCCATATGTAAGTGCACAACTCTTACAGAAATTGTAAGATAACACTTGTCAAATACTGAGAAAAGTGTCTGCAATACAGCAAGAACTCAACATATTTTAGCTATCATCATCATCAACACCACCACCACCACCATCATCATCATTATCATCACCATCATCATTTTCAGGGTTGTAAATATTTCTTTCTGTATCATTATGTATGTCACCAAATTTATTGTCCTTATCAAAGACTTTCCCATTTCTTAGAGTAACTAAACTTGAAACAAAGGAACAACTCCTCATTTTCTGTTGAACACTCTATCTTGGAACCAAAAAGCATAGGATAGCCTAGCTGACTGATTGTAAGAAAGGCCACTACATATAAGCAAACACTGAGAGTGAAACTTTGGTAAAATTTTATTTTATTTTATTTTATTTTATTTTATTTTATTTTATTTTATTTTATTTTATTTTATTTTATTTTATTTTATTTTATTATTTTTGAAGAACAAAGAGGAGAATTTTATTGGGCTGAAACTGTAAGGAAGTTTTAGACACACCTCAAATACTAAATACACACACACACACACACACACACACACACTTGCTATGTTGCATATATATATATAAATATAAATATACACACACACACACACACACACACATATATATATACTTGCTATGTTGCATGTATATATAAATATAAATATATATATATACACACACACACACACACACACACATATATATATATATACTTGCTATGTTGCATAAAAAGAGTTTACTCTCTTCAAATAAGCTCCAGAAATGATTTTTTTATGGTGACATTGGTTAACAAAGTCCAATAACTTTCAGCTGTATACTTTAACAGTAAGGCATATATGTATTTACACTGTGGGTTCACCTCCCATAGGTAGATTTCTTGCTGTCACCAAATAAAGTAGCATCAACTTTATGCTAATATTATATTTTAAAATATTTGATTTAGCAAATATATAGGTAAAGCCATAGCATAAATCAACAATTTGGTATTGTGCAAAGAGCCTAGGATTTGGTAAGGTGATCAGCCATTTCAGTTTGTCCAAGACTGACAGAATACAAGACTTTCTGTGCTAAAATGGAAAGCTCTGGGAAATTGATTACAGGAGATTTATGTCAGATAGATGTGGGGTTAAAGCCTGGTGTCTCCAATTCCTAATAGAGTAAGTTATACAGTTCTCTTCCTCATTCCATTCTATCCCTAAGCTAATGTGCTTCACCTGTTTTATCCTCAGTTTATTCATCTGGAAACTGGAAATAATATTATAAGGTGCCCTGTTCAAAGTACTTGATATGGAGAAATAGTAATTATAAATAATAAATATAATTTCCCTTCACTCTTTGTGATATTTGGGGACTACATTTCTCCAGCAATAAACTCAGGAAATTCAGGACTGAATTCACCATCTAGGCATCTTCAGTCATGTATGACTTGAATAAAACTTTTAACAAAAACAAATGGCATACTGCACCTTGAACAGTGATATGCAGAAACCTTCTATAAAAGACCCTATTTTAAAACCAATGAAAAGAAACTCCATCACTCTAGTTGAATGAACATAGTCATCAGCAACTGAAAATGGAAATTAGTTAGCAGAGGGTCCCTGGAAACCTGTGGAGAAATGACTTAATAATCGCAGTGACTGAGACAGAGGTTTCCTTTTTTACCACAGCAAATAAAAAGAAATGTGAAAAATATACTTTCCCAGCCTTTTAGAAATAGCTTATTTAAAACTAACTTATTTATAATAGATACTTACAATTGAAAAGTGACTAGGGAAAAAATAATCTGAATTCAGAAGAAGAGGACGTTGAACTGAATCTTATAGATGCCAGTCCATCCATTTTAATAAGCATAAACACTTGGCTATCCAATGTGGTCATGAGGTGAAGTCTCCCTGCTAATCAAGTACTCTACCTAGAGAGAATATACTTTCTTCATCTCCCTACCTATTTTCCTAAGAAAGAGGGCTTCCCACATTATTCGTTCCCATTTTCTTTCTTTCATCTACTTTGGAAGTCCACACTTGAGGAAAAAAATTTACTTTGAGAGGTTCATAAAAGACCCTCTCTTCACCCCGAGGTCCAAAGTGCCTGATACACACACAGTAATGAGATCTTTCTCTACAACTAGAACTACACAACTAAGATATATTGCATTTGAATAGAGACATGCAAAGTCATCTTAGAAAATACAGAGGGTCTCTGGTCAGTAAGACCAAACTCTAACCATGTTGATTGTCTTAAAAATATAAAGAAAGAATGAGTCTGCCAGAGGAAGAATTGTTCGATCATGGAAGCAAAGAGGGAAACTTCAAAGTAGAGTGCTTGGTTTCGCCAATGTGGACAGTCCTTTCGTCACAGCATAATGAAATTTATCATGAGTCTTCTTAGAATGATGGAATTCAAATTTCACCAGAAATATTTTCATCATGCTAAAGATCATCATCATACTGACTTTATTTACACTGGCTGCTTCTTTTGAAAATATTTAGGCTTGTAGTATTAGTCTTCTCAGGCTGCCATGAAGAATACCACAGACTGGATGCCTTAAACAGCAAAAGTGTATTTTCTTAGTTCTGGAGGCTGATAGCGCAAGATCAGTGTGACAGTAGGGTTGATTTTGGTGAGGCCTCTCTTCCGGGCTTACAGACAACCACCTTCTTGCTGTGTCCTCATATGGCCTTTCCTTTACAAGGACACCCCTGATGTCTCTTCCTCTTTTTGTAAAGACGCTTCATTTAACCTTAATTATCTCCTTAAAAGCTTAATCTCCAAATATAGTCACATTGGGAGTTATGCCTTTAACATGTGAATTTTGGAGGGGCACAATTCAGTTCATATCACCCGTGACATCAGAGTTGGCCAAAATCTACCTATTAAAGTCAATTCATTTCTATGATACCAAATGATTGGAAGGAATTCTAAGAACTTGATATTAGATACTTTTTATTATGAGTTAATATTTTCAAAGTAATGTCCATAGACCATGTTCATTAGGAATAACTGAAACATTTGTTAAAAGTTCAAATTTCTGGACCTCACTCAATATCTGCTAAATTATTTTTAAATATTCTTCAAGGTTTTTTTTCAGATATTGCAAAATATGGAAAACCAAATAAAAGCAGTTTAGATTAAGTTTGACTCGAGTTTCAAAATATTAAAGAAACCTCTCCTAGGGCCCAAATAAAAATATGAGTCAGGAACTATGGCCTAGGGGATGTCTAGATCGATATTAAGAAGACTTACAGAATGTACCCCCATAAAACAAGCTCGTATTCATGGTGTACTTTATTCCTTAAAATCTTATAATCGAGCCTAGTTACTTATATAGCTTAGAGTGCTCAAAGGGGCACCTTATTTTTATTCCACAGAAAGAGGAAGAGTCTAAATCCATAAACACAAAACCTGATTATTCATCCTCTCAATATCACATGTCATGACACACTTCCAATAATACTGTGCTGTTAAGTTATAGGAATAGAAGAAATGAAGAGTGAGTCTTATCATAGACATTTTTGACCACTATGTAGTACCAGGAGAGAATTTTTATCCTTTTTCTGTCTGTGAGATGACCACATATCTCCCAGTGAGTTTAAGCAGCTATGCAACAACCCAGCCTGCCCTAGGCAACCTCACCCCTGACATTTATAGAGTACAAAGAAAGACCTGCATACCACATGTCTAAAGGTTTACAAGTTATAAATTAAACTCATAAGCCATTAAACAAAGCATATTTAATGCACTGGCATGAGGATAAATGTTTAACGGTTGAGTTTCTGAAGGGTAGTGGTGGAAACGCTGACTTGTAGCACTAGCTGATTTCTATGGTATAAAAGGTCTCACCATGGCCAGTTTCAAGCTATCGATGTGATACAACTGAACCTGGGCTGGGGAAGAGATTATGACAGTACCCTAAAGCACACATTGACTCTAGAACAAGGGATCATTTGGGGAGGATATTTCAGGATTTGAGGTACCCATGATTTTTTGAAGTGGGAGTAGTGATGTGTGGACTCTAGTGGTCATGCTTCCTAAGTCCTGTTGGAGCCTCACTCCACAGAGAGGGGTATGACCAAAGGACAACCAGAGAAGAGGTCCCTATATTGGAGCCAAGGACAGTGTTCCTTTGCCTGAATTAGAGACTGAGACTAAGCACCTGAGAGCAACAAGCTTCAAGTGATTTTTCATAAATCACCAGGGATAAATGGCTTCTTCCATACTGATTAATAAGGCTGACTATCTCATTACCCAGTTTCAAGACTTTCTGACTCACTCTTCAGTTAGGATGACAGCAACATTAGATGGCTTGGGGCTCCTTGGCATTGAGCAGTGGCACCTGTGAGAAAAAAACTAAGATCCCTCTAGGTTTCAAAGGAGCCCTGTCTAGACTTGAGAATAATTTCTTACACCCTCTTCAGCTTTATCCCAACAATATACTAACGTTCACTGTGCCTCAGCTGCTCTGAGTGCAAGTAGCCTCTGAAGGTGCCAGCCCACTCCTCAGTGCTCTGCCTCTGCTAGAACTGCTACTCCATGTGAATATCTCCTTCCTCTCCTGCCCTTTGACCACGCCAAACCTCTGCCTGCATGACGCTCGTTCAGCGATGCAGGCATCATGCAAGCCCCATCCCAAAAGACCTTCTCAAATTTTTGCACCAAATTCTCTTAACCCACAGAATACTGATTATAGTTCTAAAGATCTAGGACGTGAGCCCACAAAGGAGAAATAATTCTCCTGTGTTTTAAAAGGTTTCCTATCTTGTCTTTTAAAAATCAACATTATCAACATTAAAAACTAATCATTTTTTTTTTATCTTTATGTTTCTGTATTTCCCATTAGATGGGCTCCAGCTTATTTGAGGGAATATTTTCTTTCTTGCTTGTTTTGAATCATCAGCATAGCAATATCTTGTATATTGTAGGACATGATAACTATCAAATGAGTAAATAAATAAGTGATTGAACACAATGAATAAAGATGGAAAGAAAGAAAGGAGGCAGTGAATAAAAGAAAAGGTACATAGATGTAAGAAAGAGAAAGAATATATTAATGAATAAATGAAAGGCATCTCAGAAAATGATTTGTTATAGGATAGGGGATAATTACCACAAGCGTTTTTGTAAAGTATCAGGAATATTTAACATTGTAATTTAAATAATGAAAGGTTGTAATCTCCTATTTCTGTGAGTTGTTTCTAGAAAAGTATTAAACAACATTAAAGGCTTGTGAGCAGGTTGTTTGAGTGTGATTTGACAATGTCAAAGAAGCAAAGTTAGCTTGGAATAGACTGCTGGACAAAACCCCAAATGTCCACAGATTGTAATCATTAGTGCCCTTTTTTTTTTTTTTTTTGGAAAAATTCATTGACAAAAATGTAAGATGTCACATCAGTAAAAATTTAGTGTTCACTTTCTACTATGAAATATCAAAGAATCTTGTCAGAGTGTGTTTTGTTGGTATTGTTGTTTCAAAAGCCTGCTCTTGAGGGCATTGGTATAAGTTGAAAAATTATTAACTAGTTAGCCAATACATGGCAGTTAGAAAAACTTTAGTGGACGAAGAACTGACCCCTGGATATCTGTACAGATAGTTTAAACAAAGCCATGAGTATTAATGTAGGTACTGAATATCTCTTCCCCATCAATGGAAATATATTTATGGTTGATATTTTTAAATGATAAATGTAACATATACTCATAAAAGAATCAATGAGAAATAGCTTTGTATATTTCCTTCCATATTTTCCTACGCACATACTGCACACATGTATATACTCAATTTTCTTTTTTTAAAAAGTTTAATACTACGTATGCTGATATAGTTTCATGTCAATAAATATAAACTCATACCATTGGTAATCATAACTGTATGATATTTTACTTACAACTTATCTAAGTAGCCTTATCTTGATAGACATCTAAAAATTCCCCATTTGGTTTTCCAATTTTTATTTTTTTTTCCCTTGAGAGTGATAAACAGTTTTGCTCATACATATATCTCTCTGGACAAGTCCAATTTAGACAAATCTCTAAAAGGTGAACTATTATTGATCATATGCAAAATTTGACAACATTTAAGATTTTCAAAATTGTTTTAGATAATGTGAAGTCACCAGGAATTTCTGTATTCTACCTCTAGAATACATCCTAAATATGACTCCCTATCACTAACACTGACATTTTTACTCTAGTTCAAGCTTCTACCATCTCTTTCCTAGACCTTGCAATTGATACCTTCTACGTCTGTCCCCACACTATATATTTCTGACATAGAAGCTGGAGTGAATTATGAATAAAATTATGTAATTTCTCCACGTAAAATTTTCTAATGGCTTCTCCTCTCCCTAAGAGTACAATCCTATCTCCTTAGTCTGCTTAACAAAATCCTGAATGACCCAGTCCTTGTCTCATATTTAACTCTTTCTTACACCATTCTGCCCCTTCTCTCACTGGACTTCTTTCTTTTCTGCAGGAAGCAAAGGCTGTCCCTCTTTCTGGTCTTTGCACTTACTCTTCTCTTAGCCTTAAATGCTCTTCTTATTTTGAAGATGGCTCGCTACACCTAATAATTCAGATCTTAATGTCAAATTCTTAGAGGAATCTTCTTTGACCATTTATAAAAAACTGGTCATCCTTTAATATGGCATAAATTCCACGTTTCAGTTGAGCACATATCACTGTGTGAAGTTCTTGTTTATTGACTTATATATTTGCTTAAAGCCTGGCTTTCCCCCACTAAAGCACCACTTCATAAAAGCAGGGTCATTGCCTACTTACTCCTTACAGTACCTGACAGATAGTAGGAGCTCAATATTTTTAATTGAATTTCTGTTGCTCCTGGAGTATCTCCTCTTAGATTTAAGAAGTGTACTGAGGTGAAGAAATATTGGCTGGAATATAATGGCTCATTAAAAATAAATCAGATGTATATTGGAATAAAATTGTATTCATGAAAACATTTATCCAGCAATGGTAAGTATAAGGTAGCTAAAGACATATTAATTGTTATACTTTTGACCATGAGATAATCTTTATGACTAAATCTAGCTTTTAAAAAAATGAACTTTAAATCACAGGACATTAAGGGACATAAATAAGAACCTGTGGCCCAAACTTTGGCACATTAATGACATCATGGTTCATTTTATAAAGTTTCTATGTATGTTTTATGCAACTTTGAATTTAAGATACTGCATGTCAGAGCTGTTCCAATATACAACAGGGTAGATTTATATGCTCCAGTGATATTCTTGGTTTGGAGAAAGATGTTGGCAGCACCCCTCAGAATATCAAGAATCTGTTAAGAAGAGTAAGAAAATTGTTAAGAAGATTTTTCATATCTTTATTTTTCTTTATTAAAATATCATGTGCTCTTTCAAGGCTAGAACCATGTCATATATTTCTGCTCACCGGAAAATAATGAATAAAGTACATCGCAATCCTTTATTCCTGGTCATTCACATTCTAAAGATCAACCAGGCAAGTTGTTTCTCATATGTGTGTTATTATGAATCATTATTCTATCAGGCCATCAATAAAACAGTCTAAGAACTGCTCTGCAGATGTATCTAGAGAGTTTGGTCACTAATGTATGACTAACCTTTCTTTTAGCCTCCACATGAATAATCTAACTGCTACGAAGAAATCCAGCCCAGTGTGTGTCTCAACAGGCAGTTTCTTTTCGGTTTATCAAAGGCCCTGAGCTTGGGCAGGGCTCCAGCCCTGGGAGTAACTCATTCTAGTATCTATTAAGCTATGAGATGTGAGTCCTTGTCTCACTTTCCTGCTTGAAGGCATTCGTTTATGCTTATTTCCATCCTTCAATTGATAGATTGATGTAGAAACTTAAATACGTCATTTGTTTTTCTATCCATTCTCTTTGTAGCAGTTGTGGATTCACTTCTGGTGCCAGATTGAGTCCAGGGCAATTTTAAAGTCTAATAAAGCAAGGAAAATCTCTTCTCCCAGTTGGATTTTTTTTTTTTTAACATTTGTTAATATGCAGCAATCAGGAGAGAGATGGAGTCTGCAGCTCATTTTCAAGGGAGGCATCCAATTTGAGTTTTATGGATGTTGCTGTCACTGGTTGGACATTGCTTTCTTCTTTCACCAAGGATGCAGCATCAGGGTTTACCACTGTTCCTGCTCATGTGGGTCTCTGGCTGTTGGGGTTGAGAGCACTTCCGTTTTTACGTATTGGAGTAATTAGCCCTCCCGACCATATCTCAGAAAACGTCTGGATTGGAGGATTAGGATAAACATCTTCAGTCAGGCTTTCTGAGTGTGATCAATGTGGGGCGTTAGCATCTCATTTGATGTGTTTTTATCAAGGCTATGGGGTTTCCTAACTCTTCCTTTGAAGACGCTCTCTTTCATTTCTTGAATCACCAGAGCTGAGCTTTAACAACTGGGACAAAGTTAAAGATACTTTTTTCAAGAAATTTATATGTCCAAGTCCTCACTTAATCCTGACCTCTTCCTTTGTACTTTTCTAAGCATCCATGATCAGGTGTCAACCCTCACCTTTGCTCCTACAGAACTACAATTCTTAGACTGTCAGAAACACCATTTACCAAATATAACTTTTGTGTGTATCTTATTATTGACTAGGCCATCAGTTCTTTGAAGGTGGACACCATGCCCTTTACCCTATGCATTCTTTCTTTCAGTAAGATATTTATGGATCATCTAGTTTTTAGATATTGTTCTAGGTGCTGAGGATACAGTAATAAGCATTAGATAAAGGCCATGCCTTTACAAAGGTTACATTTTAGTCAAGCAACTAAGCAATAAACAGTTGGAAAATAGCAATATTAGTAATAAATACTTTGAGGAAAATAAGCCTAGGCCTTAAAATAAAAAGTGTCCACTGTAGAGAATGGCAACATTTGATGTGAGATCTTAAAGACAGGAAGACATGGATGGAGAGAATTCTAATTACCCTACCCCTTTACTACTTGTGTGACCTTAAGCAGGTCATTTCTCCCCTCTGAGCTTTGGTTACTCTTAATGCTGAGGATAATAATAATGGTGTCCAATAAGTAAAGAAGTTAATACACATAAAACACAACAGAATGCTTTACACATAACAGCACTCAATAACTGTTGCCAAATCATTATTGTTAATAATAATGATAATATTATTATTGCCTCTATTAAGACATGCAGATTTTATTCGAATTTCAAAGTAAAATTATCGGCATGTTTTCAACATGGGGGCCCTTGATTTTCTAACATTGCGTAGCATAGTGCCTACTAAATAGTTCATTTTGTATCCTATAATTTTCTTTCTGAAATTTCTAATTTAGATCAGCTATTTCATGGTTACCTTGTTGGTAGTTGCCATTGTAGAGAATAGAAAGTATAGGACATAGACCTTGTTTTCAAATACATTGCCATTAGTTGAAGATTTTATGAAGTTTGTGGCTCTTTTTGTGGAATGTATCAAGTTGGCTCTTCAACCTTGACTGGCAGTGCTTACTTTAGTCTTTTTTCTTTCATGAAGAACAATAACGTTGGTGAAGAAATTTAAAAAAAAAAACAACAAAACATAGTCAACCATATGGGATTTGTTAAATAAATTATAAGCATGTTTATTTCTACCAATAAATATCAGGTTGTATAACAAATCATAATCTTATAATAGATTTTATGAAAATAAAGTATGAAAAATTTCTGAAAGAAAATGATTCATTATGTTAGCAATGATTAAGTCTTGGTAATAGGATGGTAGGATTATGGATTACTTTAATTTCCTTCTCTAAACTTTTCTAAATTTTTTGAACATCTCAAGAAAAGTATGCATTCATTTTCTAATTCAATAAAGTAAGTTAATTACAAGCAAGATTAAAGAAAGCAAGGAGATTCACAATCACTACAAAATAAATTCAAAGAAAATGACAATACATTATGTAATTTAACAAGATATGTTCCTAGGCTAAAATATGGTCCACATTTTCAGTTAAATCATAGTGTTTTTTATGGTCTTAGGAGCATCAGAAAATATCCTCTGGTTGTTGTCTAGCCATTTCCCAACCTAAGATCAAACAGACAGGAAATGATTTGACTACATACTTATTCCAGTCTCTGCTTATTTCTCTAGACCACACTGTGTCTATATTTATGTCACCAAAATAGACTTGAGGATGATGATACATGAGAAGAACATTCTATTCTCTCTTTCATCCTACTCTGAACTGCCCTTCAGTCCCTTCCAACTACACTGAGATGGTACTTCTGTTACAATTGCTAATGCGAAAATTGTTCTCACTAGAAACTGGCCTCCAGGAAGTTGCAGATATAGTCTAACTCAATCTTGTATCCCTGGTGCCTATTCAGTGCCTGGGTCTATTAGCACTATATAAATGTTTGTAGAATTTATTGAGTTGCTACCATTTCTTCCCAGATTTCCTCCAGATGTGGGCCCTGTTAAATTCTTAAACTCTGGATTCCATTAAGAAGCTGAGAGCCAAGGTGCTCATATCCTTAAGGGTACCAATATATTGTACTAATATTTCAAGGATTTCCTTGCTTTCCAGAAAGTCCTGGTAATAAAATACTTTAGAAAGCAGCCCAATGTCTGGCAAATCTTTGTTTTCTGACCTGTAACGGAAATCAACCTCTCAACAAAAATAGCAATTCTCTACCTGTAGGCCAAGTACAAAACTTTAATGTAAATGACAATTTTAAGAGCCCTTAAAAGGAGACTGGGAAGGAGGGTAAGGTCATGTGACAAGATTTCTACTCAGTCTCAGCCCTTCTCTTTGGCATTTAGATGAATTGATTGACAGATCAAGAAGCATTGAGCTTGGGCTGCCAGGAAAAAAAAAAAACTGGTAATTTTAGTCATTTTTTCAAGTCTTTAAATATCCTGTATAGCTTTTAGACACAAAGCAATCTTCCTATAGAGAAACAAACCCAGGATGTGGTTACAAGGTAGAGTTCTACCCCTTTGTATTAAAGTGCCTTAATGATCAGGAAAAAAATAGATTTGCATAAAAGCTACTTATGGAAAGCACTTAACACAATAGTTACTAAAGACAAACTTCAGCACAAGTGAATGTGACCAATATGATGAGTCATCCTGTGTGGTTTAAAGCTACCACAAACAAATGTCTTTTAATTCAGCTTGCATGAGCCCAGACTACCTTTTACAAGACTTTGAGAGTAACCAAGGCATTGACAAAATACCCTTAGCTACTTAGCTATTTGATTGAATCATAGGATTGAAGGACAATTCGATTTAAAAAATGATTCAGGTAAGTGGTATATGAATGCCAAAGCTTCTATTGAAGTCAGCCTGGATCTTTTTTTTTTCTTTCCAGGTCTCATTTCATAAGACACACACACACACACACACACACACACACACACACACACACAGTTACATCATCAAAAGATATGAGTAATATAGTCAGGATATAGTCAGGATAGAGATATAATTGGCAACAGCATCTTCTCGTGTAAGCACATTAGTGATGCTTACATAATCTTTTGGCATCAATCATTCTCTGGAGTGAGAAGTGTGGTTTTTTGTTTCAGTGTCATAGTGCTAGTTTAGAAAAGACCTTTGATCCTTGAAGAAAGGTACAATGTAAGATGTTCATTGCTATACTGACTATGTCTTTGATACTTTTCTTCAAACTATTTGTTGATCCCCTGGAATACCTAAACCACATGAGAGAACCTGGCCTAATAGTCATTATGATGTCATGGCGGTCATTAATAATTGATCATGGCATTTATTTCTGTTGATATCAAACAGGATCAGCAAAGAGCTCTAAAAAGACATGGTGGATCAACTAGAATGATCACAAGAAAAAAAAATCTACTTTTCATTCACAGTTTATTTGAGATAACCTGAAAATCAGGGTTGTGGTTTTCAGGTATCCACCTTTACCTGAATGAACGTTTACTAACATCAGGTTCTGAAATAATAATTATTACAGTGTTTCATTCTAAATTGCTTGTTACTTAATTTTTCTAGTATTTTAATGAGTTGTCTCCTGATCATATATTCTTTTTATTTTGCATCCCTCATACATCTCAACACAATATGGAATCCACAGTAGTGTAATCAATAAAAATTTGTTGACCAAATAACTGATACTGTGATGATTTGTCTAAAAGCTGCTTTTGTATAAAGGAAAGGATTTTGTACCAAGAGTCAAAAGATCTGAATTCTATTCCTCTTTATCCCTACAACTAGCTATGGTCTGATACAAGTGTTTCAACTTTGCTAGACCATGGTTTCTTCATTTATGAAAATGGGGCCATGAATTAAATATTTACTAAGGCTTCTTCCATTGGAAAATATATTAATTCTTCTGAGATATATGCATGGATTACTATTCAAATACTTTAAAAAGAATAAGGTACAAAAACGTCTATTTTCAAAGGTGTAACTCTTTTCTCTGTCTTTCCATTTTTATTCTCTCCATCATCCACATTTGTTGTTTAAATTTCACTTTGAATAGAGAGCCCCAATTTTCATGTCAGGGCTGGCTTTGAAAAATGGCAAAAACATTCCTATCCTATACACACTCCACCAAATACACACAAACATAAACACACATACACAAAATGAGAAGAACTAATAAAGATTTCCTTTAGTCACTGATTCTCTAAAAGTTTGACTCTTTTACTCACCATCAAAAGGAACTATTGGAGACTCAGTAGTCTCACAGTCAAAGAAAACTTCAGTACTCTTCAAATACTACCTACCATTTTTGCATATGTTTTTCACTTTTCCAGAAAAAAAAAACATTTACCAGGCAAATTGCTTTGCCTCCTACAAGACCAAGCCAGAAAGCCAGCTACTCGATGAAGACTTTATAATACTATTTGGTGGTTGGATTCTCTGCAGTTCTTTCTTAATATTTTAATCATACCTCTGTGGAAGCAGTTATATATTGAAATTTTAAAAATATCTGTTCATATGTCTGTTTCTCTCCACTACTTAAAAGCAGTCATAGCTTGGGCACATCTAGTTTATCTTATGGGGATATATTAGACATGCTCCTATAAGATTCTGGAGTCCATCTAATCTCCCATTTCAAGGTAAGTCCCAGAATACTCTTCAGTGTGTTCTTGACCTCTTTCTATTACTATAAAAACTAGTCTTTGATACTTATGTATTTCAAGTCCAGAATCTTCCTTGAGACACTCCTGAAATATTTTAGCCTTTCTAAAAAATGAAGCTTATCAGCAGAGGGTGAACAAGAAGACTTTAGGTCTTGTTTTGTTCATTATTTTTTAAAGAAGAATAGATTATCATGTTTTAAAACTAAAAATCATAATTTTCTTTCATGTTACTTCTCTGATTATCTTCATATATTACCAACGAACCTGTAGTCTAAATTCCCAGAGCCTTGTCTCTGGTCTCCTAGTCTTCACAAGAAGACTGACTTAAACCAAAACTTGACTGGCATTTGACAATCCCCAAAGGGGTTACTTTCAAAGTATGGCATTTGGCATTAATTTCCTCACCTCTAAATTGACCTCAGACATCTATCTTCACACAGTCAAGTGAGTCTGTGTGTACAAACTTCCTATTTAACAGCACAAGTTTAAACCATTAATTAGCAACCAGCCTAAAATGGCAAATACACTTGAGAAACGCTTAGAAGAATTATGTATTTCTTCTCTACCTCCACGACACCTCTTCCTAGACAAATCACCATTATTGGCGATCTCTGACAACAGAAACTTTCTGAGTCTGTTTCTGTCATTCACTTGGTAGACATGTTCACCGCAGCAAACAATCCCCCATCATCAAGTTTTCCAGATGTTTGCACAGCAGGTTAGGTGTTTTTAAACTATCTAAATGACGGTCCCAAATGACAAATGTTCATTTTCAAAATTAAAGCTTATTACGAATTACCTGCCAAGTACAATGTGTCAAGAGAGACTGAATGAATTAGAAATTTTGTCCATTGAGAATGAATGAATAAGAAAAAAACATAAATGAGGCAAGCTATTACACATCCTGGAGGCACATAGAAAGAATTTTAAATAACCGTAATTTACTAAAAGCTATTGCATTAATACTTATGACTTACTTTTAAAAGGCCTATTTCTCCCTATTGCCATGAGTTGGGCTTTAACTCTGTTAACGAAAGGAATAATGGCTGGGAAAGACAAGGATGATATATAACATAAATCTGTTTTTCTCTTTTTAATCATCATCCAAACAGGCTAACCTTTGATATACTGGGAAGAAAATAAACATGGCCTGATAGAGCCATCAAAAGGTTGAATTCAGTTCCCTCTTTGCTGCCTTCTAGCTAAGTGGTCTATTTCTGGTCACTAATCCTTGAACCCAAGTTTCCTCCACTGTAAAGTAGGAATAATAATAGTGAAGCATACTGTCATGAAAATTAAATAAATAAAAATAACTTCTGAATGTAATTTGTAAACTGTAATGTACCAAGAATATATAGTGATGTCAAAATACTATGAACTCTCATATATTAAGTACTTACTCTGCGCCAGATACAATGTAAGGATTCACATATAGTATCTTCTTCAATCTTTGCAATTATTTGTGGTAGGTAATATCATCTCTATGTTACAGATGAGAAAACTGAGTCTTGTTTAGAGATTAAGTAACTGGCCTAAGTAACTGTTAACTTGAGTGAACAAGATTAAAACCAAAATCTGACTTCAAAAACATGTCCTTGACCTCTATGACATGGTACTGACCATTAGTCATTAAAGCCTAATGCTTCGACTTAAAACATTTTGAAGCTGTCATTTAAAATTACATTCAGATCCAAATTGTTGAGACACACAAAGCCAGCAGGCTGATGATACTATAAACAACTTTTCTTTTTGGCTCCAAAGAGCACTCTCCAGTCTGATTGCCTTGTATCCTAGGCAGGAAGGCCATGGACACCCATAGCCAAGAGTTCTATCCTTTAGAAGATTACAAGATTGAAATTCCTTTTCAAGATGGATGTGGATCTCCTTTCTTCGCATCCCATATACCATGCCGAGTATAACATTAATTGTAACTCTAACTACCTAGTATTTTAACTTTATTTACAAATTCAACTTTCAACTAGCCAAAATTTCTAATTACTATATTCCAGAACTAAGAAGTATCATAGTAGTATTTGAAGAAATGAATGATGCAAATATTTTCCTTCTTGCCTAAGAACATTTTTGCACCCAGACAGAGAAATATGAAACCAGGCTGACCACAGAGTCAGGGATTGCTTCATAGGACAAAATGGAACATCTAGATTTTCTATCTTTAAAATTATAATCAGCAGCAGGAAGCAAAGCAATACCACTGCCCCTGCTATAGGAATCTAAAGGCTTTTTATAGAATGCACAGCAGCAAATGTTATCGCTATGCTGGAAAAAACCATTTTCATTATCAGTTGCCTTTTTTTTCTCAATTGATTATGACTTTTCCTTTAAAAAATGCATTTAGGCAAAAATTTTCCATGCTTGATTTAGCCCAAGGGAAATTTTTTGGGGGGGTATCGAGGAGGAGAGAAGTCTGAACTGAATTCCTTCGGCTGCCTTTTAGCCATGGACACATGGACAAAATATATCACATTCTACTGAAAAATTTTAACTGCTATTACTTAGAAAGAGCTTAACAATGAAAAATCCAGCTTTGTGGTATTACAGTCTTTATTGTGTAAGCCAATGAACAGACACAAGTTAAGGTTCTTTTTTTTAGGTTATGAAGGTTTGAGTGGCAGGAGAGAGGATGCTCTTAAAGTCATTTCTTCTTAATTTAAAGGTGTCGCATTGGACTGAAGCCTCTTAAGAACACTGAGGATGCACCAATTCATGTTAGAAACTTCAAGCTGAACACCATCCAAGTTAAGGCTAGCATTTAGTTAAGACAAACTAAATTAATGTGGCCCACTCAAGGTGGACCATAAATGCGTTTATATGTCTGGTTCAGCCTAAGCCTTCTCTAACCATGGTGGGAAGGCTAGAGACAAGGATTTTTTAAAGCTGATCAAAGCTCTTTAAGATTCTTCAAAAAAAAATTACATAGATGAGAAATCTGAGGCTATACCCATTATACTGAACAAACAGGTAGTACCCCTCAGAGCAAATACTAAGATGTGTTTGAGCAAAGCAGGCAATTTAGAAGTCTAGGAAAAAACAGTCTTTCCATTTCATAAAAAAGACAAATAATTTTAAAATAACATTTGATTTAGCAGCTTTAAGGGACCTCTGAATTTAAATTTCGATATATAAATCCCAATTTTGCCATGTAAAATTAATAATGGATTTCTCTAAAGCCAAACCCTCTTCAACCTCTGCTGTAATTCTCTTAAGAAAGCATTAAATGAAAGCATTTCACTTTAGTCGAAAATCAATGGCACTTCAGTGAAGCATGCATCTCCCAAGTATTATGGAGTCGAGAATCATACAGTTCTGTTAGTAAGACATGGGGCCCTGGGTTTGGTGGTAATCACTTTATACAACATAGGAGTCTTTGAAAAAAAATAATACAAAGTGAAAGGATTGAAAATTCAATGTGAGCATGCTCCAATTCTTTTTACAATGTCAACCCAAATATATCATGATGTATTTAATGATAATATGATAATAATAAAAATAAAGAGAGTAACAGGTAGAAATAGTACTTAATTACTACTTCCTATAGACCAGACACTTGCTAAATACTTTATATGTACCATCTCATTTGATTCTCTCAGGAACCATGTTACTTTGCATTGTTAGCTATATTTTCAGAGTAGACTTGAAGAAGGAAAGTATGCAGATAGAAGCATATGATAAATTTAAGATGGATTAAAACAGTTCCTTATTGTTAATCTCTGGAAATTCTGACAATGAGTCAAAAGGTATCATAAATTCCATTTATTTAGAAAATTCTTTCTACCTTTGCATACTGATAACATTGTATTCATCTTTCACTGTGACCATTACAAATATGAATAAGACATAGCCCCTAGGAACCCAGAGATTAGAATGGTGATGAAACATGCATTGAAAATCAAAAAGTAATTCTTGGTGGTTTGTGGTAAACTCTGTAACACAATGTGTTGAAAGCATAGGTAATTAGAAGAAAGAAAATAATTCTTAAAACTGGGGGTTGAGTTTGAGGTCTTGAGTCAGGGAAGTCTCTTTACAGAAAGCAGCAGTTCACCTGGGTTTGGAAGGTAGGTAGTGTATCTACAGACAAAGATGAGGCCCAGGGAAATATTGATGTGCAATAACTTCAAGCATAGGGTATAGTCCGAATGCCAATGTCAACAGAATCTTTTATATATGAATGAGCAGAAATGTTGGTAAGGAATAGATTCTTGAAGACCCTCACTGATACTCTATGAAGTTTAAAATTTATTTGGCATTCAGTAGAGTTTTGTAGTGGTATAAGAAAGTCAGAGCTCTGCTTTGGGAAGATTAGTCTAGCAACATATTAAATTTATTTATCTATTTTTTGTTACTCCACTGATGAATAATTAATTATTGTCTCGTTATTGTGTGCTAGGACCTATTCTAGGCAATGATGATATCGTGGTGAATATGACTCACTATCTAGTTTCATAGAAATATAATCAAGAAATTTAAACATAAATCAGAATAACATCACCAATACTATAAGACAGAAAGTACAGGGTGGCACCTTCTCCAGCATTGGGATAATAGGAAAAACTTCCTGTAGAAAGTAACTTCAAATGGTATGTATGGCGTGTGTGTGTCTACATGTGCAGGTCTGGCCAGGGGGTGTTAATATATGAAAAGGCTCAGAGGGGAAATGTTTTTGGGGAACTTGATGTAGGGTTACTTGTTTTCCAACCACACAGATTTTTAATAACCTCAGTTATGTGCACAGGGTTTCTGGCTGTTTCATTTTGTGGAGAGAGCCTGACCATTTGTCAACTTCCAGAAGAACCAATCAAGCATTATGAACAAGGACCTTGTGAAAGTAAATTTGTTGAATTGAATTGGCTCTCCTCAGAGACCTGAAAATTAGCTGGACTGACAATGAAACAAAAACAAAACAAAACAAAACAAAAGCAAAAAAACTACTGAATATGAATAATTCAGTCAACCTGAATAATTTCACCTTGATGGAGTGTGGTTTTTAGTGTTCATTCATTCACTTGGTTCCTCCATATTTATTGTTTATCAGCCCACTGTACTAAACACTTGCCCTATCAAACTCTTCGTCATAATTAATTTCCTCTAAACATTCAACCTCATTTTTTCTGTACCTCCTTACAATACTTTTTATAGTTTGATTTTTGTCACTGTGAGTTGTGTATATGAGTGTCCTCAAATTGACTATGGTATTTTGAAGGGAGGAATTGTGTCTTCATCCTCATGTTCCATTCAGTCAATGACACAGATAGATAGGGATTCTGTAAATATTTGTTGGATGGTAGAAGGGATGGATGGAGACAGACATGAATAAGAAATTTTTCTGTCCTCATGAATTGATAGTCTAATGCAGATTAAGCACACATGGTTAAATAGATATATTTTTCACTACTCAGACTATTATACTTTCTCTTTTCAATTTATGTTAACTCTTGTAATGCCACAATCTTACCAAGATCCTAAACATACTATGGAAAAGTTCTCCATAAGACATTTATAGTTTAAAATGGTTATTCTACGTTAGTGGAAGCTTGATTTTTAAGTCTTTGATAGTACCGACTCCTGAGTTTTCTCTTTAAACTCATCAAAAAAGCAGCTCCCAATCCCCTATTAAACCATTGTAATATGTTGTCACCTTCCCACAAGTTAGATGAAATTGAAGTGGATAAAAACAGAATGAGAATTTTAGAGAATATCTGCAGTCAATAAGCTAAGAACAAAAGAGAAATATGTCTTTGCCTTTGCACGTAAAAGAATTAACATCATTTTCAACTCCTCTATTCAGTGGTCTCATTTCATAGTTATTTGCCCAAATGTACTGCCATGTTTTCTTCTTTCTGTTTGGTCATTCAGCACATTTTTTTTTTTGGCTACCCCTTGCCATAGATGTTGGTCTGGATCTCCAGGCATAAAGATTCAAAAATGTCAAAAGATTGTCTACATTGACTTTTGTTGCTCAGTAACTTATTTTGAAAAAATTAAATAAGATTTTTCTTACTTTTGTATGTATTACTGGAGAAGCATAGCTTTGCAGGTCATTAGAGTAAAATTATTTACTAATTTACAGGTGGTTTTGCCCCTTAAAATTGAGAGGTGCTAACTATACAACATACTCTAGAAGTCAGAAAATTGTATACTATAACATGAAGGAAATAACAGAGATGGATATTATAGTCAGAGAAACTAGTATGAATCCCAGATATCCTATTACTCTGATCTGTTACAAATTTCTTAATCTTAGTGAGCTTTAAATTCCTTTTATGTAAAATAACAATAATAATAATCTTGCAATATTGTTATAATGTCATTGTGATAATTTTAAAAGACCATAGATATCAAAATACCAGGCCTTATTCTAGTATGTGGTAAACTATCATTTATGGATAATAACTGTGTGGAAATGTTATGCTAAGCCCTCTGCCTGCATTTTCTCATTTCTCATTTTTCCAAACTCCATGTTTCCTATTCTGTTTTTATCATTATTTTTAAATGGGAAAAACAATACATAAAAAAGTAAAATTTGGCATAGATCACAGAACTAATACATGGCAGACCTAGGATTCAAACCTCACTTGTCAATGATGTGTGATTAAAAGGTAATGTTGAAATTTCTGGATCATCACTTTTGTGCCTTCCCTCAGCCAAATAAAAACAAATCTGGACCTAGTAAGGAGAGATTTTATTTGAAGGGGGAGGGGCGGGAAAAAACTACTCCAATAGGCAGAAAGCTCTGACCATAAGATCAGCAAGTGTCTTAGAGGTTAGGCGAAAAGGTGTTTTTCTTTGATAGAGAAGGGAGAACAAGGCTAGAATAAACTGAACGTTTAGGCTATGTGATTTGACAGTAGATCAGAGAATGATCTACACTGAGACCAGCCTGTTCTCATGAGGAGGCTATTTGCTGGCTTAGGCTGAAGGCAGGTCAAAATGCAAGGGCCTAGGGGGAAGAGGAGAAGCTCAATCAAAGTTCGATTAGCAAATATTTTGTTCCAATTGATCATTGGGAATAAGCGATTCAGCTAATTATTTATGAGGCAAAGAATGGGAATGTGAAGTCTATGCCTAGCCTGGTCATATAGGCAAATGAGAGGGTGTCCACAAGACTTTTCTGTGTCATTTGGAGAGAGGTGACATTTCCCAGACCATAAAAGGGCAGGGATATTTCTTAACCTTCACTGTTTTCTGGGATCACAGGACTCAAGTAAGGTTCAACATTGTTACTTCCCACTGGTTAGACACGGTGAAGATGAGCTAGGCTTTGGGAGCCATCTGTTGTGGGTGGCAGGATTCTCAGATGGCCCTGTGATTTCCCTGCCCTGGAGTGTTAATTGAGTCAGTATGTTTGGTGGATTCTTTGTTACAGTAGCTTAGCCAGTACCCTAAATAGTAAAGTGCTCATTTTAAAATCCATACCCATTGTGATTTGAGTCATCACTTCGCCTCATGAAGCTAGGTTTTCTTATCTGCTAAATGATGAAGTTGGACTAGGCAAAAATCCTTGTAGTATCTTCTAGCTTCTCATCTTCAAAAATTTATGAAAGCATAAAGATTTGTCCAAGTGCCCTGTGGTTTAATGTGCAGAATGAAAGGCTGAAGCACGCTTTACTCTTCCTCCCAATACTCAGGCAACATCAATATAGGAGGCACTTAGGAATGCTCTGGCTTTGGATGTCAGTGACTGTACATAGCTCTTTCATCAACAATTCAGAATAATGTGATCAAGGTCTTCCATTCTGCCAATCAATCGCTTGTTCTTTCTAAACCTGTAAGACTCCCTTTGCATTGCCTTGCAAAAGTGGGTTGATTAACTTCTTTTTTTCTAACCTTCCTTGTTTTTCACATTTTTTTCTCCACAGTCTCTCTGAAATTCTTTCCGTGTCATAAAAACTTAGTTTTCAGAGTTATTTCATGCCTTCCCAAAGGCCAGGGTCATTTTCCTACTTAATATTCAAGAAGCATTTTTAAAGCTCATCTCGTCCCAAAAAAAGCCCAGGAAACTCACCAGTGCTCAGCTGATGACTTACTTTGGTCTCTGTTGTTTTTTTGTATTTAGATTTTTAGTGTAAGCTAATTGAAGCCGGACTCTGTGGGTCTTATTTATCACCCAGTAACTTGAGTACGGCACTGAAATAAATGTAAAACTTACTCAATCGCCAAACCTTTAAGAATACTTAGATTAAAAAAGAAGTATAATATCACTAATAAGTAGATTTTGCATTATAAATATGAGTGACAGCCTAAAATGACTTTCAATAAAATAAAGGTAAATTTTAACTTTAACCAAGTAGAGCACTTTACCATCATTTATTTTAGTATCATTTTTGTCCAAATTAGAAAGAATTGAAAACAACTGTGGGAATGACGGACCTATGACAAAATAAGTCAAAGAGGCACAGAAGCCATCTCACAGCATTTAGGTGGGACAGGGTGGAAAAGACCTAAATCCAAAGTCCTGTAGATGACTTCTGCCTCTATAATCTTGAAGAAGTTATTTTATCTTTCTCACCTTAGTTTCCTTGATTCCACAACAGAGACGTCAACAATTACCTTAAAGGACTGTAGAAGGAAGTGAATGAAATAATGCGTATAAAATACCTTTTGTTCAGTAGGTATATGGTAGACATCCTTCATGCTGGAGTTATTGTTAATGTCATATAGTTAATTAACATTGACCTTCTCAACTGGACTTATAAAAAGTCACCAGTCAGAACCGTTGTTTGTAAGTCCAGAAAGTAGGGGATGGAATCTCTGAGCTCTACCTGTGAAATACTCTGTGGACTTATAGGAGAAAGGTTCCCTGCAGAAAGTGAAATGTAACAGAAATATGAAAAGTAATGCTTACACAAGGCTTTCATGTTAGGCTGGCTAAAATAGTCCCTCATCACAGTCAATATCAATATTTTATTTCCTTTTCTTAGTGTGCGCCCTGCTTGTATCACCAAACCCTTGTCCATTCTTTGCCTCCTATTTACTACTTCCTAGACTCTACAAAGGCTGTCCCATTTGGGTCGTTTTCAGATGTAAAATCTCTTCCTTTACCTTGCTGGAGTTCTGTGAGGAAACAAAAACTAGACAAGTAAACATAAGGAAATTAAAGTGCAAAAAAAATAAAAAATATATAAAGATATAGAAATGGATACAAAAAAGAGAGGTTAGAGATAAAATTTGTATAGATGGACTAGTTTTAGTGTGACACAAAGAAAGGGAGACTGACTTTTGCTGGTCCATTTGGTTGAAGAAGATAACTTGGATGATTGAGTTATATGGTTTGGAGTTCTACAGAGCATATATTCATTAGATGACTGAAATCTCTCCTACTTACTTTGAGCTAATAGAGTCAATCCCTAAAGCTCAATGCTGTCAAATGCTGGAGTTATATAATCAAAAGGAGAAATAATAATGTTAAAAAAATTATTCATTAAACAAAGTAAAAACTTTGTCCTTAGAAAGTTCATAAGTATACTTGGCTGGTCATTGCTATATGGAAACTTTTTTAATGTTGGTGGCAGAATGGGACAGAAATTAATCAGCTGGGGGTAATTTTAAGAAATGGCTTCAGCCCCTAAGTGTTTTGCCAAGTTTCTGTTAAACATCTCACATTATTGAAGATTCAAGTCAAAATTACTTATCAGCAGTTCTTCTAAATAGCAAGGAACATATATTAAAGAAGCCATAAAGGAATTTCTAATGAGAAAAAAAATGCTCTTACTTTTTGAGAAATTAACTGCTCCAATAAATTGTAAAGATAAAGTAGGAAAAGTTATCACAATAATGTCTGTTGTAATAAAACTAAACTGTACAGCCGATAACAGTTAAAATGCCAGAAGGTGAGTTAATGACATACTATTCTCCTAAAAGTCCCTCTGATCCTTACTCTGAAATATAATTCTGACACTCACATATAAAGAATATGGTAGAAGCTACATGGAAATATTGTATATACACATATTTTACAGATCCATTGCCTATGAACTTTTGAATATACATAAAGTTTAAAAAGCAAAGTATATTAAATGAAACTTTCAGGAAAGTGAAATAAAATAATCCTAGGACCTAAAATTGATTCTTAAAGTGCAAAAGAGATGAAAGTCTGTGGAAAGAGAAATCAGTCTGAATTGCTTTCTCGTACTGGAAAATTTCTATCAAAAACCACGGAAACGAGGCAAAGATGGAGTCACTGAAGTCTCCCTAACACCTTCTGTGGACACAGAAAGGTTGGAGAGGCCCAAAGCTTCTGTTATAATTTTCTGCAGTCAAAATCCTAGGTAAGATAAAGATTGTAGCAATGCAGATGAATTAATAAGTATAATGAGAGAGTAGGGGAAAAAAAAACAGAAATAGCATAAATAGAAATGGGAAAGTAATCTTAAATAGGAGAGTTTGGGGCTAATAGGTTTACTGTTCATTATTAAACTTCTCTCATACATAGTAATGATCCAAGTGCCCTGAATGGTAAAAATGTGTGTGGAGGCAGTCAGAGAGAGAGAGAGAGAGAGAGAGAGAGAGAGAGAGACAGAGAGAGAGAGAGACAGAGAGAGAGAGAAGTAGAGAGAGAGAGAAACAGGTGGTGGGAGAGAGAGAGAGAGAAAGGGAGGAGGAGGGAGGAAGAAATCAAAGTTGAGAAAGCCTTAGAAAGCAAAAGATACTATATGCACACATGATGAGACACGAGGCTGTAAAACTTAAGGCCAGCTTCTTGCCACACAGTAAAAATCAAATGGTTTAGAGCATCATTCAAACAAAAAGTAGAAGAGAAATAAGCGAGGCTGTCTCGACTTCACATGAATTCAGTGGGAGCCAGGCAAGTTCCTTATACACATAACCACTTTCTAACTAAGTAAAAAACAACAACAAAAGCAGTAAAACAATTATGCAAGAAATAAAGGAATTTGAAACCTGCCAAAACTTTATAAGAAAAGGCATGAAGAAATAGTGGAAAGCATGACAGAAACAAACATCTCTGCTCTGAGCCATCTGTGCCACCCATCAGCTGGTAATAATGTGACTCTGAGTAGCAATAGAAATAATCAAAAGAAGAGCTTTAAGAAGGCCTGGCAACACTACTAGATTATTTTCTGTGTTTCTGGTCTTTGTTTATAGACAATTATAATTTGGCAAAGTGCTCAGAAGCCCATCATATGAACGTGTCCCTTGTGTTATATTTCAGCAGTGGCTCACAAAAACTTGCTTAGCTCGCCACCAGGTTAGCTAAATGCTTGTGGAGGAGGAAACCTCCAAATGTTGTGTGAATTTACAATTGAGTCAATTTAATGTATGACAGCAAATTCTCCAACCAGATTTTTAGTTAAGTATATTTAAGAGTTTACCTGTCCAGTGAAGGTTATCTTACATATTTGAAACAAACCTTGCTTTTAAGATATGGCCATTTAATCTTACTTTATTTTAGAGCTTGTTTTTATATATTCCCCAGTACATCCTTATGTATCTTTATGTTTGTTGAAATCTCAACATAGTGAAAAACTTGGTTTTGATGTACATGAGAACAGCCTATCCAGAGAATAAGGAGGCATTTTGTGGAAGAGGCATGAAAAATAATAAGCTGTTTAAACCACTCTCATTTCCATCAAGTCAGGGCTACCTTCAAATATGGTTTAGCCTTTTGTTAGAAATGAATTCTCAGAATATCAATGTATCAATTTGTGTTCTTTGGTTACATGCAACAGGAACAAATTCTGGTTAATTTGAGCAAAAACAGAAACTTATTAGAGAATTACTCAGTGATTCAAAGGAAGGGTTGAAGAAACATATATCAGCAAAGGCAGATGAGGCAGTTCCAGAAATGTAGGCAACAAGAATTAATGGGCAGTTTCTTCCAAATGCAATCCTTAGGATGAGTGAAATCTGACAATTTCAATCTCTGTGTTACTCACCTCAATATTCAAATTCCTTAAAGAGAACTTAGTTATAGCCTAGCTTGAATCATTTGTCTATCCCCTGTCAATGGGAAGGCTAAGCCTCTTGGTTGGTCAATTTACCAAGACTGTAGCCAATAAAAAAAATCAAGCTTCTGTTAAAAGAAGAAAAAGGAATAAATGCTGAGAAGTCAAAAAGAAATTCTATGCTTAAACATACTCATGGTCAGAGATTAGTGTACAAAATATTATGAAAAACTGAACATGATAAACAGGTCTAGGATAATTTGTTTTTTTAAAATTTCATTTATAACCGTTCCATTAAAATAATGAAAAAATATATTAAATGTATTCATACTGAGCCAATATTAAGGATATACTGTGTTAGGTGCTATACTAAGAAGTATAGTTTCATATGTATTTCTCATTAAATTATCACCTGGAATTCCTGTTATGAGTAATGTTTCTATTCTGTGCGTATAAAAACTGAGGATCAGAAAGTTATGTTGATTTGTTCATTATCACTGCATAAGCAATTTTGGTCCATTTTTTGTTATATTTCTATTATTTGTCTATTTTTTGAGTTATATGTTTATTATCTGTGCAGTGACTTTATTGAACTGATGGTTTCAAAGCACTAACCTTGTATTACTAAAGTAAATAAATAAGACCTGAGTCATAATGCAGAAAAGACATAACACTGTCTTTAGGTGGCCATCAGTGTTGAAACTACACCTATAAATTTAGAACGTTATACATAGTATGAGGAATTCTGCTATACATAGCAGATTGAACACAAACTTACCACCACTCCTTCCAAAAATGTCACTAAAATAAGAATAAAGTAAGGGTATAAAACCACCAGAGGAATCTCCAGTAAATCAGAGGACAACACATTTTGGAACATAGAAAGCAGAAGAACAGTTAAGAAGACAGAGAAAATACTTATATATTTTCTTATTCTAAGATGCCATTTATTATAAGGAAGAAAAATCACTGCCAATTCTAATTGTAAATTTATGATTGTAAATGTCCAGTTATCTGTTGCTCTATAACAAACTATCCCAAACTTAGCAGCACCTTAAATCAATAATAACAATTTCCTAATTATCTCTCACAGTTCTGGGGAGCCAACTGGGCCTGGCTGGGTCAGGATCTCGTATGCAGTTGTGATCAGATATTTGCTGGCACTGGAATCATCTCAAAGGCTTCTTCGCTCATCTAGAACTTCAACTGGGTCAATTGGCTAAGACGCTTAAATTCAAGTAGTCTGGGCTTCCTCACAGCGTTGTAGCTGAGTTTTGAGAGCAAATATCCCAAGAGATAGCTGGGCAGAGCTATGTTGCTCTATATAATCTGTCTGCTCATTCACACAGCCTCATTTTCACCCCACACTATTGGCTGAGGCAGTCACAGAGTTTCAACCAAGTTCAAAGACAGAAGACATATATTCCATGTCTTGATGGAAAAATGACAAGGTCATAGGGGGGGAAAAAGAACATTTAGGATGCAAGATATCATTACTGCCATTTTTTGGAAAATATAATCTTCCATAATGTAATTGACTGGAATATGGTCACCACATTCAAAAATGTTAAAATAATAAAAATATTTATCTTAGAAATAATAAATATGGTAATTGTCTACAGTTGAGGAGACATCAAGTAAGAAGTAAACAAGTCTGAGAAAGCTCAGAAATTTGAGGCATCAGCTACTTTAAAATTAGTTAAAAGCCTGAATAAGGAGCCATTAGATTCATGGGACTCTTTCCTCATCCTTTGTAGCTGGGTAATTATCTCTCTAACTCTTGGTAGGAGAAAGCTTGCTATGTGGAGAAATTAATTCAAGATTCTCCAGATCTTGCAGGTGAGAACCACAGTATTGAAAACAGAGATATTAAGAAAAGTCTACATATTGAACAGGAAGATCCTCATCCATTTCACTGTTAGCTCCAAGAGCTTTGGTGTGGAGATTTATTCCTCATCCTTTCCCCTCTAGTATCTTTTATAGGCAGTGGACTGGAAGACTTCTCAGGAATTATGAAGATGACTAGTAAGCAAGTAATAGGCCTAGAAAGTGTACAGAAAGATTTACAGAAAAGGACATTTAGGTACATTGGGGCAGAGTGTTATGATCCCAACCCAATCACTCTATAGTGAAGCTTGTCACATGAAGTTTCCGGTCATCTCTTTAGTGCTTTAATTTTAAATATAATTGAGTAGCCAGGAATCATCGGACATGTACAGAAAGCCTCAGTACAACATAAGTATATTGAAGTAAATAACAGAATTTTCTGTAAACAGATACAAATAAGAAGCAGAAAAAAATCTTAAAACAAATTACCCTGAATTTTTAATCTTGAAAAGAGAAGATACTGCATTCCTTAAGTAAGGACAGAGTTATATAAAAAGGGAATAATTAGATAACAATAAATGATTGAAACAATAGTTTTAATTAAGGGCTAAAGAAGTACAAATTAGTAGTTGCGAGATGGTCACAGGGATGGAGAGCACAGCACAGGGAATGTCGTCAGCAGGAAGATAATGGCTGTGTGTAGAGCCAGAGGGGTGATAGGGTAAATGGGGGCATCATTTCATAAACTACATAAATGTCTAACCAGTGTACTGTATACTTGAAACTAATAATAAAATAAAATGCGTTAAAATTTTTCAACGGAAATCTTTTACTATTATTATGGTAATATTCAACACGAGCTCTACTTTCTTAGTTTTTTAAGTGTACATACAGCATTGTTATCTATAGGGAAAAGGTTGTAAAGCAGATCTCTAGAAGTTATTTGTCATGCATAACTAAAATTTTATACACAATTATTAGCAACTCCCAATTTCTCTCTTCCCCCTACCTCTGGCAACCACCATTCTATTCTTTGATTCTATGAGTTTGACTATTCTAAATACCTCATAAAGTGGAATTGTCCTCCTGTAATTGTCTTATTTATTTCGTCTAGCTTAACATCCTCAAGGTCCATCTAAATAGTCTCATATTATAAAATTTCCTTCTTTTTTGAAGGCTGAATAATATTCCACTGTATGCATATACCACAATTTTTTAGTCATGTATTTATTGATAGACATTTAGGTTGTTTCCACATCTTGGTTATTGTGAACAGCACTGCAGTGGATATGGGAGTGCTAGTATCACTTTGATATCCTGATTTCAATTATTTTTAATAAATATTCAGAAATGGGGTTTCTGGATTATATGGTAGTTCTTTGAAAAACCTCCATACCATTTTACACATTTTGAATTCCCAAAAAAAGTATGCAAGGGTTTCAATGTCTTCAATACTTTTTGTCTTTTTTTTTTTAAATAATAACCATCCTATCAAGTGTGAAGTGATATCGTATTATGGTTTTGATTTAATTTCCCTAAAGATTACTATCATTGAGCATCTCTTCATATACCTGTTGCCTTCAAATGAAAATTTAAGAAAGTAAAATCAAAAGTCCAAGATTTTAAACAGTATATAAGAAAGATTTGTTTTTTTTATAATAAGTCACAAACCAAGAGGTCATCACCTAACTAAAATAAACTTTAGAATATAAGAAACAGGGAAAAATTGAAAAGAAGATATTAACAAAGAAATAATACAAGGAAATTTCTCAGAATTGAAGGTTCACCAGTATGCACAGTAATGAAGAAAAATGTAAATTAAAAGAAGAAAAATAAAATGCAACACTAAGGCATACTCTCATAAATCTGATGAAACAAAAATAAAGATCCAAATAGTCCCATGAAGAAAATAAAACAGGTTATATATAAAGGATAGAGAACCAGAATGGCAATTGACATCTTAAGCAAAACCAGAGACTGAAAATCCAAGGAGTACTACTTTGAAAATCTTGAAAATAATTTTTTATTTCAATGAATATTTCTATATCCAGTCAACTTGATATCGATCAGATATGATGGCAGAAGAACATTTTGAACAAGAAGCTTTCAAACTATTGCCAGTCACCTTTTTTTAGGCAACTATTCTAGAATCTCAGATTGTATTCCATCAAAACAAGAAGGTAACCAAGACAGAAGACCTGGAATCCAGGAAAGAGTGGGTCCACCATGAAGAGAAGAGAAAGGCAGTCTCTAGAGCATCACAGCAGTCCTGAGACATGAGTTGAGAATAAAGTGGGGGAATGGGGACCTTTAGAAATTATGCTCCAAGGGGAATGGAGAAACAGATGATTCAATGAATCTGACCACATAAAACAGGATTTGGAAGTAGTTATTTTTTAGAGTTTATAAAAAAGTTATTGATAGGGGGACAGAAAGGTAAACAAAAATTATTGCACAAGAGAAGTAATTGAAATATGGTGCTTGATTTGTCTTAGGAATAAAAAATACTTGCTGACCAACCATAATATAAACACTGAAAACTGCTTTAACTGAAAATTTTTGATATAACTCTATTGAGAGAATGAAAGAATGCAAAATAGATGATGGGGATATTGTTGTGTTAAGTCTTCATATTTCATAACAGGAAGACAATAAATAATGTCTAAAATTCATAAAACAACAAAAATATTATGTTACTGGAATTAAGAGTGAAAAGGAAAAAGGTTGCTGTCTTTTGCATTTGTTTTAAATCCTGTAGCATTAGTTACCTTTTAAAATGATGCATAGGTATTATGTTGATAAAAATAACTTTTAGAAAGTAAAAATATTAATGTTAGAGAAAAAGTCTGAATCCCCAATCCTCTATTTATTCCCTATTGGTCAGAGGCATGGTATTTTTCTCCTATAGCCTCAGTTTGATGTATGGAAAAAGGAGAAAATAATAGAAGTTACCAGGTGTAACACTTTGACATGATAAACCTTGGATGTATTATTTCTTTTAATCACTACAAAGCTCCCATGAATTTGCATGCTCTTATTATCCTGATTTTACATATGGCATAAATGGAACACAGAAAGGTTCAACAATTTGTTCACATTAATGCAGTAAATAAATGATAAAAATGGAATTTGAAGTCAGGTAGCAAAATATACCAGAAATATGCCCAACTCCTACCATTACAAAGTTAATATAAAATTTAAACAAAAGCATCTAGCACTGTGTTATTGGCAGGGTAACTACTCAATAAATGTTTGTGAATGAATGAGTAAATGTTCATTTAACAACTTCATTAAATGCATAAAACACATATAATGATCCATTTTATAATGATGTATTGAACTCATAGCAGTTAACCAGGCATTACCAGAGTTTTAGTGTATGATTTAGACACTTGGGTTGAAATGTATAGCCATACAATCACCAAAGTATCTACAACATAATTAATTATACTATAATGGCAGTTTACTATTAATTTATACTGCTGCCTAGTCAGAAAAAGTTTACAAATTATGAGGGATATTTGTTATTAGGAAAGCCCAGGCAGGTAAAGCAATTTCTACTGTTAAATAGTACCCAGGAATGATGTTTTTCAAATCTGCATTTCAAGAAGGAAATCCTCCACAGTCAGTTCTTCCTTCTCATCTTTGTACTGGATCAATTTCCCTATCGATTATGCTAATGTACATCCCATCAGACTTGCCACCCAGAAGCAGGGATGTATAGAATTCAAAGTTTGTTAGGGGTATGAAAAGATTTCTCATCACCCTGTTTAAGGTTGGCCATTTTACAATATTTTCATCAGTCTTTGAAGGAGAATGTTATCAAAGCCTGTTCATATTTCATTTCAGTTAATAATTATATAACCACAAAAGCTCTGTCATTAAGTGTTTAAAATCCTAAATACTGCAAAAAGATTTTAAAGAATAACAATAAGTGAGTAAGTAAATAAGTAAATGTTTTTTAAAGATGTAAAGACCTTTAAGTAATCATTTGTTAGCCACAGATAGTATTAGAGCTCAAAAAATTTGGCTTTTTAAAATAGTTAAAAATAAGTGCTGAAAGATGTTTCTTTACTGCTAAAAGTTATCTGTTGAGCCAGATTTATGAAGTGTAGTTAGAAATAGAGAAGTTATTTATTCTAAGTCTCTTGGTTTTTCTTTTATTCCATATTGCTTATTTTAAAAAAAAACTCCAATAAATATTATGAATCGTAGAATCAAGTTATTAAAAATTACTAAGTTTGAATATTAAATAACAAACATTATCACTAGCTACTCATATATCTCCTTACGATACCTTGTTCAAAATCCCAGGAGTTTAAAACAGCAATCTGACCTTTAACAAGGTTTCCATTACCAGACATGCAAACTAATTTCTGATTACTGTTCATGACTACCAGACTCAGCACTGATTTTGTTTTTATCTGAGCCTTAAAATAGTTTTGAATAAAGAAAACTGAACAACAACAAAAAAATAACCTTGATTTTAAACGGATGGTAGTAGAAAAGCTTACTTTACTTTTTTTTTTATGGGAATATTCACAAAGTTTCTGTGGAACACATCTTAACTTTTTCCTTTTCTTTTCCTTTTTTTAATAAGATGCATATTTTCATGTATACTCATTCTAACATCTCTTAGGCAAAATAAATAAAATCCTGAATTTCAGCATAATACATTAGGAATACTAAACTTGATGTAGTTTTTGTTTACTTCTTGCTGGTTGTAAATAGCAACTAGATGTTAATTTAAAAAATGGTTTATTACTCAGCAACTTTCAGCTATATATCATGGGTCATTTTCTAAACATATTCAATTTCTTTCCCATGTTCAGTAATTAAAATATTCCCAATTATTATAAGCCATCTTTTAGCAATTATTTTGGTAGTCGTAATTTAATAGGGGACTGCTATACTTATAAGAATATAGATATTTAATCTGGATTATAACAGGTTTAAATTCTCTCCCAACATCATTGTGCCCCTGTGACTGTACGTACCTAGAAATCAAAAAGGGAAATTCTGAAAGTGTTTTTTCAAGATGCATCTTCTTGGAGACAACATTATATAAAAAGTGTATGTACGATGACCACTTTATTTAGATCTTATAATTTGAACATGGTTGATCATCTTGATGGCCTTTGAGAGATGAACATTAGTATCTACAAAGATGATTCTTTGGGCCAGATGATTCTGGAAAGGAGAAATTGGAATCTGGAATAAGTCCCCCCAAAAAGGTGGTATTTGAATTTGGTTTTGAACCCATTTAAATGTTACCATTGTTACTGTTAGGGACTATCTCCTAATGGGAGAATTTATTGATGTAAGAAGTAATGAATTAAAGGTACAATCTTAACATCGAACCTATTGAGTAAGGATTTAGACTGTAGACTGGCTTGTAGCTTGATAAACTGGTGAGATTGTACTTTTGAGAGAGATGCAGAAGCAGGCCAGAGAAGCAGGAAGATTACATCATGGCGCTCCACAGCATGCCTTTATAATTTGTATACACGTCGGTGGAAGAGCACTGAATCAAGAAAACTTAATTTTGACAGGTCTGATGTATAGTCTATTTTGGTTAACCAAAAGGAACACATACATTTACTACATTAGAGAAATTTCCATTATTTTTCTCTCAGCCATGAAAATCGATTTTGATGTGATTACACTGAGAGGCTGCCTGATGTGCCTCTGACAGGACAAAATGGATAGATAGTGGGTGGTGCAGAATGTAGGAAACTGTGGTTAAGCTGGACTCTGTGACAAACTGAAAATAGTAGGATCAAATACCAATTAAGATAATTTGCGTGAAAATAGACCTAAGATAAAATACTGTTGAGTGTGCTGTATTTAAATGGTAAAGGAAAAAATATTTCGGTACATCAAGCAACCAAGGGTTTTATTATTTCATTTTTACTGTAAGCTTTGTTTAGAGGAGTACAAGGATACCACTAACTGTAACCAGTGAATATTTTATTTCTTTAATAAAAATTTTGAGCCTTTATTACATGCAAAGCATTTAAGAAATCTTTTTTGAGGTTTAGATTTGATAAAGAAAAAAGGAAGAATTAGAGACTGTATGGTAGTAGCTAAAATGTTCATTTCTGTTTCTTTTCAGAGCTCTTCTCTTACTATTTATAAAACTATCTTTATTTTCTTTCATCCACTAAATATTTATTGAGCATCCATAGCCAAGACATTTGACTAGGTATCTGGTACATAAGAATAAATGAAGTACTTCTTCTCATGGGGTATGTAGTCTAGTTGGGAATGCAAGCAAGTAAAGAGAAATTACAATAAGGTGTGATAAGTGTTACAATAAAAGAATAAATGAAGCCATAGAGGGTGAATAGTAGAGGTTACTCAGCAATAGGAAGATTTGAGATGGGAATAAGAATTTGAGAGGAGGGAGGATATCTGGAAGAGGAAATAGCAATCTCAGAGGTCAAAAGGGGAAGAGATCACATGACAAAGAGAAACAAGATGAAGTGCTTATATTTCCTGGAGTGTGACAATTGAAGTAGAGTGGGGAGTGGTAATGAAAGGAGAAGATCAGTGTTTATGCAATGGTCATTGAATTCAGGGACCACAGGAGAAAACCATTATAAGGGACTGGAACTTTTGCCTGATGGGAAGAGAGGCTGTTTATTGGATGGTACACACACACACACACACACACACACACACACACACACACGTTTGAACTTCAGTAAAATAACTGTCATTTCATGGAAGAAGTGGATTGAATATAAACCAGATTGAAAACAGGAAGAAAGCTAAGGGACTGTTAAAGCAATCCAGGCAGGGGATGGTGGTAGCATTAATAGAGATGCTGGCAAGTGGGTATGGGGGAAGGTAGCAGATTTTAAAGGTTTTGGCTCTTGATTTTTGTCTGTTTATCAGAAGATGAATTTATATGAATATGTAGTTGATTGGATCTGGGATTAGGAAAGAGTAAAAATGACTGCAGCAAAACAACTAAAGCCTGTAATGAACATACTATTGAGTCATTACTAGCTTTACATGAGGTGGAAATCATTCTTAAGTTCTCCATTTTTATTTTTATTTTTTAAGAATGACAGAAAAACAGGAAGGAAGGAAGGAAGGAAGGAAGGAAGGAAGGAAGGAAGGAAGGAAGGAAGGAAGGAAGGAAGAAAGCTACAAACAAATAAAAATAAAATAAAATATATAAGCTGGGCCTAAACACACAGAGCTAAGGCTAAAAAGCCAGAGGAAACCAGACTTGCTGGAAGGTATCAATGATTGTGATCCCCTGAAGAATCAACAATGATAGCAAATACCATCAGAAAACTGTAAAAGGCTGGGAAGGAAGCTTGAGTCTCCAGTGCTGAGCCTAGATCCTCAAAAAGGGATGAAATGCCCCAGGTTTCTGGAGTCTATTGGCTATTAGCACAAACACTTTCCAGGCTCTTAATTTATGCTCATAGGACTATTGTTGATTAAACAAAAAGAAAATCAACACATGATTCAGCAAGCCTTTCTGTCTGAGCATCAGCTGAAAGAAAACAGGAAATTAAGCCAAAAATCCTTGTAGTTGATGGAAATGTCAGGCACAGAATATAGAACTACATGTATTTGAGCTATAATGAGATAGAAACTGCAGTATTAACTGTCTTCAATTAAAAGTTTATTAGAAAAGTACAGATATATTTTAAACTACGTAACTTCTAAACCTAAATATATAGTAGCTGAAATAAAAACTTAGATTGACTACATTAAACATCAGAATGGTTACAGCTAAAGAGAGAGTTAGTGAACTACAATATATGTCAAAATGCAATTATTAAGAGCCAGAGAAAAAAGAGATGGAAAATATGAATGAGAGGCTATTAGATATAAATGATAATGTAAATAGATTTAGCATACATGTAACTCAGTCCCAGATGGAGAGAACAGAGAAGCAATATTTAAAGAGACAAGGATTTCTTAGTATTGATAAAAATATAGATCCACAAATCCAGGAAACATCCTATTCCTCAAGCAAGATAAATACAAAGAACTTGAAACTGAAGCATACTATAGTGAAATTGCAGAAGAATAAAGACAAAAATAAACCTTTTTTAAAAGGGAAGAGACATGGTAAATGTTTAACAATGCTTGTTGGACCTTAACAACTATAGCAGCTCACGCACAGTTCACAACTGGCAGTCGAAGTTAAAGGTAAAAGACAAATATTTTCTTTGAGTTGACATAATCTCTTGGGCACCTCTCTGAACTAGGCGCTGAGTTAATTGTTTCTACATTCTGTCTCATTCAGTTTTCTTGGCAACCCTCTGAGGTTGTATTATTATCCTCACTTGAAAGAGGGGGATACTATGACTTGAGATTTTGTGATTTGCCCAAGGTCATGCAGCTAAGAAATGACATAGCAGAGACACAAATTCTGGACTTCCGACTCCAGATCCACTTTCTTCTGAACATGGTCCCTTGTAGTGACACAACTTCTATTCCTTATTCTAGTGAGTCTTATATTAGAATATCTTCAATTTATAATTCTCTTATAATCCTAAAATAAAAATAATTTAAATAATTAAAAAACAGACACAGAAAAAGAACAGATGACCAACCAAAGAATAATTAGAGTGTCGTAGGAAGCCAGAAGGTAGTTTTAAGATATTTCGAAAGTGCCCAGGAAAATAACTGCTAAGTTAGAATGGTGTAACCAGCAAGATCTGCCTTTGGAGAAAAGCAGGAAGAAAAGCTGTGTGAAGAGAACAAAACTGAGAAGTTATCACGAAGAAAACTGGACTAAAGGGAATTCTGAAAAATGTATTTTGGGAAGAGGGAAAGTCAAACTAAAACATGACACACATATTATGCAAGTCAGGAGGAGAGTGTTCAAATGTAAAGGGCTTCGCGGTTCTAAATTGTTATGAAAGGTGATTAAGATATTATTCAATTTTGAACTTCCTAAAACTAAATTTGTCTGATAAAATTTCAAGAGTTTATAAAAAAAGAAAATATAGAATGAGAAAAAAGTATGAACTTAAATAGTAAGAAGCATGGTAAAATGGAGACAAAATAAATTAAAAGGTAAGATGGTAGAAATAGCCCTACTATATCATAATCACAGAAATGAATATATGCATTATACTCAACAAGATACAGAAATCATCAAATTGGATTTTAAAGTGCAGTCACATACTACTTATACAGACATGGCTAAAAATTAAACACACGAAAAGCTATAAAGTAAAAAGATGGAAAAAATATAAAAAACACATACCAAAAGAAAGCTGATATAACTATTTCAATAGAAAAATATATATCTCTAAGATTCAAAGCATTTTTAGGGATATAAATTGTTATTACATAATGATGAAATACTAAATATAGCAGGATTTTCTAATAATTCTATATTCTTATGCTCCTGGTAAAACTATCTCAAAATCGATAATAAAATTTTTGATAAAATTCCTGAGAAAAGTTAACATATTCTTCATCCTGGTGGAAAATTTAAAATATTTTTCTCAATTCTTGACAAAGTAAGCTGGAAAAGATAAGCAAAAATGCAGAAAATTTGAAAAAAATTATGAATCTAGAGTTAACAGACTTATATGGAGCCCTGCAACCAAGAATAAGATAATATGAATTCTTCTCAAACATCTGAAACAGTAACAGAAATTATGTACTGGGTCATTTTGTAGGTGTCAATAAATTTCAAAATATGCTCAATATAAAAACTATAAGTTCTGATCAAAAGGATACTAATAGCAAAAAGACATTAGACACATACACACACACACAATTCTAAATAACTTGGTGTTTTATTCTGAAATTTTTATACTGAATGATAACAGAACTACTTACTGCATATTAAAACTTTTACTTAAAAGAAATTTACAGTGTTTATATTAAAAAAGGAAAGAAAAGTTGAATATTAATGAATTAAATGTACAACTAAAGAAGATATGACAAAAAAAGTGGCATAAAAAAGGACATAATAAACCTAAGAATAACATGCAAAATAAAATATTTTAAAAATATACATAAAGTGGTTCTTTGAAGACACCAACAAATAGACAAAATTCGGAGGACTGATCAAAGAAAAAAAGAGGAAAGCAAAAATAAACATTAGAAACAAAAAGGGTGACATAACTACAAGTGCACAGAAATTAAAAAAAAGGACAGTGGGTAACTATGCCACTCAATAATTTAGGAAACACATAAAGAGAAGAAGGCTTAGGTATTCAAACATTGATATTAAGGACTTTTAGGAAAATCAAGTCATAGGGTCATATAGCCAGTTAACATACAGGCTTAGAGAGGATCTCTAGGTAGAGACCAGCAGCAACAGATAAAATATATTAAAGTATTTTTTATGTCACCAATTATCTTAAGCAATGTACACATGTTTTCTTAATCAGTATATAAAACAAATTATTCTCCTTACAAAATAGTCATGGGGATATAAAGTATAGCTCAAGGAATTTAATCAATAATGTTATAATAACTATGTACAGTGTTAGGTGGGTATTTGACTTATTGGGGGGGATCACTTCATAAGTTATAGAAATGTTTAACCACTATGCTATAAACCTGAAGCTAAAATAATATTGAATGTCAATTGCAATTGAAAAATAAAAAATAATTTAAAATAATTATTCTCAAAATTATTGTATACTTAACTGATATAAAGCTTAGATAAGTAATTTCTCCATCATATATGTAGTAACTGGCATAATAAGAACACAAACCTTGAATATAAGTCTACTATCTCCAAATTCATGCTCTTTACACTGTTGTACACTACCTTGCCTGAACTGGAGATTTAGAAATTGGAGTCCATCATGCTATAAATGGAAATTGATGCCCTAAAACCAGAAAATATTAGCCAGAGGGATTATTTAAAATAAGAAGGTAAAGGGGCTTAGGGCAGTATTCTGAAGATTGCCAATAATTAAAGGGTAGGCCAAGGAGAAAGAGGAGCTCACAAAAGAGACAAAAAATGAACCAGTCAGAGGAGTATAAGGCAAACAAGGAGAGTGCAGGAATAGATAAGTCATAGGGAGAGGGCATTTCAAGAAAGAAGGAGCAGTCAATAGTGTCAGACTCTGCCAAGTGTTCAGGTAGATAAGGCCTGGAAATTATTTATTGGATTTAACTACGAGGCCATCATCGCTGACATTGACAAGAGCAGGTTCAGCAGAGTGGGGGAAGTCGAATCCAGATTTCAGAAGGTTGTGGAGTGAAAGGGAGAAACAGAAGTGGGGACAGAATTCAGACTTTTCTGATAGGTTTGACTATGAATAGGAAGAGAAAAATATGTTGGTTACTGAAGGAGAACAGGGAGATGATTTCTTTTTTCCCAAAGAGTGTGTGTCAATACTGATTAGAAGAGTGAATATAGTGGTAGAAAAACGTATAGGAGTGAGGGGATAATTTTTTATTTGTCAAACACTTTTATTATGCTTACTCCTCTAAGGTTTTTATAAATATTAACTTTTTAAATTCTCACCACTACTCCATGCAATAGAAATATTTCTATTCCCCATTTTACAGTTAAAATATGAGCAGGAAGAGGTTAAGTCAGATGCTCATGGTCACTCAGTCAATTAGCAAGGAGCCATAGTTCAAATCCAGGCTGTGACTGCTCCATTAGGCCAATTACATATGAATAAGTAACAAAGCAAAGCCTTTGGGAAGTTGCCAAAGGGATTCAGCAAAATAGGTGGGAGGTGAGTGAGCCTGGGATAGGAGGAGGGACATTGCTTACAATTGTAATAGAAGGGATGAAGCAATCTTGTGCAGAAGCACGTATATGTGAGGCTGTGGTAGTTCAAGGAGTTTCAATAAAAAAGATTCTGTTCTTACTGTGGAGTTGTCATTTAAGGACATCTGTGAGAGATGGGTGAGGTGATGGGATGAGAGATTTGAAGCAAATGGAGATGGTTCGATATGTGTCAGAGAGAAAAGGAAATATAAGCTTTCATGGGCACAGTAGGGCTGCAAGGCGGGTATGTATATTAATGGCTACAAATTAGTGACAATACCAACATGCAAGTTCATGTGTGTTTACTCTGGCATTGCTCAGAAGGTGGGGGCAGTAGTTTTCAATGAGAGCTTAACTTTGCAGGGGGAAACGGTGAAAGAGATAGCAGAAGAAGGGAGCTGAGCCTATTGACAAAAGAGCAATTTGAAGTGATGAGCCTTGGAACCCAAGCTGGGTAAGAAAGGCCGTGAAGAGAGAAATGTACGTAGAGACATAAGTACCCCAGGGTAGTGGTTCTTGACCTGTCTGCACAGTGCTTGGGTTGCTTTTATAAAAGGCCAGAGTCTAAATCCAAAGGCCAAGATTCTGAAACAGTTGGTCTTTGATGGCACAAAAGGCATCCATGTTTTCTTAAAGCTCCCAGATTGATTTGAATGTGTTGCTAGACACAGACACAGCTTCGGGTGTTCCAATTAGGTGAGAGAAGTGACTAGAAAGAGTTGAATACAGGAGATGGAAGAATGGGAGATTGGGATGAGAGAGTGAAGTCACTGTGTTAATTATTTGAGAAATAAGGCCTGCCATGATAAGGACAGCTGAGGCCTGCCTCTTGGCCAGTATTGGATGCATTCTCTATCTGGCCTAGAGGTCGTCCTGGTCATGGTAGAATTTCCAGGGGAAAGGAAGTGTGAACTAAGAGCCAAAGTTTTTAGTTGAATAAGAGGATTGCCCCCAGATGATTGTGGATGATAACAAGGGAGAGGAATCTAGAATGATTTAGCCAGATGGCATGTACTTCGAAAGAGGAGGTTTGGGATTTATTTACTTATTTATTTTTTCTTTATAGAGATGAAGGCATTAGAGTCAAGAGAAGCATGTTAAGTTAGTTGGACTCTGAAGCCAGATCTTGATATCTTCTGCAAGGGAGTAGAAAACAGCAGCAGCCACTTAAGAAAGTGAAGTTCTCAGGAAAGGCCAAGTCATAGTTAAGATCAAAGGCAAAGAATAAGATCAGGCAAAAATGTTGAGTTTGTGACATAGCTTTGTGACAAAGATGGAGGATTATTATTATTATTATTATTATTTTTAGAAAAAGGAGCAGATAAAAAGCAGTCATTAAAGTGGAATACAAGAAATTGAAATTGAAAATATCTTGAAAAGGTGGATAATTGGACAGATTTAAATACTGAGTTGGAGCATTCGCATGGAAATCACAAATAAGACAGGAATGCACCTTATCACTTAATTCTACTGCATCATCCAGGTATATAATTATATCATCTATACATAAGTATTTTGTATCTTTGCCAATCTTTGTGCCTCCATTTATATTTGTGTTGTTTTACTATTAAATAAAGTGTTTTTGATATAGATTTTCTTTAATGTATAAGGAATTAGTCTTTATTCAAATGTTTGTGAGAAGTGAGCAGTTAATTTTATCAAATGCATTTTAGGAAACTTTCAAGATATTCATATGGTTTTTCTCTTTTGAACAACTGATTATATATATATGAATTATTAATGAAATATAAGCAATTTTAGACCCAGTACATTTTATCTTGTTATATTGCTTCTTTAACTTAATACTAAGCACAAATTGGTAGTGTTTTCTTAAAGATCTTCAAATCTATAATCCTAAACACAGTTGCAATATGGAGTACTTTTATATATTATTTTGAAGGGTTTTGGGTCAATCTTTTGTGCTCTTCATAAAGTATTTTCTATGTTCTGAAACAGTCTGAATAGCATAAGAATGAGCTTGACATAACTTTCCTGTAATATCATCCGAATCATCTTCCCTTGGGACCACTTTTAGGAAACCTTTTAAAAAACTTTTTATAGTTGTTACGTGTTTTCATATGATTTTTATATCTTAAGTTAATTTTGATAATTAATACGTTCTTTAGATTCTATAATATTAATATTCTCCAACTGTACACTGATTTTACATTTTAAAAAATCTATAATTTTAATCTAACCTTTTTTATTTCTAATATTTCATAGCTGTGATTTCCTCCATTTTCATTTTCTCTCTCTCAATTAATATTACCGAGTTTGACTATTTTATTTTATAAATCATCTTTTATATTTATTTTTCTATTCTGCTTTATTTTTGATTTTCTAACTTATTCCCTTCTGTTCATAATTTTTATTTATTTCTTTAGTCTGCTTTATTCATTCAATTTTGTTTTACTTTGAGAGTTATTGAGCTGAATGTTTGGTTCTTTCATTTCTAGTAACTTTTTTGCAAAAAAATTATGTACATTTCATTAATAAATTTTCATGTAGGTGAGATTTAGTTGCATTCTATAATGTAATATGTGATATTCTCATTTACATTGTATTCTATATAGTTGTTATAAATTTAATTTCTTCTTTGACCTCAGAGTTAAATATATTTTTGTTCATTTTCCAACTATTTTTGAACATAGAGTTTTGTTATTAATATCTTGTTTCATTATATTATTACCATATAATGCCCATTAACTAATTTCTTTATAAATTTATTTATTTTTTGGGTGGCCTACTATATGTTTAGTTTTTGTAAAAGATCTATAATGTTTAGCAAGGTACATTTTCTCTTTGTAGGATAGGATGGTATGTATATATGGTGTTAAATATAATGAAATAGTATATAATAATATCTATTCTTTATGGAATATAATGTTTAATATATAAGGTATTATAAATAATAAAATAGCATATAATAATTATATCACATTATATAATAATATTTAGTAATATATAATATATAATAAATGTAACATTAATTGTACATAACAAAATAATATATAGTATATTATATATATAAATTCATGACGTTCACATCTTGATACTTTTGCTAATTAGATTTGTCAAGATACAGATAAATGTGCTATTAACGTCCATTAATATATTTCAAGTTTTCCTCTACAAATTTGGATTCCATTTTATTTACTACCAGATCTTTATATTATTGTGTCTCATTATTTCTATAAAATTACTACTTTTGTCCTGTAAAATACTTTTTGCCTTGAATTTTATTTGACTGATATTAATATTGTGACTTCTATTTATTTGATACTATTTATACTTACTTGAAAATATATTTGCTTGTTTTTGCTTTTAATCATCTAGTTTCACTTGTCTCTAAGTGTTTTTGTTTCAGATTCAAATCATGGGATAGGCCTTGCAATTCTGCCAGGGCCTATGTAGTGTCAAGGCTCCAAAACTTTGCCCTTCTGCCTCATTAGCCTCCAGTGTCCTCTTTTGAGATTCCTTCACAGTGTAGCCTGCTACTGTAAGATTAAATTTTGTCTACTTTATCCTTAATCGTATTTTCTGTATTTCATTTACATTTTTGCAAAGCAACTGTATCATTACATTCATGTTTTTAGATATCCACAGTAGCTCTGTTTTCCTTGAAGACAGGCAGCGTGGCTTGCTTATGAAATAAACAAATAAATGAGTAGGTGGGATTGTCTGTAAGCAACATCAGGAAGTGATGAGTTTTTCATCATTGGAGGAAGTATTCCAACAATGACTGAGTGACTAGAAATTGGAACCTCAATGAGATCTTGAGAGATGAAGATGATGAGAAAATTAGTGATAGACAGGTAGAAGTGTTCAAGGCAAAGGAGAGGGCAGAAGGAAATACTCCAAGGTAGAAATTCACTGGGGATATTAACCAACAAGCTTGGCAATAGAAAATAAACTAGAACATGTTATTTTGGGCCAAATTATGGAGATGTGGAATGCCACTTTAGTTTTCTAACCTGGCTTATTTATAAATTGATATTGGTCTATTTTGTGTGTGCGGGGGAGACTTTAGTTCAATTTGTCTCTCACGTCCACCTATATATTTGGCTTTTTCTTATTGATTTTCACTTTCTTCTTCTGTGTCCTGTTTGTATTGTTTGTGTTGTTTGTTTTGCTTTTCTTTTTTCTCAATATTCCATCTCCAAAGCTCTGATGTCTATCTCTCCTTGTATACAAAAGAATTATAAAAAGTACAGATATCCTTGATGTTCAAAAGATTATTGCTGGAAATTTTAAAGTATTTTTGCCACCAATACTCTTTGAATTTATTCAGTACCTCTATGTAATGGCATGTAAATAAATGTACAATTTATTGTGTTGTATTTGATGAAGACAAATTTGTCGACTGAGAATATCTGGAGAGAGGAATAATGTTTTTATTCATCCATAAACTCACCAATCCATTTATTCATTAAACTGATATTTATTGAGCCCTTTCTGTGTGACAGTCACTAGGGGCTAGAGACATGGTCCCTATTCTCTAGACACTTAAGATGTAGAATGTAAAACAGACAGGAGACAAGTAAACATAGACTTAAATATATAGTTAAAACTGTGATAGATGCTAAAAAAGGAAAGAGCAAGCTGCTATGACACACTACCAGTGATGAATATAATTTATATTAGGTAGTCAGTACAGGCCTTTTTGAAGAGTATGTTTTAATTACAGGTCATGACTTCCAGACAAGTAATTTTTTGGGAAACACTGATCTCTCTTTGGCAACTACAGTGACTATTATCTTTCAGGTCAGACACTAAGACATTAAAAAAATTTTTTTTTCGGTGATTCTTGAACTTTTCATGTCATTACTAGGTTTGATTCAATACGACTTGCTCTGCAAGTGAATCAATATACACCTTAATTTGTAGTTTTGAATTTGAAATAGGAAAACATATCTATTTTTTTCTTTTAAGTTAAAATTTTGAGTAAACAGCCCTATTTTTTCCTAAGGGTGGACAACTTGCAATGCCCTTTTAAATTTAATCTGGTGGTTAGTTTTTGAATGCCAACAGAAATTATAAGAACAATTGAACAAGCATTTGAGATTCTGTGCACTCCCGTTTTATTTAAATTATTTTTATCTTTATAATAGTTTTGCAAAGTAGGTAATACCACTATTTTATGGATGAGAAAACTGAATCTGGACATTTTCTAGCCTTCCTAAGATCAATATATAGTAGTGCCAAAAGTTAGTTAGCTATATAAATTCCTAGCCTATACTCTTTCTATTTATTTGATTGCTAAATATTTCAAATTTTTGTGAAAACTCTAGAAATAAAAATTATGGATTAAATTCCCCCCCACCCTGAAATATATGTTGAAGTCCTGGCTCTTAGTACCTCAGAATGTTACCTCATTTACAAATAGGGTCATTGCAGAAATAATTAGTTAACGTGAGGTCATACTGGAATAAAATGGGCTCCAAATCCAATATGACAATTCTCTTTTAAGGAGAAAATATGGAGACACAGGCACATGAGGAGAGAACACCATGTAACAACAGAGCAAATATTGAAGTGTTGCAGCTGCAAGCCAAGGAATGTCAAGGATTGCCAGCAAATTACCAAAAGCTATAAGGGGCCTGAAAGAATTCTTCCCTACAGGTTACAGAAAGAGCATAGCCCTTTTTCCTATAGTATAGGAATTATCTTTTCACAGCAAAGGTAGCTAGGAGGAATGGAAAACAAAGTAATGGTAGTACAGGCCCTTTGAGCATAGTTGAATCCATAGAGAGACATAGTCAAGTCCAACGCCTTTGGAAACTTGCCCATTTTTCTCCAGATACCCTTCTACCTAGACTGAGAGAAGGGCAGACACTGCTTTGACTCTACCGAACATGATTCTGCATAGATTTCTTCAGTGTTACCCTCTTTAGGGATGGCAAACACAGGGACTTTTATCTTTTTGGTCTCAGGCAAGACATTGATCCTTTTGTGTTAACTTGTACTTTGCTCAAGCAAATTTGGTTTTTGTAAACCAGATGTTATTTTTCAGGGTTGATATATTAACTTCTCTGTTCAAATGTCATTTTCTTAAAGAATCTTTCCTGATCACCAATCTTACTTTCAGCTCATGTTACTTTTCATTCTTTCATTATGTCTTATTTAACTTTATATTATTCCTTTTCTCTTCCTATTTTTCTCCCTCCCACCTTTCCTCCCTTCCTTCCATTCTTTCTTCATTGTTTTCTTTTCTTTCTCAACTTTCTTTTACTTTTACTTTTCTTTTAACTTTCTTTAATAATGTCTTATTTAGAACTCAATCCCTAGCATTTTGAAGAGTATCTGGGCCCATAATAATGTACTCAAGAAACATGAGTTAAATAAAGAAATAAATCTACCTGCACACATTTGGAGGAACACATAAAACAATTATGTTTTAGGTAAATTGCAAATTACCAGTAATACTACTTTATGGGGACTTGGATAAATTAGACAAAAAAAAAAAAAGCAAAGAGTTGTTTGTTTATATTGGATATGAGATATTCAAAACTAAAGTAATTTTCATGATACTTTATGAGCAACAGAGTTAAATTTTGAAAAGCCAATGGTAACTAATAAAATAATGCTATTCTCATTTTTAAAATACCTACAAACTGTGAATAGGTGCAACATTAAAGCAAAATGCAAAATATGAGTATACCTGAAAGAATGTGATATATTTCAATATGGTTTTTACCTTGGGCTTCTATATATTTAAAACTCTTCTTCTGAGAAGGTTTCAAAAAACTTCGAAAATGGTTCATGGCACAAAACAGGTTAAAATCCCTTATCTAAAGTGATCTCTGATGATGACGGTGGGCAGTCCTAATGATTTATATCTGTGACTCTAGTTAACACCTAACACTGAAGTCAGGCACTGCAAAGTGTTTTGATAATTTTAAGAGAAGATTTTAAAGCAAATAGATAATATGTTATTATTATCAGTTTGAAGGGTATGATTAGGCCATTACAGCATTTTTCCCAAGCAGTCTTGTCCAAGATGGAGGTCCTCGCTGTCCTCTTTTATCAAGTTAGACTTGATAGATATTTTCAAATGTTCATTAAATAATATCTAAATCATAAAGCAATAACCATCATATGACTCTCACATATCTATCTGTTTCTAAAAGAATTATAGCACTGATGGCTTTTAATGGCCATTTATAGTGCCAAAATACTGTTAGGTGACCTCCAGTGGAATCAGTCCAAATTGGTTACCCAGTGGATTTGATCTTTAGCTAAAGGTCAAATTCAATTTTACCTTTTCAATTGAGAAGATTTGGATATGAAGGTGACTTCTTAATAATAATCTTTAGTGTAGAATTCACTCTATATTCATTTTTTTTTTTCAAATCTTTAGGTTGAAGAAAAAGAATAATGACATTCTTCTCCCATCTCCAAGTTTCAAAAGGATTGACAGCTTGACATGGGGACTATCATATGAAAATTCAAATCATTACATTCATTCTATATAAGGCTCTTTCTTTAGAGAAAGAATCTATGGAACTGCAGCAATCAAGACTTACTAACACTTCACCAAAGATTTAAGTTTGCTCATCTAATCAAACACAATTGCTGAACAGACATAAATGACACCTCCATTGGGGGCTTGACTCTAAAACTTCTGTTACAGAGAATTAGAGAACACATTTTTCCCCGCAAATGTTGCAGTTCCTCAAATTAAATACATACATACATACATACATACACATATACATACATACATACGTATGTACATACATGTACACACACATAAAAGTTTTGGCTAACCTTAGCATGTCCACCTGCTTTTCCCAAATTTATCTGTTAAATAACTTATTGTTGAATGAGAGACCAGAAGTCCCTCTATATGGAAAAAAAAAATGGAATGAATCTCTAATAGTCATTTCAATCTTAATATGTCCAGTACTGAGATAGCGATCTTCCCACCAACCTCCCTATAACAGTCCCACCACCCTTCTTCCCTGTTTTTCATGGCATATTTAAATGGCAAATTTGTCCTTGACTCCTCTTTTTTTATGTACCCTGCCTCACGGCAGGTTTACCTGCTTCAATCCTGGATATCCAGAGCTTATCTCAATACTGCAACTTGAACATTTTTGTTAAAACAAAGGTTATATCTTGGCACTCTGCCACACAAAACTGCAGTGACTCCCACTGCACTGATGTAAGCCCAGTTTCTTACAATGGCTAACAAGGCCCTGTAGAGTCTGTGACCTGTTCCTCTTCTGGCATCTTTCCTTGTCTCTTACTGATCTGTTCCAGCCCCATCAGCCTCTTTTGTGGATTCTTAAGCCCCTAGACATGTACTGACCCTATGTTCTTTCTCTAGCTATTCTTTTTGCCTAGAGAAATCTTCCCTTGAATATCTGCTTGGCTGATTCTCTTTCTTCACTCAAGTGTTTACAAAATATTACCTACTCAGGGAGGTGTATCCTGACCATTCATTATTATAACTTATCCCGGTTGCTCTTTTTCACTGAAGACCTTTATCCCCACCCCAATTTTTCCCATAGCATTCAACAATATATAACATATTGTACCCTTCATCTATTTGTTTTGTTCACTCTCTACTACCTGCATATCATCATTATAGTTCAAGTTCTTTAAGAGCAAGGATCTTTGTTTTGTTTACTGTTCTAACCTTAGAACCTAGAGTCATGCCTAGCCTGTAGTAACCAATAATAAATGCATGTTGGATGAGTGGATCTATTAGATAATCACATTGACTATACTTTTAAAATACGTCTTGAATATGACCATTTCACATCATGTTGTCAACATCTTCATTGCCACTAACGTGGTTTTAGCCATCATTACTATCTGCCTGGATTATTGCTATTAATTTCTTAAACAAATTTTATTTGTACTTTTGCTTACCCTTCATTAGTCTATTCTCTCTCTCTCTCTCTCTCTCTTTCTCTCTCTCTCTCTCTCTCTCTCATACACACACACACACATACATACACTAAGCAAATACAATTTTTGTACACTCGAAACATATAATTTATGTCACTCCAATAAATTTAATTTAAAAAATAAAAATTAAATCAGATTGTGTTGCAGCTCCAAACCTTCCAATGTCCTCCTTTTGTCCACACTGAGTAAAATGCACCATATTTATGGTGACTCTTTCATGTCCTGCAGGACCTGTCCTCCACCCCTTCTCTCCTGCCTGATTTATTCTACTCCATTACACTGGCCTCTGTGTGGCTCCTTGAAAACACCAGGCTCAAGTTTGACTTGGGCCATCTGCATTTACTATTCTCTTTGCTCTTTACTAGAAATCTCCACAGCTGGTTTGCTTGCCTCTGTCATGTTTAAATGTAAATTTCTCAGTGGACCCATCCTGACAACCCTACTTGAAATTTCAACCTCCTCCAACATTGCTATTTCTATTCCTTGCTTTATTTTCTTTATAATACTTACTGCTATGTCTCATACAATTTTCCACAGTTGTTTTATTTATTGCCATCCTCAACTAGGATGTAAGCTTCACAAGGGCATTGGTTTTCATCTACTTTGTTCAATGGCATATGGTAGGCACTCAATTAATAAATGTAGGGGCGGAAATGAAGTATGTGCTCTTGGCATTCAAAAATGCTCACAGGTAATATTTAGTTTTCCAGCAAGAAATAAATGGGACATCTAAACAAATTTGAGTAGGGATTAATAAAAAGACTATTTACAAAGGCAAAGTCGGAGTGTAGAGAAGCCATAGAGTCAGATGTTTTTGTGATCCTCAGGCTAGAATCATTGCCAATTCAACCCCCCCTCTCAATTGGAAGCCAGGAAACAAGAGAATCCTTTGATGTGGTGAGCTTTCCATGCATCAAGCAATAGGGAGAAGGATGCAGATTAGACCTAAAGGTCAAATAGATGATATTAAGCTTTGGTGATTTTTAATGGTATAAATCAAAGAAAATTAACAAAGTCCCAAACACTCTCCATATTCTCTCTTTATATATCTCTAAAGCCTCTAGAAATATACTCACAAATAATCACTGTTTACCCAATTTAAAGCCTAAACCTTGCTCATTTGACAACCCTGACATCAGTACCAACCCATATAAGACTTCTGGAAGCATGGATTATTGTGGTGCCACTAAAGGGGAATTCACTTAACAGGTAGTTATGATGTAAATGTGATGACTTTGTGAGCAATTGTATTGACTTTTATAAACAAATAATATAAAGTTGTTAAAATATTGGAAAGGAAAAGTGCTAGAACATAAAAATGGCGCACTTTAGATAATATGGGTAGGACATTTCTGAAAAAGTAATCTGTGACCTTAGATCTGAATGATGAATAGAAACCATGTCAGGAAGTGCCAGAGAAAGTATTTTTGGCAGGGAGAAGGGAGAGTACACAGACCAATTTGGGGAGCAAAAGTTTCAGTGGACTCAGACCATAGTGAGGGATGTAAATTGAGAAAGAAGACAAGGTATAAAGTTAGACAGTGAACAACCAGATGATTTGTGACTTTATAGGCTATTGAAGAGGTTGATATTTTATTCAAAAAGGCAGCAAGAAGCCATTGGCAGGCTTTGAACCTGGGAATGACATAATGTCATATAATTTAAAAAATTGTCTCCCGTTTGGCAAATCTGTGAAAAATATTGTAACTCTTTACTTTTGTTAAAACGTTACTATAATATCTCTTTCCATCACTTTACCTCCCACATTTACATGTCACTTGTTTTAGCTGTCTCTTGAGTGACATGTTGTAGAAATTTATTAATTTTTTTCTTAATAAAATTTCTGTATTTCACTTAAATTAATAGCAACCACCTTATTTTGATTTCTTCTCCACACTATCTCTTTTTTGGAGATGTGTCTAAATTTTTCCACCATTAGGAGAATTGATGAAGTGTCTTGTTAGAGTTAATTTAGTTTTTTGTTTGGATATCATTCTATTTCTCTTTTTGTATGAAGTTAATTTGTAGCATATAGTTTTTTAAAAAGAGTAGTGGTTACAAGCAAAAACTCAAGAGCCAAACTCATGTATTCTAAGATTCTATCTTTAACCCTACCATTTAATATCTGTGTGATCTTGGGGAAACTACTTAAACTTTCTGTGCCTCAGTTTACTTATTAGTAAAGCAGAAATAATAACACATAGTTCATAAGGTTATTGGGAAGTTACATCAACTAATATATACAAAGCACACAGTGTTTCACATGTTGTACGTACTGCAAGGGATTTTTTTTTTTTTAATAAATGTTAAAACATTGTAGAGGTTGAATGTGACATCCCAAAAGACATGTCTACCTGTGAATATGACATTATTTGGTAAAAGGGTCTTTGTAGATGTAATTTACGTAAGAATTTCAAGATGATATCATTCTGGATTAAGATGATCTCTAAATCCAATGATGAGTGTCTTTATAAGAGATAGAGAAAGACACACAGAAGGTAAAGACTTAAACAGATGGTAATAAAGATTGAAGTGATACATACAGAAGCCAAGGAACATCTAGAATTGCCAGCAGCCACAAAAAGCTGCGAGGGAGGCATGGCACAGATTTCTCTCTCAGAACATTCAAAGGAACCAACCTTGCCGAATCTTGATTTTTGGCTTCTAGTGCTTAGAACTGTGAGAGAATAAATTTCTATTGGATTAAGCCATCGGTCTTATTATGGAAGCCCTAGGAAACTAATACGCACATTCTTAGTGTTTAAAAGTGTTTCGATTTCTCCCTCAAATCAAGACAAAAATCTTAGCTTGCTACCAACTCTCTCTCCTGTGTCCATGCCATTCTATATTGTTGAAATCATCTGGACTTTTATTTTGTTATAATTTTCTGTTGTCACCATGATTTTATAAATTATTCTTTAATAGTTGTTTAATGTCAAAAACTATTGTATTAATAATTATTTATAATTCACCCCAATAATTTTAATAACAGTTTAAAAATTAAAAAATAAAGGTAAATTTAAAAAATTACAGTCATAAAATTTACAGATGTGTTGTCCCATAATATTTTTGGAGTTCAAATCTTTTTTCTTGAATTTATTTTTGATTTTCTAAGAATACAGTAGTACCCTGACCTTATCCAAGGAGGATACTTTCCAAGACCCCCAGTGGATGTCTGAAACCACAGATAGTACCAAACCCTGTATATACTATGTTTTTTCCTATACATCTATGATAAAATTTAATTTATAAATTGGGCACAGTAAGAGATTAACAACAATAAGTAATAATAAAATAGAACAATTATAATAATATATTGTAATAAAAGTTACGTGAATTGTTTGGGGCCATTATTAAATAAAATAAGTGTTACTTGAATATAATCACTATGGTACTACAACAGTCAACTGATAGCTAAGATTGCTAAGTGACTAATGGTCAGGGAGCATGCACAGCACAGATACAGTAGACAAAGGGATGACCCATGTCCTGGGCAGAACAGAGTGGGATGACACGAAATGTCATTGCACTACTCAGAATGGCATGCAATTTAAAGCTTATGAATTGTTTATTTCTGGAATTTTCCATTTAACATTTTTAGACTGTGTTTGACCACAGGTAACTGAAACCATGGCAAGTAAAATCATGGATAAAGGGGGACAGAACCTCAGATTATTAGAGAAAGTACAGCCACCTTTCCTTTTCTGCTCAATTATTTATACATTTTTGGAGAAAGATGACAAAAATACCAACACTTTTTAAAATGTACATTCACTAATTTCCAAGTGAAATTGCTTATACTTCCCAGAAGGGTTTTTGAGACCTTCCACTGGCAACACAAGACAGTAATAATGCCAAGTCTCTCATATTTCATTGAATTATTTAAAGTAAGTTCCTGGCACACATCCATCTTCCCCCAGCCAGTCATTCATTCAGCGAAGATCTTTGAGCACCTGGCCTATGATGGGCCCTGTTATTGGCACAGATAATCCAGAAAGAGAAGAAAACAGACAGAGCTTCAAGTCTCATGGAATTTCCATTCCATCAGAATTTCACAGACCATAAACAAGCAAACAAATAAAACATGTTAATTGAAATAATAATGAATGCCACAAAGAAACTGTGAGAGAGACAGTACGAACCTTTGCTTTTCTGATAAAATTTGATGATACTCTGTGAATGTCTATGTTTTCCAGTAGGTGTTTCATCTGTTGTTTTGATTTTCTATTTGACTTTGAATTCAACCCAAGACAGAAACATAGCAGTAAATATCAAGGAAGGACTCTGAAAAGAAGAGGCAGGGAAGGGCCTCACTGAGTGAAAACAGAGGTGCTTATAAGCAGTGAATATAGCCAATGACTCAAGCTGCTCAGGAGAGCCACGGTAGGAACAAGTCACACAAACAGAAGGCATGTGTGACATTACCAAGAGGATTAAGAGAAATGTTACATCCACAATACAACTGGGTATGAAAAGGAACTTTTAGAATCAAATTTCAGAAATTGAGAAGATGAAGAAAAACAGAACTAGTGGTTACTAGCTAAGACCATTGTTAACTCAATCATCTATGACTATTTAATCAGCATAAATATGTATATTTATATAGTTACACTGATTTACTGATTTATATATTATATAAATACATGCAATGTATTTTGTTTTTCTAGAAACTTCTTATTAATGTGGTTTATCAGAAAAATGTTATGATTTTTAAAATTCTTATGTTTCCGATGTTATTTAATTTCTTTTGGGAAAATTCATTTGGATTTAAGCTTTTTGAATTATCTATTGCTTTAGTCAAACTCCCAAGTCATTGCTTAAATTAAGAAACAGATATGAAAGAAAAAAAAATCAAGTGAGAATGAAAGAAGATAGGGCATTCTGGGATGCAGAATTGATTTCAACGATCAAGAAGCAACATTAGGCAGTGTCAGGATCCAAGAGCCAAAACAAAAACAAAAACAAACAAACAAACAAACAAAAAACCAAGGGCCCCAACAGAAAATAGATAATAAAGACTAAGTTTACTTTCTTGGACATTTTTCCTGAGTTGCCAAGCCATTCTTCTTATGGAAAACATCATCATATATATATTTTTTAACATTTTAGTCATCTATCTCTTATATTTTAATGTCCATTAAATCCGTTTTAAATAAGCTTAGGTGTTTCCGTGATAACTTAAATGATAGTGGCTTTATTTTAGCTATTAAAAATGTGTTTTAAGCAGACCAGACTCTTCTTAGCTACATGGCATGCATGAAACAGCCAGTAAGAAACTCTTTTTGTTTCTCACACCAACCAATTTTTTTGACAACTGCAGCACATCTTAATACTTGATATCTTATGCACACCCCTTTCAGGATAGAGTTTCTAAATAAAAACCCTCAGCATTTGCTCTTTTGCTGATCATATTGGCATTACTGTAAAACATGGTTCATTCTCATTCCATAGAAGCAGCAGAATTTTTACCCTCCTCATTTTATATTGATTTGATGGGTATAAAATGTAGGTAAATCTTGATATCCATGTTGTGTTCCACTGCAATAGAAAGCTATTGACATTGCAGGAAGCATATATCCTATGCTTTTTAAAGGGGCTCAATACGTTGCAAAAAACTTTTTTTTTTTAACAGTTCTCAGATATTCTGTAAAGTAAGCCTCCTCAAAATGGAATTGGCTTCCCCATTGAAAAATTTGTAGACAGGATTTGCTAACATCCATGGGACTTGCATCTTTTGCTGCATTATTCAGGTCCATGGTAAAATGGTCCAAAAATACAGTAAATCCATGACATTCACAAATGAAATCAGGCAGCTACACACTTAAAATGAGATATTTCCCAAATGTCTCTTTGTAATATGATATTTAGGAACCTGAGAACATTTTCTCATAGATCTATTGTTCTACTTTAATGATCTGTGCTAGCTTCCTCCAACAGTATGTGGGATGGTGATGGTGAGGAGCAAATAAAGACAGAAGCCTCCCAATCCCATAACAATCAGAATAAATTTTATCTTATTTGTTTAATTGTTTATATTTTATGCTAAACTGTCATGTCAAAAAAGAAGTTGAAAACCATGGTGCCAGCTTCTTTGTTCAGCATTACGATTCCAGGTATTCTCAAATTCTCTTGCTACAAAACACCTAAATATGCTCATCAAATTCTGTTTTAATGTTCTTCTTAGTACATATATATCATCACAAGGAAATAGAAGAAATCCTTAGAACCCAAAACCATAGCAATCCAGGATGATAAATGGGCAAGGATGCTGAGGGCATTGCTGGTACATTAGGAAAACATGGTAATCTAGAGCTTTGGACTTTAATTGTCACAAAAGTAAAATAAAAATAATACTTAGGCCTGCTCAAAATGGCAATTGGAATAGAGGCCTCTACATCAAGTCACAACCCCCCAAAGCCTACATGCTCAGGGGAAGAGTAGAGGAGAAAAAAATGTTTGCCTATAAAAGGAGAAAACAATATTATCTTTTCACTGTTGCTATAATAAAAAGGAAAAAAGTATTCAACAAATATGTATATCCATAAAACAGTCTAAATTTATTACCTGGTGTAAATTCATATTTTCTAATGTGCCAAAAAAAAAAAAGCTGAGAAAATATTTTATAGCAGTACTGATTTAATAATATCCCAGAAGCCTCACAAAACCAAATGCAAATAATTTCTATAGAATCCTTCCCTAAACCTAGACACATAATTTCCAAAAATGAAGACCCAAAGAATATTAGACAGTTTTAAAAATGAATAAGGAAGACATGTAAGACACAAGTTTTCTATAAATAAATTTATACTTGAAATTTAAATTCCAGTGGAAGTGTTAAATAATAGATTTGATTTAGTTAAAAAGAGAATTAGTGACCAAGAAGATGGATCTAAAAAAATTACTCAGAATGAAGCACAAAAATATAAAGAGGAATTAAGAGATACAAAGTACATAATGATAATGCCTACCATAAATCTAATCAATTTCAAAAAAAAAAAAAAAAAAGAAATAATGTAGAGGTTTGACTTGCTATATTTGAAATCATAATGGCTTAGAACCTCCCTGAAATGATTATTATCAACCATACAGATTCTGAAATGTAGTGAATCCAAAACAGGATGAATTTTAAAAAAAGAAAATCCACACTCAGTTACTCACTAGTGAGTTTTTAGAAGGTAAGATAAGATCTTAAATATAGCCAGAAAAAGGACGGCCTCAAAGAAATGAGCTTACAGGACTTTCAAGAGCACAAGTGGCATCTAGAAGATAGTACAATGAGTTTACAGTAATAACTTTAAAGTGTGGAGATAAAATGACTGTCAATATAAAACTGTAAAATCCAATTAAACTCTCAAAAATGCAAACAAAATAACATTTCCCACACACACACAAATGAGAGTTTGCCACCAACAAACAATCACTAAAGAATTTCTAAAACCTGTTTCAAGAAGAAAAATAGGTCCAAAAAGAAAGTCTTAAAATGCAAGATGTAAGCAAAGAAACATTAAGGAAAAGAATAAACAAACTTTAATGACAAAAACAATAATCATACATAATATGTAGAGATATAAGACAGAACTAAGTTTTTTGACAAACATCATAACTATGGGGTAATTTGCTCAAAAATTCTCTAAAGTCTTTGTTATTCAGTGTTAAGCCCCTTAAAATATCTAAAATCAAAAATAAAATAAAATATCTAAAATCATCACTAATCAAAAAAGATGATATAGCTTTCAAATATACAAAAGAATTAATAGAATAAAATTTTTAAAACCCGAATCCTGTAGAAGGTAAATATAAAATAAGTACCTAAAAGTAGGACAAAACAAACACACAAAGTGAGATGCTAGAAAAACCTCAATAATTACTCTAAATATAGTGTTGATAAACAAAAGTATCCAGTTATATGTTATTTATAAAAGACCACAATAAAAATAAAACAGGAAGGTTAGGTGGAAAATTATCTAAAAGTTTTCAGAAATTTACTAGCCAAAATACGTATAGCTATATCGTGCAGCTATGTTGATATAGAAGAAAGTAGACATTAAGCCAGAAAGCAGTGATAGAAATAAAGAGTATCTCCACATAAAAATAAGTTTCAGTTTGATAGAACTATATGACAATTTCAGACATGAAAACTTCATAACATAGTGTCATAATATATAAATAAGAATTTTCAGTATTAAAGTGGAGTTAAGAGAGCACCATAATTGTAACATAATTAAACAGACATTATTCAGTAATTATTAATCAAGTGAACCAATCTATAAAGTTCAGTGGCTATGAAGTTAGTTATACAAGATGAACACATTCCATAGATCTGCTGTACAACATGGCCTATAGTTAACAATATGGTGCTGCACACTTGAAAACTTGTCACAAGTGTAGATCTCAGGTTAATTTTTTAACACACACACACGCGCGCGCGCACGTGCGCAAGGGGATATAACAATAAGAAAACAAATAACCTTGATTAAATATGAGCCAAAGACCTTAACAGACACTTCACCAAAGAAGATATACAGATCGCAAATAAACACAAGAAAATATGCTCCATATCATATCATTGGAGAAATGCAACAAGTTTAAACAACGAGATACTATTATATACCTATTAGAATGGCCAAATTTAGGAACACTGACAACACGAAATGCTGACAAAGATGCAAAGCCACAAGAAGTCTCATTTATCACAGATGGGGATGCAGAATGGTAGAGCCACTTTATAAGTTCTTTTACAGGTAATTTAGCATTTGCTTATAAAACTGAATATATTCTTACCATATAATCCAGTGATCACACTCCTTGGTTTTTAACCATAGGAGCTGAAAACTTACATCCACACTAAACCCTGCACACAGAAGTTTATAATAGCTTTATTCATAATTGCTGAAACTTGGAAGCAACCAAAAGGTCCTTCAACAGGTGAATCAGTAAATAAGCTGTTGTATATCCAGACAATAGGTAATATTCAGTACTAAGAAGGAAACATCTATCAAGACATGAAAAGAACTAAAAGATTCTGTTAAAAGAAATCGAAGAAGATACAAAGAAATGGAAACATATTTCATGTACTTGGATTGGAAGAATCAACATAGTTAAAATGACCATATTACCTAAAGCATTATACAGATTTAATGGAATCCCCATCAAAATCCTATCAGCATTTTTTAAAGAAATAGAACAAAAAATTATTAGATTTGTATGGAAGCACAAAAGACCCCAAATTGCCAAAGCCATCCTGAGAAAAAAGAACGAGTCTGGAGGTATCACTCTGCCCGACTTCAAATTAAACTATAAAACAGCAGTAATCAAAATGGCATGGTCCTGGCAGAAAAACAGACACACGGACCAGTGGAACAGAATCAAGAGTCCAGAAGTAAACCCATATTTATATGGAAAAATAATCTTTGACACAAAAGCCAAAAACATACAGTGGAGAAAGGAAAGCCTCTTCAATGGTGCTGGAAAAACTGGAAAGCCACCTGCAAAAGAATGAAACTAGACTGTTGTCTATCACCACACACCAAAATTAACATAAAATGGATTAAGGACCTGAATATAAGACATGAAACAATAAAAAGCATAGAAGAAAATATAGGAACTAAATTTAAGGACCTTGGACTTAAAGAGGATTTTATGAATTTGACCTCAAAAGCAAGGGAAGTAAAAGCTAAAATAAATAAATGGGACTACATCAAACTAAAAAGTTTCTGCTCAGCAAAAGAAATCATCAACAAGGTGAAGAAGCAACCATCTGAATGGGAAAATATATTTGCAAGCAACACTTCTGATAAGTGCCTAAAATCTAAAATATACAAAGAACTCATGCAACACAATAACAACAAAAAAACAAACGATCCAATCAAAAAATGGGCAGAGGACCTGAACAGACACTTCTCCATAGAGGACATAAATAGCCAACAAATATTTGAAAAGATGCTCAACATATCTAGCTATTAGGGAAATGTAAATCAAAACCACAATGAGATACTATCTCACACCTGTTAGAATAGCTATAATCAAATGTTGGAGAGGGTGCAGAGAAAAAGGAACCCTCATACACTGCTGGTGGGACTGCATATTGGTACAGTCACTATGAAAAACAGTATGGAGGTTCCTCAAAAAACTAATAATTGATCTACCATATGATCCAGCAATTCCTCTACTGGATATTTACCCCAAAGGCTTGAAAACTCATATCTTAAAAAATATTTGCACATTGATGTTCACAGCATTATTCACAGTGGCCAGAACATGGAAGTAACCAAAGTGTCCTACAATAGATGATTGGCTAAAGAAGCTATGGTACATATATATATACAATAGAATATTAGCCATAAGAAGAGATGAAATACTGCCATTTGCCACAACATGGATGGACCTCGAGATAATCATGCTAAGTGAAATAAGCCAGACAGAAAAAGTTGAAAATTACATGGTATCACTTATATGTAGAATATAAACCTAAAAGCAACAAATGAAGAGGACAAACAAGCAGAGACTCATGGACATGGACAATGGACTAGTGGTTATCAGAGGGTAGGAGATGAGGGAGGCGGGGGGAGGCAGACAGGGTAAAGGGGGTCAAATATAGGGGTGTAGGGGGAGGGTGAAATGGGTAAAGGGGGTCAAATATATAGGAGCTGAAGGAAACTAGACTTTGGGTGGAAACCAGACTTTGGGTGGTAAACTACACAGATGTCTAATTATAATGTACACCTGAAAATTATATAATTATATTAACCAATATTACCCCAATAAACTTAATTTAAAAAAAAGACATGAAAAGACATGGGAGAAACTTAAATACATATTATTAAATGAAAGAAGTCAATCTGAAAAGACTATATAATGTATGATTCCAATTATATGACAAGAAAAATCAATGAAGTAAGATCAGTGGTTGCCAGGGGTTGGAGTTGAGTAAGGATAAATAGAGTAAGAGGATTTTTAGAGCATCAAAAATACTTCGTATAATACTATAATGATGGATACATGCTATTATACATTTGTCTAAACCATATAATGTACAACACCTAGACTGAACCGTAATGTAAAATGTAAACTTTGAATGATTACGATGTATCAATGTAGGTTCACCAATTCGAACAAATGTACCACTCTAGTGATGGATGTTGATAAAAGGGCAAACTATTAATGTGAGGGTCAGGGGTATATATGGGAAATTTCTTTACCTTCCTCTAAAACTGCTATAAATAAAATTGTCTTAAAAATAAGATATGCACTCAGGAAATCTTTTGGATGTGATGGATATGTTTATTACCTTAATTGTGGTTATTATATTATAGGTATGTGTATATGTTTCAAATCATCAAAATGTATGCATTAAATATGGAAAATTGTTTGCATATTAAATATACTTCAATAAAATTGAAAAAGGATATGCACACTGCACAATTTTATCTATTCAACGTATATAGGACCTCCACCCAACAATTTGAGAGTATACACTTTTGTTTGGCATTTGCTTACTTACTGGGCTATGAAGTATGCCTCAACAAATCTGAGTCATTATCATTCAGGGCATATTCTAAGACCATAATACAATTAAATAAGACATACATAATAACATTTAACTTTAAATGCCAAAAAAATTGGAATTAAAAGCTACATATTTCCAAATAACTCATGGGTCAAAGATAATAGGAATGAAAAAATTCTAAAACCTGCATATTAATTAAAATACTCTACATTAATAATTGAAGGTTACAATTAAAGAATTCATTCAAGAGAAATGAATTAACTTACATGTTCATTTAAGAGAAAATGCTGGATATTTATGTTTGAAATTAGGTAAAGAGCAACAGAATAAACCAAGCAAAAATAAAAATAAATGAATAAATATAAGAATACAATAATGAGAATTGACAAAGTTAATTTACATTCTTTCAAAAGGCTGATAAAGTAGACAAACCTGCATCAGGATTATCAGGAAAACAAGAAAGAAAAAAATAAATGAACCATTGTTCAAATGTAAAAGTGAACATAGCTAAAAAAAATGCATTCAGTATTTAAGAGACAAAAAGAATATATTATGAACAATCTTATATTTAATAAATTTTAAAACAAATTAAATGTATAATTTCTTAGTAAAGTAAAACTTATCAAAACTGTCCCAGAAACAGAGAACTAATTATTCTACTATTACCATTTTTTTTTTAAAAAAAAATATACCACTAGTTTAAAATCTTGTGATGGAGAATAAATCAAGTCTTAAAATTTTATAAGCAAGCTTGACCAAACATTTCAGGAATAAGTGATTCCTGCATCATTCATAACTTTAAGGGGGAAAGAAAGAGGAAATGGAAATTATCCATCTAATTTTATCAGTCCAGCATTATTTTAGCACTAAAACCAGACAGACAAGGAATAGCATGGGAGAGGAATATTATACACTGATTTTACTCATGGACATATCTATAAAAATCTCAAAAATATACATTGATAAAACAAATAATATGCCATGATCCATCAGTATTTATCTCAGAAACACGAATCTCATTGAATTTCAGGAAAGCTATTGATTCACCATATTGACATATTAAAGAAGAAAAAACTATATGAACATGGCAGTAGAGCCATGTTTACATTAGGTAAAATTCAATGACCATTCATAATAAAAACTCTCAACAAACTAAGTAAAGAAATGACTATTTTAAAATGATAGAGAATATCTAATTAAAAAGTACAGTGAGATCATGTATAATAAGAGGACACTACATTTATTCTCTTTAAACTCAGCAATGCAGAGAATGTATACTGTTAACAGTTTCTTTGCATGATTTTTTCTTTTCTTCATTATTTACTGGAGATCCTAGTGGTAAGACATTGAATAAAGTGGTATAAGGGTTTAAAAAGAATAAATAATGACATCATTCACAATTAATAAGATTATCTACATAGAAAACCTGTGAATATATTTTTAAAAATTTAAATTAATAAGATATTTTACATTTGCTGGACACAAGACCAATATTTTAAAGTCATCTGCATTACTATGACAAAACAGATAAAAAATGTAATTTCAAAATAAGATAAAAATATATGCTACATAGGAGTAAAATTAATAAAAAAGCAATGACCTTTATAAGAAAAAATTCAAGTTTATTATTAAATAAAAATAAGACCCAAATAATGAAAAGATAAACTATATTCATGAATAGAACATATCTAAATTTTAAAGTGTCGACGATCTCTTCATATTAATATATAAATTTAATCTAATTCCAATAAAAATTCCAGCAGAATAATCTATGGAATTAGACAAGCTAATTATAAAATTAATGTGAATGAGAAAAAGGCCAATATTAGAATTTATTTCTGAAGAAAAATCAGTTGAGGAGATGTTATAATGTTAAGACATTTTATAAAATACAATAATTAAGACAACATTATTGGCATAGGTTAGGACAAAAAGAACAATGACAGAGAGTAGAAAGTTCAAAGAAATGGACCCATGCCTTTGTGAAAACTTGATATATGATAGAAGCGACATTTTAAAGCAGTGAAAAAATAATGGGCTTTTCAAAAAATGCTGCTGAGGCAATTGGTTATCTATATGGAAAACATACAATTGTATCTCTATATCAAATGCTTGCTTTGGTTTTAGGAAATATCTTTGAAAGGTAGACTTTGACATTTTTAGAATGAAATATACAAGAATATCTCATGAACTTGGTGTAGGGAAGCATTTCTCAATACTCATAATCCATAAGAAATAAGTTAATAAATATGAATAATTTATTCAAATTTTTTGAATTTTTAGTTGTCAAAAGCTACCATAAAAGAGTGAAAAGATAAGCCATAAACTGGGAGAACACCTCTGTAAAACATAGAGTCAGTAAAAGACTTGAATTCAAAATATGCAACAAAATCCTTTATGTAATAAAATTCTATAAATCAATAATTAAAAAACAAACAACCCAACAGAGAAATGGATAAAATGTATAAATGAGCACTTGAAAAAAACATGAAATACAAATGGTAAGTGTAGAAGCAGATGCATAATTAGAAAAACAAAAATAAAATTCATTTTACAGATTGAATAAAAATTAAAAATTTTTAATTTCAAGGAAATGAAATAATGGGGAATCTCACACACCATTGGTAAGAGTAAAAATGCTACAACAAATTTTTTGAGGAAAAACTTGATGTTATTTGATAATGTTGAAGATGTGAATATTTTATAGCCCTACAATTTCTCCTTTAGGTATAAAGAGAGAAATTTTTATTCATTTGCACAGAACATGTTCAAAATTGTTTGTCAAACCCATTTTTAATAGTCCAAACCTCGACATATCTCAAAGTTCATCAGCAATAGTATGCTTAAATTAATTGTGGTCTATTTATACAAAGAAATACTGTGCAATTATAAAAATAAATTATGTAGACTACATATGTAATCTATTACCAAAAAAGAGTAAATTTCTGAAGAAAAATGGAGTGTTTTAATAATATTCAAGAACAGACAAATTTAAGATGAACATAAAATTCAGGTTAGTGGTTACATCTGGGATATAAAGATAGAGGTAGTGAGAGCCAAGTCACAGAGGATGTTCCAATGGCCCTAATTACATGTTCTTTCTTCAGCTAGAATTGCATGAGGATTTGTTGTAATATACATATATGTACATAGACACACAATATGCTATGTATATAGTATATGATAATACTTCAAATATTGTTATTAGGATTCAAGGCAAGGTTATTTCATCATTTAGGAATCCTCTGGTTACAAGAGAAATAAAACACAACCCAAATTGGCCTAAGCAGAAAATGGGTACATTGGTTTAGGTAACTAAATTGCAGGTTGGATATGATGGTTTAAGTGATGTTCTTAAGATATGATCTCTTTGCTGCTTCTAGCTCTCTCCTACAACTGTCTTCACATTCAGTCTCTGTGTAGCGGTAAGATAGATTCAGTAGCTCCGATTTTATAATTTCTCAGGTTCGAATCCAATAGGAAAGGAATCACCCCTTTCTGTGATCTCAGAAACAAAATCTCTGGGATTCGTTTTCTTGGGTTGAGTCATTTGCCTGTCTATCCCTGAACCACTCACTGTGACCAGAGCAGGAAATGCTATGCTTGCTAGATGTGTGCCATGTTCCATATCCGGTAACAGCAGTGGTTAAGTGCCTACCTCCTAAAGGGTTTATAGTGAGTTTCGGAGTGTTGTTTCACCCCGATCCAATTTAGGTTGCTAAAAACAGAAAATTGGTAAATGGTATGGGGTAGGGAAAGATGTCCAATATACCCACAAAATCCTATTTAAATTCAAATGAACTATAGTTCAAATAGAACCTAATTACCCTTCAGTAATTAATTTATGAAAAGAGCATGCGTAATAGTGGCTAAAGGCTTGGGGTTTTGAATCAGACAGAACTGAGTCAAGTCCCAGCTTTCTTTCCCTCATGCTACCTATGTAACCTTGTGATTTTGTACAGTATAGAAATTATATTTCTGCCTCATTACTGTGTTATGAGGTTCAAGTAATATATGCAAATCAAGTTCTTATAGCATAGCAAATATGCACTAAATGTAAACTATCTTCATCATTGTCATTGTCACTATAAATTTCATTTTCATCATCATCATCATCATCAATATCATCATCATCATTACTATTATCATTAACTGAATATTCACCAGGAATGTTTCTTTGGGAAATAATTTTCAGAGATTTTTTTAGGGGTATCAGGAAACAAATCTTTCCTATATCTTATATCTTTTTTCCCTCTTTTTTACATTTTTTATTATGTTACATATATCACAGTATATTATAATTGCATTTACATGTGTATTGTTTCACCAGATTGAGATTTTTTTTGTAGACAATATTTAATCCACAATTGTATCTCTTAGTATTGTTCCTTATACATGAAGGGGAGGAACAGAGATTATGGCATAAAAAGGAATCCATGTTGATTAGGAGTCTACTACATGTAAAGTAGTATGTAACATATATATATGTCATGCTATCTCTTCCACATAAGAACCTTATTATATAGGCAGTATTAGTCTCATTTTTAAATATAAAGATATTAAATCATCTAATCTAGCTAAAATAAAACATTTTACAAATTCCACAGCCAGGATTATAATTCTGGTATTTTGAATCTTAAACCTATTCATTTTCCCTCTATGTTAGCATTTCTAAAACTGCAAAATGATGTCTTCAGGAAGCTTAAGATGAAATTTCTAGGTTCATATGATCTCTGTTTTTTTGTTTGTTTGTTTCAATGATATTAAAAATAAATATGAACATATTCTTGATAATCATCTTCTAACCCGTTGCTGGTATAATGTTTCAAAGCTCACATTTGAATTTATTTTCAACAACACTGGTATCAAGGGAACAACTAAAGTGACAGCCTTTAACTTTTATGGCAGTTTTTCACAAACTGGCATCTGCAGACTCCTGAGGATCACTGCAGTCTACTTGATAAATGTTGGTTGAATAAGCAAATGATTAAGTTCTCCTCAGAGAATGGATCTCCCTGTGGCAGAATTTGGGAATTTCTCTTCCTCCAACCCCTTTCTACTCATCGGTCACTGACAACGGGGAGTCCTCAGCTCCATTTCAAGCTCTATGTTCCATGGCCTTGAGAAGGCAGGGGCTGGGATGGAGATGCAGAAGAAGAACCTGGGAGACTAAACCACAGATGGAGATAAAGATATCATGAACTAACCCATGAAAGTAAGACCCTGTAGAGGCCTGAGTTTGGGCACCTTTAGTCAATGTAACATTTAGGAACACATATCAATCTATCTGCCCCAGTCCTACTACCATACAAATAGAATCATGCTTTAAAATCCACAGGAATGAAGTGGCCCCATTCTTTTCCATCACTTCTTCCTGGTTTCATCGTCCCTGATGAAAACAAAGGGATGCTGAGGCTTCCAAGAAATGACTTTACTGCAAGACAGAAACAATGCTCACACAGTAGTATGCAGTTAGCCCTATAATGTTTCACCTTGCTTGCCAGTTATTTTTACTCTTTTATTCTCTCCTTCCCCCAGAGAGGGGAAATGGTTAAATTTGATTAGTAAGAACTTAACTTTCATAAGACTGCACTTTTAATAGTGGTTGTGGGCAGTGTGCAGCTGATCACTGCTTACACTGGTCATGGACTCTTGCTCTCTTGGAACTGCTTACACTTATGAGGTGTGAGCTCTCCTCTGTTCCCATGAGATAAGGGCCCTACGGAGACCTGCCATTTCTCCTCTCTTTCTCTCTCACCCTCTGGTAACCATGTGTGAGGCAGGCCTAAAGTTCTTTCAGCAGCTGGTTTGGTATCATCAGTTTGTTTTGCTGACCCAGCTCTACCCACAGATCTTATTTTGAAATGAAAATTGAAAGTTTTCATTAGGTTTTAGTTCTAAACTACTTTATATAACATACTTCAAGAGCCCTGTAGGTGGAGGAAAATTGGGCACCTGATTAGTCATTAGCAAAGCTAATATCTTGTCCCATTTAGTTAGTGATCCTTGTATCTATTCTCTATTTTTGTGATGTGGAGGGAGAGAGGAATGATGAGTCTTAAACCCTTAACCTCCAAAATCATATTTTAAGAATACTTTTCTATGTCATACTCTATCTTTTCTTACTTAGATGCTGTAGAGATGCAAAGGTACAAATGGATATTTTTCTGGTAGATGAAAGTGGCCTGAAACCTTCATGTCTATGATGACCAAAGGTCATCCAAATTTGTAAACTGCACTGAGACCAAGGGGAAGACCGTCGACTCAAGGAAAAACAGCAATGTGTTGGGCAAAATTTCTCTTTAGCATCTACTCTGTTACCTTATCTGATTAATTCCTAGGAGCTATTTACACATGAGGGATATATAGAAAGTTAGCAAAATATAAGCTGGGAATGTCTTTTTCATCAAGAAAATTAAAATAGGTACAGTAACACAAATCAGATCCCTAACACCTAACCTATTGAATCCAGAATCCAACAAATTGAATATATTGGCATTACCACTGCCTTTAGAAAATCTAGTATTTTCAATCATGTTTTGACTATAATCTCGTAATATTGCTATGTGGAAACAAATCTAGATGGTCTCTGAGTTCATTAAAATATGTATAACTTTAAGAACTGGTAAGTAATTTGTGCAAAATTAATGTGGCCACTGAAGTCATCCTGCAGAGAATGGAATTGAGAGTTTGATGAAAATGTTCTGACATCTAGATCTCATAATATCACAGTTTACTACAACAAATGCAAAAGATATCTTTTGGGTAAACATTACTACATAGTCATCAAACTAAGGATATTCGGTGGATGTAGCGTCTCAAATATCCACAATCTACGATCTGAAGGAGGAAAAGAAGGAAGAAAGGGAGGAAAGGAATGGAGAGGGAGAGAGGAAGGAAAGAAGAGAAAAAGGGAAGGAGAGAGGAAGGGAAAGAGGCCTGCTATGGTTTATTTGAGCTGTAGTTGTTCCTTTCTGCATTTCTCTAAAGATGTGAAATACATACATCTAACATTCAAGCAGCAGATTTTAGACACTGACAGTTTTGAGTTCCAATTACACCTTTGCCTGATAGATGAATATCCTCAGGACTTACCTTCTGTCTTTAAAATACGGTTCATCTTATCTTTTTCATAAGATGATTTCTAGGATTAACTAAAATGACAAAGTTTTATTTCCCTCTTGTTAATCTTACCCTCATTAAATATTCTACTAGACCACAAAATCTTCAAGGAGTAGACTTACAAACTAAATTATGTGATTCGCACAAAGCTGTTGTTCAAGAAATGTTTATTGAGTTGTATTAACGCCTAGCTTAAGCCTAAGCTGATTTTACTAATGTAAGATATCCTAGGTATGAGCATGTTTTCCTAAGTGGTAAAGTTGACTCATAGAAATCTAGTTGTATAGGAACCAAGAGCCTCCTAAGAGGAAAAAAGAACTAAGATTTTACAAGGGGGCATGTGTAAGGTCATGAGATAAATGGTAAAGAATAGTGGAGCATCATTTTACTTGAATTTTTGGACAAGGGGCATTGTCACTTCATACTCTTCCAGGGGAAAATGTCCATCCTTTTCTAACTAAGGTATATATGGGTGAAAACATCTAAGAAATGATGATTTAAGTCAGACATTCTGTACTAGGTACTTAGGAACCAAATTATGATGCATTATGTTTAGCCGGGACTTTTAATAGTTTTCAGATTAGGTGCCAAGATTCAAAAACCAGGAGAGTTCACATGAAAATCTGGATTTTTGCTTTACCAGAAAAATTAGATCTGCTTACATTTGGCCCACATCCTAGCCTGACAATTAGTTCGAGCTGAAAGATACTCCCTTTAAGTAGAGAATGTGATTTCTTTCCTTACTAGAGTCCTCTCCCAGCTTGATTCACTAATTTATTCATTTTCTTAGCCATTGTAGGTCCATGCACCTCTTAGTCCACAGAAAGAGACAATCAAATAGATAAGCTTTGCTCAGTTAGGAAACATTTTCTAAAAGAAAATAATGGGTGACATATGGATTTTTACTTGAATGTGTCTCTTGATTCATTTGATCATGTTTCTATCAGACTCATGAAGAGGCGGGGGCTGAAACTTAAAACTAAATGGTTTAGTAACAATTCTGAATGCTCACAAGGACAAAAAGAACTAGGAATGGACACCCATGTATCAGAGTGTACCTTTAATTAAAGAGGAAAGAAAGTTATCTCTCCATTACTACCTGAAACACAGTTTCTGTGTATAAGTTTTCCAGAAGACTCTACAAGTTGTTCCACAGAGTTACAAAGGTACCTGAGTAGTACCCTTCAGGAGATGATGCAACAAGAAGTGGCCAGAATATGTAAAGGTGCAGAAGAGAAGAAGATACCAGACCTAGCTTTGAGAAAGAAGCTGTAGAAACCAGAAAATGGGACCTGTTTATAAGTACATACGTGACCATCTCTCACCTCCATCTAAAAAATTGTCTGAAATGCATCATTAGTGGCACTAACTGCAAGAGCTACAATCTCTGTTTAAGCCCATGAAAGTGACAGCTAAGGAAATGCAGAATACAGAGAAATGAATAGTAATTTGCAGGCAAGCTACTAGAGTCTAATATTATTTTTGGACCTCTCTGCACCATTACTTTTAAATAAAATGGAGAGGAATGAGTGTTAATACAAGTGTAGAATTACACGACAAGTTCTATTTGTGTGTAACCCTGCCATTCAGGCAAAAAAGGTAATAATCACTTGGAGATCAGATTGGCTCACTGGAGCACAGCAGTAGCAAAGAAAAGCCCCAAATGATTTACACAGAAGGAAGAAAAGGAAGTCAAGATTGGCCTTTTTATATTCAGCCACATTTCCTTCACTTAGTCTTACTAGCAGCTATTAAAAAATTCTATTCACCAAAATATTTAATCCATGAATTAATTCATGAGGAATAAATGAAGACATTTTTAATTTCTTGTGAAACTGAGAATGTGAATTATTACTTTTCAGTTTTTAGGATATTCATCAAAATTACTTTGAAGAAGGCTTCCATATTTCAAATGGTCTATGATATATACTCTACCTTCCTGTCTGCTGCACTCCATAGACCAAGCCACCACAAATGTCAAGGGCACATCCCTCCTCACCAGACACGTGTGAGGATATAGATACATTAGCTCCGTGTGCTTATTTTAACCTTAAATATATTTTAGTTATTCATCCTCTTTGAGTCTCTAAAGCATTTCAATTAATTTTATAGAATCTACAATTCTCTTTTTACTCTCACATTTAATCAGTTTACCTATTTAATTAACTCACAAAATTACATTAAAAAGCACAATTGGCTATCACAAAAACAATTTAGGAGCAAACATGATTGGTTCTTCAGAAACCCATACCCCAACTGGATGGGAGCAGTTATAAGTATTAAGTGTGCAGACGTCAGTAATCAGTATGTTTTAGAGGCAGATTGAGGGGGTGGCTAATCTGGCAAGCTGATCAGGTTGAAACAAGTTTAAGAGAGCCTTTTCTGTATTACCTTGCCTTATGCACAGATATAATAAAAGGCTACATGATGATACAGAAGCCATTAGAATTCCTTGTTCAATAGTAATACCCAGTGCCTAGAAGCACCTGATGTAGAATGACATTAGTAACAACTTAATTAGTATTTGTTGAATGAATAGATGATGTGTGTGTGTGTGTGTGTGTGTGTATATATATATATATATATATATATATAGTATTTGTATATATATATATATTAGTATTTGTTGAATGAATAGATGATATACATATATTTATATTTATAGATGATATATATATCATCTATGTGTATATATATTTTTTTCATGAGAATATAAAATCTATGTATTTTTACTAGCATCTATCTTTGTTTCTTTTACTGCTAAAATATTTGTGTTGTTTTATAAATGATTTTGCTAATTGAAAAATGCTAGAGTTACTGACAACATTCCAAATTCCAATTATCCAGCACCTAACTGATAATTTTTTCCTAAATGCTGTTTTTATAAACATAAATATTCTTTTATCCAGGGTTATTGTCAAGTATGCCATCTTCCATGCTGTTGTACTACTGGCTGTTCTTTATATCAAAGTTCATCCTTTAAAAAAACATGTGAGTGTACGGGTAAGAGAGAGAATAGGGAACATGTCCATCATTTTATTGCTATACATCCATTTTGGCAAAAAAGAATCTATTGAATGAATAAATGAATGAACTGTTCTACAAGCTCAGGGCTAAAGTACAGATGACAGGTATGTACCCCTGTACCCCTCAATGTAATACTGGCAATACCAGCATTGTCACATTGGCAACTAGAGAACTCTGGAATACAGACCTATGCCTCTATCTAGAAAAAAAGAGGAGGAAAAAAAGAGACCCTTATTTTAAGCAAAAAAATCCATACAATTCCATGATGGAATAGAGTAATTTGAGAGTGACTGCTGTGGTGAGTTATAAGAAAGACCTTCAACTGGTTTCATGGGAATATGATGTAAGTGGCATAAGGACCTGGGTACAAAAGTCATGAAAATCTGATAGCAAAGGGCCTCGATTGGTCTCTGAATTACCACATTTGGCCACGTGATACCCAAACTTCAAAGGCAGCTCCCAAAGCAAATCTGTTATTAGGTGCCAGCATGCCTGACTTGAGAGGAGGTTAAGAGTGTCTGTTTTGCCCTCTGCCATCTCTCACATCCCACCCACGCTTGCTCATTAGGCACATGAACACTTGGCCACAAGATCAAGGTGCCAACTCATCACTTCTGGGATTCTTCTTCTTGTCAGGAATTGGCGTGGTGATGAGCACTCGTCAGTAATAATTAACATGCAAATTGAAAATGATCCTGGGTACAACTGACTTCACATTATAAAATCTTTGCAACTACGTTGAATGAATCAGATCTTTGCTATCCTAACCGAGATCTCTGTATTTGGCAGATCAAAAGTAGTTGGAGGGGAACTCCAAACCAGTGGAAATTTTCAAAGCAAAATGAGTTAGTAAGTTTATAGAAAGAAAAAGAAAATAGTTGGCCTTGTTGTAAATAAGGCTAAGAAATAAAGCGCTCCATTTCCACCATGGAAGAGGTTACAAGTTCATCAACGCAACTTTAGAAACATCCCTACTTTGTGGCATGTTTTCATTATTGAATATGAATTAGAGAGAAAAATTTCTGGACAATCAAGGATGTCTGTTTTTATAAATTAGTAGAGAGTATATCTCCATAAAAAAACAAAACCTACAAAATGGTTATTAGGTTTTAATATTAATTTCCGATTCTTGAGACATCTACACTCCTCTATGATTCTAATACTAAGTACAGCAATCCCCCCTTCCTGCACTTTTAAATTGTGCCAGACACCCTGCTGAGCCCTCTGTCTATTTTTTTTTTTTTTAGTCCCCACAAGGACTCCGTTTAATTTAGGCATTATTCTCATTACATCGATGAGGCAACCAAGGCTCAGAGAGGTTTAATGACTTACCCAAGTCATACAGTTAAGAAGCGGCAAAATCAATGATAAAACCCAGCTTTATTTGACATGACACCAAAGCATATGTTTTTCCTTTCTACTCTGCTTATTTCAGTATAGATACTCTCGAAGGATTCATTGCAGGTTTTTGTGTAATATTCTGAAACATGCTGGGCAGAGATGAAAGAGGAGCAAGTGCCACAAAAATGTGGGGACAGTATAAGATGATTTGCCTTTTAAGGCAGCTATGCTATGGTACAGAAAGCTTTTCAATTCATAGTTGTTAATATTTCCATGTAATAGCATCCATAACACCACTCTGTTGAGAAGGCAGATAAAAAGGGTGCCTTTTTGTGTGTGTGGAATAAAATAAAATGCTTTGGAGCTGAAGTGATATAACACAGAAGAGGTGTGATACCCTATTAAACACTGGACTTGGTGATTGACAGGAGTCATTTTTTTTCCTCTTCCTTTACAAACTAGTAAGCAGACCAGTAACCAGATAAACTGGAACCCTTCATTCTCCATCCTCTTTCTTTTAAAGCAGGAAAAAGAAGAAAACAAACAGTCTTTATAAATAAATTAAAATTCTAACTAAAAAGCTAATTATAAGTGTATTTGTTTTGTTGGAGGTAAGGCACATCTATTATCATAAAGATAATTAACTCAGTCTGACAGATCTAATAAAAGGACAAGTTTAGCACTGGCTTAGCCGGAAGCCAAAGGCAAGCAATTCTTATAATTACTAGTTATTTTAACTGGGCTCAAAGAAAGTGGTCTGTGATATTTAAACAGTAATGTTAATTTGCATTTAGACCTGCCCTTTTTCCCGTGAAAGAATAAATAAAAGACTGGATTAAGTACAAAAAACCTCAAAACTAAAATATTTTTATATATATGAAAGCACCCATTTCATTTATAAACTCAATAATTTTTCTAAACAGATAACAAATGTCCTTACAAAGTAAATGTATCAGCAATCAGCAAAAAATTAAATAACTTAATCCAATTTTCCAATGCATATGAAGAAGATATCCAATCTACCATGATGGATAAAACCATTCTGCTATGACCATTCATTCTCCCATTTATACATATGCATGGTTGTGCCTATCATGGACTAGCTCTTGAATTGAGGGGATTAAATATAGTAATTAAAGAGCATTGCAAATAGGTAAGAGAATACTGACTTTGTAGCCAATCACCTGCAATGTGAGCAAGAAATTTCAAAAAGTCAACAAACGGGTAGCATTTACAGGAGAGGAATGATTTTCATTGTTATCTGGTAGCTGTCCTTAACTAAGGCTTGTCTCAACATTTCACACCAGACCTCTTCCTGGAGCAAAACAAATCAACCTTTTTAAGAGTGGAAGTTACTCTTTAACTGCTCCTATAATAAAGGCTGTAGAAATAAGTAATAACCAGTGTCAGAAAATAAGTTCCTAATACAGTAAGAAAAGCACTTTAAGGCAAAATACCTGTTAGTCAAGCACATGTTTTATTATGTTCTACAAATATGGTGATAGAATCAGCCCATTACATTTGGTAAATATGTTGTATAATTTCTCCATATAATTCTCTGTCCATGCTCCTGCTACCAAGGTGAATATTTAACCTATCAGCCTAACTAATTGTATTAGAAATACTTGCATAAAAATGCTGACAAAGTTTATGGCAAATAATCTTTTTGGCTGCATACTTCAGGGAAGAGTGCCTTTTGGTTTATTTTTTTCACATTTTTCTTGGCTTTTCGTCACTTAACACATTTTTTTTTTCAGTTTTCTGAGATATTATCATTGGGAAAGCAAGTTTGACATAGTCTCTTGTTTTCACCTTTGCACTAAGGAATTATACTCTTTAATGAGGAAAAAGTAGAAAGGCAATCCTGGGAAGGATATTTTTGTTCCAACATTCACAAAGCAGCATTCTGCTTTTATCTCCATTTCCATTTATTTCTTCATTGGTTCCTACCTCTAATTCTTAATTTTTTGGCCTCATATTCTTATTACATGCCTTTATGATGCACTTGCAACTGATACTTATTAATGCATCAGTTTTTGAGATAGATGGTCAAAAAAGGAAAATTGGAAAAAAAGTAGTTTCTCCCCTCAAGGTTTTCAAGACTATGGTTTGAAACCAACAATGAAGTAGACACTCACAGTATAATGTAGGAAGTACAACTATGGGTAAGTACAGGTCACTATGGGGGGTTTTCTAAATCAATTCTACAAACAAAAGTTGATTTTTAAAAAATCCTAAGAGAATGGGGGAGACAAGATACTTCCTGGAGGATACATAGAAGAGGGAAGGGCATGCTAGATAAACATGTAAAGTCAGTGAGCCTACAGAGAATGCAATTATTAATAGAAATCTTGCCAGTATCTATGTATTCTTCAAGATTTAGCTCTGTCCAACTCTATCTGACTCATGTTTAGATAGATCATCTGGGATATTTTATGCATTTTTATATTTTTATACTTTTATCTTTTAATTTTAAGCTCTTAAAAATCAAAGACTTTACCCATGACTTCGGTTACAGAACAAAAATCCACCAAGTGCCTATGAACTCTTGAATGCTGGTACTATGATATCAGGGTCATGGAAAATAAAATATTCAAGCATTCCATAGCAAAGATAGGGTACTTTTTCAGGTACCTAATTCTTATTCTCATCAGCCTCTGTACACTGCCCCAATGTGGTTGATTTCAAGTATCAAAATGAAGACTTAAGCTTTTATGGTAGTAAGGTAGTAGGTCTTTTTACATTTATGAGTTTTCAAATAATTTCCATTCATCCAGAGGCCTGTGAAGTAGACAAACTGGAAACGATTCTATATTTTTTCAAGGTCCCATCCCAGGTGATTGCTGGGAATGTACCAGTGGAGAGAGAGCCTGAAAGATGGGGAAAAAGACTGATGGAATAGGTATCTCCAACCTTTCTCCACACATAGGTGGGCAGAGAGCATGCTTCATTTCTTGTGATGGCCGGGGGTCACTATGTAAAGGCTGGGTTCATCTGCCTGAAACTGAAACCAAACTGGCTATTATCTAAATAGTCTTGGGTAGGAGTGAATAGCTTTGTGTAGTAGAGGAAGTTGTTCAGAGATGAAGGGTGAACGATCAGCACTAAAAGCCTGTATCCTAGTCTTGCAAGAACAGCATAATAGAAAACAAATGACATAAGTGGATATAGAGTAGGTAGGAGGTCCCCTTGAGATCACTTCACTAAAGAGGTATGGCCAAGACCCTTTATTTTGCAAAATGTAAAGAAAATATATTTGGGCTATGGGATTGTCAGATTGTTTAGGACATGGTGTGGTACTTGGAGAAGGCTCTGACTTCTGAGAGTCGAAAGGTCAGCAAGGAAGGAGGATAGAAGATAGAAAGCTCAGACAGTTAGGAAGAGAAAAGGGAGAAACTACACACAGATCCTAACTTTGAAAGACTATGCTTCTCTCACTCTCTTTGAGTGTGTGTGTGTGTGTGTGTGTGTGTGTGTGTGTGTGTGTGTGTGTGTGAGAGAGAGAGAGAGAGAGTGAGAGAGAGAGAGAGAGTGAGAGAGAGAGAGAGATTGAATGCAGAGTCTAAATATTTGAATGAGACTTTAAACACTGAATTGGACAAGAGGGTAGGGCCAGATGGGGGAGGGGGAGAGGAACAGGAGAGGTAGATGGGGTAAAAGGGGTCAAATATGTGATGACAGAAAGAAACCTAACTATGGGTGGTGAACACACAACACAATGTATATGTGAATGAATGCTGAATGGGGAAAAGAACAACATAAAACTTAGAATGAGTATCTTCTCTTATAATTTCCTTTTAGAAACACATTTGAGAATGTATTGGTTAGAAGACGGAATCTGGAGGAGCCAAGCTTCACTGAAATTTTATTGGAGCCATTTCACCCTCATTTTCACTGCAGTATAATGGGTAAGACTCTCAGGAAAGAGGTTTGATTATTTTAACTGTGATTCATTAGTAGAATCAGTCACCAGAGGTGGGGCAACACTGCCTAAGTTAAGTGTTACACACAGGCTGTGCGTTTTTATTATTATCCATAATTTCTCACACAACAGGCCTGTTACACAAAGCTGCTCAGAATTAGTGCCCAATTCCTCCTCAGCTTTTAATGCAGGTCAACTTGTAGGTCTTAAGAGATTGACTGTGGCCCTTTAAAAACATTCTCTGAGTTATGGTGTGTAATTAATCACAGCAACAGAAGAAAAATATATTGTTTCCTTGCTGAGAAAAGCATGTTTTCTTTGCTTATGAATTGATCCCTTAAACATTCCTCATGGGAATATATTTTCCCCTTCTAATACAAACTGCCTTTAAACTACAGATGTGTGAATCTATCCACAGGAAGTTCCTGGGCTCATTGATTTGTGGGATGCATAGGTATTCATCTATTTTAGATGGAAAACTGAAAGAAGAGACAATTAATTAAATCATCCTGCAGTTATTTTTCAAAATTGTAATATATGCAGTGACAGAAAAACCCCCAAAGCTTTAGAGTTTGCATTGAACTTTTGCAAATTGGACTGATTTGAAAAAAAAATATTGTGTTTTGCATTAGGAAATATACACACTATACCTCTCATATAAGAGCTTATTATCCTCAGCCTTCAGTTTGAAGTACATGTGTGATGGTGTGAATATTTTTGTGTATATAACCTCCCCTATTTGATTTCAAGGGACTTAGAAAGATTGTGCCATGCACCGTTTTACATGGTGGTCAGTGTTTAGCCAGTAATTGCCATTGTATGCAAGTAATTCACACCTTACATCTTCAAGAAAACATTCATCCATTAATTTACTTGTTACTAAACACAATGGAGCATCTACTAATGGAGCAACATCTCTGAGCTCAAAGAGCTTGTAATTAGTAGAAATCTATGATCATTATTTAGAAATGAGTAAATGATACCTTCCAATGCTAGCCTTGCAGTTTCATAAACCAATGTGTTTTTGTGAAGAAATATTCCCATAAATACATTATCTGCAGTATGCCCCAAATCTTTTTGGAAATAGGCAGGACATAAATATAAAACAAACAAACAAAAAAGAATTGTTAGTAGAATTATCCATGAAATTCAACAAAAATATACTGAGCACCTACAAAACATACAAAGGGAAAAGCTAAGTCTGTTGGTAGCATAATTATTAGAGACTTAAAAAAAACAGCAAGAAAAAAAAACAGTAAGAAAGATCCTTCAAAAATATATATTTAATTAGGCCATTAACCAGTTTAGAAACATTAAATAAAGTCCCAATTCCTCAACATAGCTGATGTGGCTTCCACACTATGGGCCTTCTTGTTGGCCTCCACTGTCTTTGTTGTTCCCATGCCCTGTGACCCCAGGCTTCGTGACAGCCCTTCAGTTCCTCAGAGATGCCAAGTGTTCTCTCACCTCTGCACTTGATAAAACTGTTGGTTTTGCCCGGAACCGTTCCTCTGCCACTCTATTCCCCGCCTATCCCTTACCTGCCCTTCTGGCCTCCACTTAAAATCCACTCTCTTTCTCTAAACCTTCCCTTATTTCTAGACCTGAGTTCATGTATGGAGGCCAGAACATCATGCCCTTCTGCTATCTTAATACCCAATTTACACAAATTTGAGTGTAGAGTCTGTCTTCTCTGGTTTATTGTGAGCTCCATGCAGACAGAATCATATTCCTAGCAAACAGCATGGAGCCTGCTACTTAATATGCACTTAGTAAATATTTATTATCTGAATGAATAGGGAATTACATACTCTATTGGTCAAATTTCAAAATGATTATTACATAAAAAATATATTTCATATTACATATACAAAAAAAAACATTTGAAAGTTTATTTTTTGCTCAGAAAATGCCTTGACATTTCTCAATGACTATGGTCAATGTTCTGAATAGTCATTTTGCTGTAGATAAAGTGATATAATAAGAAAGAAATTTTTGCTTAAGTGAAAAATAAATATTTTATATATTTTTTACTCAATGTTTTAAAATATGAAGTTCTAACAGATGAAGAAAGAAGAAATATCGTTTTTTTTTTACCAAGTATCAGAAAAGATATGTTTACTTTTTGTTTCCACTTTCAGACAGCAGTTGATAGGTAATTTAAAATATTGATTGACATAAGAATATTTTGCTTCATTTGTACCAGTGGGAGGGGCAGAAAATACTCAATGGATTCAATATCTGAAGACCTATGTTCAAAGTCTGGCTCTTGACTTCCAAATTCTGGGCAAGTCATTTAAATTCTCAATGGCTCTGTTTTCCTTATTTTAAAAATGGGAATAACACAATGTATTTCAAAAGATTAATTCTTTTTGAAGGATAATTCCAATGAACACAGAATCTAGGCTAGTTTTTTTTTTCTTTTAACAATTCAAATATTTTGCTCCACTCTCTTCTTTCCTACATGGTTTCTTCAGAGACGTCTTATGTAATTTTATCTTTGTTCTTTGCAAGATAAAGTGGATTTTTTTTTCCTGGCTTCTTTCAAGATTTTCTCTCTGTCTTTGATTTTTTGCAGTTTTAATATGATATGCCTAAGTGTATTTCTTTTTTCATCCTGCTTGGTTCTCTCTGAGCTTCCTGGATGTGTGGTTTGGTGTATACTACTAATTTTGGACAATTATCAATTGCTACTTCAAATACTTCTTCCTGTCCTCTCTCTTTCGTCTCCTTCTGGTATTCCCAGGGCATGCATGTTAAACCTTTTATAATTGCCCCTTAGATTTTTGAATATCCTGTTTCATCTTCATTTTTTCTCTTTGCATTTTAATTTTAGAAATTCATATTGACAGTTCTTCAAGCTAACTGATTCCTTCCTTACAGTGCCGAGTCTATTGAACCCATCAAGCCATTCGTCACTTCTTTTACAGTGTTTTTTATTTCTAGCTTTTTTTAATTCTTACTTTTTCCATCTCTCTGATTATTTTATCCATATGTGTTTACATGTTGACCACGTTTCCATGATGTTTTTAGCATATCATAGTTGTTTATTTTTATTTTTAATAATAGGTGCCCTTGCCACCTATTATTTTTAATTAAAATAATTTTAATTATTTTAATTATTAAAATATAGTTTACATACACTATTATATTAGTTACAGATCACAGTTGTTTTTTTAACTTTTTAAAAATTAAGTTTATTGGGGCAACATTGCTTAATACAATTATATAATTTTAAGGTGTACATTATAATTTGACCTCTGTATATTCTATTGTGTGTTTACCATCCAAAGTCCAGTTTGCTTCCACTACCATATATTTGATCCCCTTTACCCACTTCACCCTCCCTCTAACCCTTTGTATTTGACCCCCTTTACTGCATCTACCACCCCCACTCCCCAACCTTTGATAACCACTAATCTGTAGTCCATGTCCATGAGTCTCTGTTTGTTTGTTCTCTTCATTTGCTGCTTTTAGGTTTATATCCCACATATAAGTGATATCATGTGATTTTCAACCTTTTCTGTCTGGCTAATTTCACTTAGCATGATTATCTCGAGGTCCATCCATGTTGTGGCAAATGGCAGTATTTCATCTCTACTTATGTCTGAATAATATTCCATTGTATTATATGTACCACACCTTATTTAGCCAATCATCTATCGTAGTACACTTCGGTTGCTTCCATATCGTGGCTACTGCGAATAATGCTGCTATGAACATCAGTGTGCAAATATCTTTTCAGATATGGGTTTTCAAGTCTTTGGGGTAAATATCCAGTAGAGGGATTGCTGGATTGTATGGAAGATCAATTCTTAGTTTTTTGAGGAACCTCCATACTGTTTTCCATAGTGGCTGTACCAATTTGCAGTCCTTTGGAGGTTCCTTTTTCTCCACACCCTCTTCAGCATTTGTTATTACTTGTCCCGTTGATTATAGCTATTTTAACAGGTGTGAGATGGTATCTCAGAGTGGTTTTGATTTGCATTTCCCTAATAGCTAACGATGTTGAGCATCTTTTCAAATATTTGTTGGCCATTTGTATGTCCTCTAGGGAGAAGTGTCTTTTCAGGTCCTTTGCCTATTTTTTGATTGGATCATTTGCTTTTTTGTTGTTATTGTGTTGCATGAGTTCTTTGTATATTTTAGATATTAGGTCCTTATCAGAGGTGTTGTTTGCAAATATATTTTCCCATTTGGATGGTTGTCTCTTTGTTGATGATTTCTTTTGCTGAGCAGAAGCTTTTTAGTTTGATGTAGTCCCATTCATTTATTTTAGCTTTTACATCCCTTGCTTTTGAGGTCAAATTTATAAAATCCTCTTTAAGTCCAAGGTCCTTGAGTTTAGTGCCTATGTTTTCTTCTATGCATTTTATTGTTTCAGGTCTTATACTCAGATCCTTAATCTATTTCGAGTTAATTTTGGTGTGTGGTGAAAGACAACAGTCTAGTTTCATTCTTTTGCAGGTGGCTTTCCAGTTTTTCCAGCACCATTGAAGAGGTTTTCCTTTCTCCACTGTATGTTTTTGGCTTTTGTGTCAAAAATTATTTTCCCATATAAATATGGGTTTACTTCTGGACTCTCGATTCTATTTCACTGGTCCGTGTGTCTGTTTTGCTGCCAATACCATGCTGTTTTGATTTCTGTCGCCTTGTAGTATAATTTGAAGAAGTCTCCAGTCCCGTTCTTTTTTCTCAGGATGGCTTTGGTAATTTGGGGTCTTTTATGCTTCCATACAAATCTGATGTTTTCTTTGTTCTATTTCTTTGAAAAATGCTGATGGGATTTTGATGGGGATTGCATTAAATCTGTATAATGCTTTAGGTAATGTGGTCATTTTAACTGTTGATTCTTCTAATCCAAGAGCATGGAAAATCTTTCTATTTCTTTGTATCTTCTTTGATTTTTTTTAATAGGGTCTTGTAGTTTTCATTATATAGGTTCTTCACATGTTCTGTTAAATTTATTCCTAGGTATTTTATTCTTTATGTTGCAATTGCAAAATAAATTCTTTCCTTCTACTTCTTTTTGTGACACTTCATTATTAGAGTATAGGAATGCTATGGATTTTTGAACGTTGATTTTGTACCCATATTTGCTTATTGTTTCTAGCAGTGTTCTTGTAGAGTCTTTAGGGTTTTCTATGTAGAGAAAAATGTCAGATTATAGTTGTTTTAAATTCTCAGTCTGATGATTCCCAAATCACTTCTATATGTGAGCCTGGCTCTGATACTTGCTCTTCCTCTTCAAACTGTTTTTTGTCTTTTAGGATATTTATAATTTTTCATTGTAAGTCGGATATGATGTGCTGGGTTGAAGAAACTGAGGTAAAAAGACCTTTACTATGAGGGCTTATGTTTATACAACTAGGAGTTGGGCTGCATTTACTATTTGCTTTACCTGTAGTTACTGGAGGCTAAAATTTTCCTCAAGTGTCCTTAGTGTCTCCTGTTGTCTTTGTGTTTTCCTAGAGAGGTCTTCTTAAGGAAGGTCTTCAGTGTATAATTCTTTCCATTACAAGCTCATGTTATTATGCAGGAGTCCGATAGATATATTGGTGCATTATAGGGGGAGGGGAAGTGTACTGAGGTCCTATATAATTAGGTCTCAGTTTTTTAGCCTATGCCTCTGGGGTGTGGCCTTGAAGAACACTTCTCAGTCCTCTTCCCTGGGTGAGACCGAAAAGTTAGAGCAGGGCTAGAGTTGGGTATTTCCCTTCCATCAGATCAGTTAGCCCTGATAAAATACTTTCCCTAGTGAGAAGGTCTTATTAAGAAGAACAGAATGTTCCAGACATATTTCAAAATTAACACTTTCTCCTTTCTAGTGTCAGAAGCACAAGGGAATTTTCTCCCTTACCTCCACTGTTTAAATCTGATAGGGCTCCTGGAGGTACGCCTCATGAAGCCACAGAGGAGTGTTGCTAACACTGGGCTCCCTTAGACTATTTAAATCTCAAGCTTGTGCACTGAGTCTCTAGCAATTCATTACCTACAGTTCAAGTTTTTTTACTCTGGTACTAACTCCAGCAGCAGTTTCTGCATCTGGGCTCTGTTCCAATGAACTATGATTCTCTCAAACCATCTATCTGTCTCTAGTTTTCAGGAAAACAGTTTACCTCGTGACCTTAATTGTCTGATGAATCTAAGAGGAGTTGTTAATTTTCAGTTTGTTTTGTTTTTTTTGCTTGTTGTGAGGACAGAGGTGATGACTTCCAAGCTCCCTACAGTCAGATCAGAAAGCAGACATTCCCTCAAAAGACTACTTTTTAATTTCAAATTCCTTTTGATCATTGCTAGAGCATATGAGAAATACACTTGATTTGTTTATACTTTAACATTGATCCTACAACCTTGTAACCTCTAGGATCTTTTTTTTGTAGATTATTTGGAATTCAAAATGTAGAGAAGCATGACATCTGCAATACTTTTCTCTCTCAAATCTGGATGCTTTTTATTTCCTTTACTTGCCTTCTTGCACAGGTTGGGACATCGAGCATCATGGGTATTATGGGCAGATCTTATATTTGTTCCCAAATTTAGGGCGGAAATTTTTAATCTGCCATCGTGATTAAACATGTTAGCTGCATTTTTATTTGTTTTGTTTTGGTTGTTTTGGTTTCTTGTAGATGTCCTTTATCAGGTTAAAATAGCTTCCTTCTCTTGCAAGTTTGCTGGGAGATTTTAAAAGCAGGAATGGCTACTGAGCTTTAGCAAATGGTTTTCTCAATTGATTGAGATGACTGTATGATTTTTCTCCATTTGTCAGTTAATATAATGAATGATGTTGATAAAATTTTGGAACATGAACCAACATTCTTGAGATAAACCCCACTTTTTTCACCATATATTTTTACACACTGCTAGATTCAGTTGGTTAATATTTTTCTTGAGGGTTTTATGTCTATATTCGTAAGTGATATTATTCTGTACTTTTCTTTTCTTGTAACGTTTTTATCTGCTGTAAGTAAATAGAGTAACGCTGACCTGACCTCGATAAAAGTTCGGAAGTGCTCCCTTAGATTTTCTAGAACACACTTTATAGAATTAGTTTAAATACTTTTTCTTAAGTATTTAGTAAAATTCACAAGCGAAAACATCTGGGACTGGATTTTCCTTTCTGGAAAAGTTTTAACTGAATTCAATTTCTTTAATATGTGATTATTCTATTATCTACTTTTTCTTAAGTTATAATCTGTTTACTTTCCCATGAACAAAAAGACTTTTGCAGAGAAAATTATTACTTGTTTTGTTTAGTAATCATTTACCCATGTTATTCCAACAGAAATAAAGAAAATACTTTTGTATGTAATAGTTCTGCTTGTTTCTATTTCTTCTTTCAAATTTCAATTATGAATTCTAATTTTTATTTTGATCTAATTATTCAGCAACCAGGGTCAAAATATGCATTTATATACAGCTAACTTTATTCAGTGTTAGAAAATCCAACAAAGCTTTTAAAAACACCTCTATTGTATCTAGCTATGCCCTAGGTTCTCTGGAGATACAAAATCATATATAACACACATAATTATTTTTTTTCCAATCTAATTAGGTGACCCAATATAGACAGTAGCATTTATCAATAATATAGGCAGTAAATGTCAAGTATTCAAGGCATGATTTAATTTATAAATGTTTGGGTAGGGAGGTACTCAGAAGGAACTAATGTTTAAGGAGCCATGATCTTTTGACACATGCATTATAAATATGGTAAATTAATCCTTATAACTACTCTGTGACTAGGAATTAATATCCTAAATATACTATTGAAGTAATGGAGGCTATGAGAGGGAAGGTCTTATGATTCAAGTATTTGGACTATGGCTAGTTCACATGGCACATTGACGGTAAAGGTAAATGTTATGAGACCTTATTTAGAAATAGAGTTGGTGCAGATATAATTAGTTGAGATGAGTTTGTACTAAAGTAGGATGGGCCCCTAATCCAATATGACTTGTGTCCTTTTAAAAAGACAGAGGCAAGCAGAGAGATCTCCACGTGACAAAGCCAGAAAATGGTATTACGTAGCAGCAAGCCAAGAAATGCCAAAAATTGTCAGCAAACCACCAAAAGCTAGGAAGAGGTAAGGAAGGATTTCCCTACAAGTTTCAGAGAGAGCATGATCTTGTTATCACCTTGATTTGGGTACTTGTAGCTTCCAGAACTATGAGATAATAGTTTTCTGTTGTTTGTTGTTTCACGTCACTCAGTTTGTGACACTATGTTACTGAAACTCTAGAAAACTAATACAGCTAGTGATGAATGTATAAGGATGGCATAGCGGTGAATGTGCTCTTCAGGCTGTGCACTTCATGTAGGGTGAATGCACAGGTGTGAAGCCAGGCAAGAAATGTATTATTGTAGGTTACCATAACAGGTCACTGCTTAGACCACAGCAATGAATTACAACCTTACAGTACTATTCTCGAGGGGAATGATGATGAGGTAAAGATAGGGGACCCCTAATATAGCCAGCCACCAGTCAGGTCACTTTAACCAAAGGGGTGGCAGGAGGCTTCTATATGTAGGAAGAGAGAAACAAGTATGGGCAATAGTCAATTTGTATGGCTGTGCAGGAGTGTAAAAATGACCATGCAAGCTGAAACCCTGCAAAGCAAACTTAATAATTAATGGAAACATTATGACTGTTCTATAATCATTAAAAATTTTTGTCAAAACATTAAAAAATCTTTTACTATCTATTGTATATGTATAGGGAAATGAAAAATAAAACAGCAAAACTAATACTTATTAGTACACTGTAATTTAAAACACTGGAAAGCCTTAGAATTAAACTGTTTTGTTTCTTTATATCAAAATACTTAGAAGTGGTTTGTTTTTATTTTTTGTTTTTTTTTGTTTCTTTGTTTTGTTTGTTTGGTTGGTTGGTTGGTTTTTTGTAGTACAATTTAAAATTTGGAGTGAATACTTTTTCTATACCTTGGCAAATTGCTATATACATTTCTAAGTTTGTGTCCCCCTCCAAAATTTTATCTTTTGCTACTTCAATGGCATAAAATATCTTTGAGAGTTTCTCTAATGTGAAGATTTTGTTGGCACTAATTCCATTAGGATATAGCTACTTTTTTCATCATAACCATTTTCTACATGTATGTTGATAAATTCACTTCACTAATTTCCTCTGGCTTCTTATCTAGAGTCTTTCAAATAGTGACAGTGTCTACTACAAGTTGTAGTAGATAAAACCATTGATAAAGAAGAGATGGAGTGATATGGTGGAGAGAGGATAGACTGAGGGTATACCCCTCACTTTGGAGGTAAAATGAACTGGCAGGAGTTCTTTTAAGGTTCTGTCAGTCAGCATTGACTCTAGAGATGGCCGCTATGTGGCTAGGCTCTTTTGGATTTACACTAACTAGAAATACAAACTGATGAGAGAACCCAGCATAACCATCTCAAATCTATGTTGTTTAGACCATGGAAGATCATATTTAATAGGGGACATTATCTGAGAGGCCACAAAAGTCACAGTCTCAGTAACTAGCAGAGAAAGTTTTAAATTCAGGTCTTTTTGCATGCTCTTTAACTTCTATCACACTGTTTATTCATGGCTCCAGGCAAACCTTATAATCAAGACCTTACAGGTTCAAATTCAAATTTCACTATTTAATGTGTATGTGTGGCATTGGGGGTAATAATACCTACTTAGAGTTGTTTTTAGGAGGATTAAAATAGATAAGTAGATAAAGTTTCTAGTCTAATTATACTTAATAAAAAATCAATTCTGTTCTTAAATCCTTATTTGGATTCCAATCTCCCATTTCTTGATTCCAGTTTTATAGTAATATGCCAATAAATATTACATCTTAATAACTTCAGATGGTAGAGATCTTTGCTTTGTTCACTGATATATTCCATGGTCCTAAAATTGTGCCCCAAACACAACAGGTGCTTAAAATCTGTTAAATGAATGCATGACTTGTCTCACTATTCCTAGTTCAAAGTCCTCATTCTCCATAAAAACAAGCCAGAGAATGTTCAAAGCATTAGAATGATTATGTGAGAATGAGAATGATGTTTGCATGTTGTGTGATAACGCCTATGTCTTGCTTGAGAATCTGGGATGAACTAATGGAAGCATTCATAATGGAGAAGATCGGCACCTAAAACGACTGAAGAGCTCGGCATGGTATATTACGGGATAAAGACAGCATACTCAGGGGAAAGTATACATCATATTCAAGAAAAGAAGCAAAGGCTAGAACTAGAAAAGTGCTAGGGCGAACACATCAAAAGGTCAGAAGTTAGAAGAATCAAGTGCAAATTAGGGAGTAGAGAGTCAGATGAATCCAAGCAAGTGGTATAGGAATAACGCTATAAAAATTTGATGCCCTATGGTGCTCTCTGCATGGTGCTAAGCCTTGCAGGATTGAAAAATTTTTCTTGCATGCATTTTAAATGCTTTGATTTGTACTTAATGACAGGGAACTTGTATATGCCACTCAGTAAAGATGGATTTGTCCGAGGCCCTGCTAAATCAATGCATATTCACTGAAATCTCTTGTCATTGTTCTGTCAGAGGAAGCTCTGCATCCATTCTGCCACATGGAGATCTGGCTAGTCTGTATCTGTGTTTGTAACCAGCTGGGACTTTTACCGGCTTCATTATGCCATTTATTTTATCAGAAGACAGTTTTCCTCTCGTCTTTGTTTTTCTTGGTGGAAGTTTCGCTCCTTTTGTTTGTGTTATAATAGAGAACAAGTCATTTTCTTTTCAACATCAACAAGCCCATCAGTCATGCACTTTGACTTATAATTTTGAGTGCCTTTCAGCACTTTTAGGACCAAAAAAAAAAAAATATGACTTTATTCTGAGCCACAACATTATGAGGGCAAGAAATTCCCTCAAGAGGTCATATAATCTAATCCTCTGACTCCAAGTGAACATTAGCTTTTGAAGAGATCATCACTTATAGATAAAATCTTCCTCTTCTCTTTATATTCACATGACATGAAGCGGGCAACATTCAGTGAGCCTAGGGGTAGAGAAAAATGGCCTTCTTCTGGCCAAAGAATTTCACTTCTCTCTGTTACCAAGATTTACAACCTGCTAAAGAAACCTGTAACTGGATCCTCTCTGCAAGTCACAGTTTTGACTATATCTAATAGTTGAAGGGCTAGTTTGTGTTTTCTCTCACTGCATAACAAATTACCACAAATTTAGCTAAAACAACACAAATTATTATCTCACAGTTTCCGTGAGTCAGAAGTTCAGGAATCTGGGTGCTTTGCTCAGAGTCTCATCAGATTGAAACCCAGAGACCAGCTGGGGCTGTGATCTCATCTGTGACTCAGGGGCCTCTTCCAAACTGCTAGTTGTTGATAGTTTTCAGCTGAAAAAAATGAGATTCTCATTTCCCTGCTGGCAGCCACAGGAGTGGGGAGGGTGGTTCTTATCTCTGAAAGCTGCCCACTGTTCTCTGTCATGTGATCATCTCTACAGCACTGCAGATTCTTTTTTCAAGGCCCATAGAAGAGCATCTGTTTCTGCTTCAAGTCCTCTGATCTCTTTTATAGACACAGCTTATCAGGTTGGCCTACCCAGGAGAATCTCCACTTTGATTAATTCAAAGTCAACTGATCAGAGACCTTAATCACATCTCGAAATTCCTTCACCTTTTTCTTATCATAGAAGTGATATTCCCTTATAGTCCCAGATTATATACGTCATACAGAGGATAAGAATCTTGGGGACCAATTTAGAATTCAGCCTATCATAGTCGGATGCAATAACCCGTTATGTTAATTTTTGATGTTGATAAATGGCCTTCAAACTTAGTGACTTAAAACAATAATAATTGATTATTATCTGGTCATACTATGGGTTGGCAATTTGGGCTGAGCTCAGCTGACCAGTTTTGACCATCTCAGCTGGATTTACTCACACAACTGCAGTGAGCTGTTGGGTTGACTTGGGCATAACTTGGTCCTAAATGACACTCACATTTCTGGTGATTGGCAACAAAACTATCTTTCTCCAGAATCTAGAAAGCTACCTCAGTCTTTTTCACAAGGTAGCTGAGTTCCAGAAGCAGCAAGAGGAATGGAAAGTACCTTTCAACTATTGGCCTCTATCATGCTTCCTAATGTCCTTTTGGCCAAAGCTAGTCACATGTTCAAGGCTAGAGTCACAAAATGGAGAAATATATTTCTAATATTAGAAGCAGAAAAATATTTTCGCCACTTTTAAACACTTGCTACACCCATCAGAAATTTAAAGTCAGTCAGCAAAGAATAAAGAAGGCACTGAGAACACCACAGTATGCACATAAACTAACTCTACTTCTGTAAAGCGAATAATCATTCTATAATTTATTTGGGGGAAAAAATTTTAATTCATCTTTTGAAATTATACGATACCTTTTGAAGCTCAGATTTTCCTATATTTATTTCCACTTCTATTTTTCTTCCAATTTCTTTTTAAAGGAAGTTTTCCCCATGGAAAATCTAATATTGAAAGATATGAGTCACTATTTCTTCATTTCCTCATGAAAGATTTTGTAACTACATGCACCTTTATGACCCTTTCTCATTTCGGCTTCATTAAAAATTAGGATGTACAATTAGAATATGTAATTTGACTCAAATATATTCAAAAACCAAGCAGACTTGGACCTCATCTCTAATGACATTGAAACCCTTAGCATTCAAAAAAAAATTACAGATGACTCAGCAAATTTAATGATAATGCAGGCAGCTCTCTTTTTCTGATCAAAGACTGCAAGGAAGAATGGAGATCAAGCAAAAGAAAATATAACAGGAGGGGAAAAAAATGTGTGTTTGGCTTCATTTTGACAATAAAAAATAAACCAAAGTAAGGAAATCTCAAGAGTACTTTCTGGGAAAGCAGAAGGACAAAAGAAATGCTGATTTAACATAAAAAGGGGGTCCTGTGACAAGGGGCTCTGAAAAAGAAAATGTTTAAGGGCAAAAATGGAGCTTGAAAGAAAAGGGAAGCAAAAGTGAGAGGAAAGAGAGTTGACAGTATCTCTGTGGCAAAAGCAAATACCTAACACATGGGATTGTTTAAATATGTGCCACATTATTACACTAAGGTTTCAAAAGAAAAACCATGAAAGCATGGTAAAGACATTAATATATACTCATCTTCCCTTAATACTACCAGCAGAATTACATTTTTAAACTCACGTGTGTTTGTATCACTTACCTGCTGTAAAGAAAAGACAAAAGCACTAATGGTTCTTTATTATGCATGGGATAAAGCCTAGAGTCCCCAGCCTCGCAAACAACCTGGCTACAATCTAATGGATACGACAAACAACTTGCACAGCCGTACCTAGTATACCTAAGAGAAATTATTTAATGTTTCTGAGTTCGTGCTTTACTTTTTCCATCTCTACCTGGAAAATTCATTATTGTAGTCTTGGTCAATTTTCCAAAGAATAGTATTTTTTCCTCCATCCTTTGCCCTCCACAAACCATAGTTTATTTCTCTGATGGCATTTATCCCTCTGTACAGTAAATATTTGTTTATTAATCTGTGTTCCTCATTAGACTGTGAATGGCTCTAGGACAGGGACCGTACCTGGTTCACAGCTGAACTTGTAACACAGTACCTGAAACTTAGCAGGTGCTCATTTCGTGGGAATGAGTGAATGAACGAATGAATCAATCGGAGGTGAATAAATGAAGGTTTTTTTTTGTGAGGTATAAGGGAATCAGAACTCAACTACTTCAGCTTTCAAAAACACTATCTGATTATCAGTAGTCCATGGGATTCTTTTAAATATTGCCTTTACATGTCACTGGTTATATATATATTTTTTAAGCTGGGAAGAGTGATACCATTAGTATTGTGCTCTGGAGACTCTCTAGTCAGTATTTTTTGGGCCACTTATTAAGTTGTCCTTTGATTTCCTTAAAGTAGAGAATATCCACACATTCTGGATTGCTTGGACTAAATGTGGATTATGCCTATTTCCCTGGACTAATTTTCATGTATGCTCCTCTCACTGCCAAAGGTGTTATTTTTTGGATGATGAATTATACAATCATTCTGAAGCTGCAGTCATTTCCTATTAGATTTATGTGTTTAATCCATGA